>JARHVA010001485.1:0-70000 GCA_037957365.1 Torreya grandis
TAAGACTTTAATTCCACATTATTGGGTCATTGGAAATTTAATGTGCAACCTACCTAAGAAATTTCATTCCCCACTTTGTAGTGCAAAATATGACTCCAAAAGTAACATTGGTTTGGTTTCAAGCTAGATGATTCTAATTTCCAAGTTCTTGATGTAATTCATGGGTGTACTTTTTAGATTAAAGTATAAAGTAACTAAAAATAAGGGTTATCATTATATCTTTGTCATATATTGTGAATATGTGAAGCCATATTATATTATTATTATGTTCACCACTAAAATTATTTACCAATGGGATGTTTTATTTGGTGAAAAATCCCAAGTTTTCACAACAACATCTCATATTCCTCCTCGTATGGTAACAATACAACTTTGCATAAGAGGGGTTTTAGGTATTTCGGTCAAGTGTAATAGTGTGGATATTTGGGAGGCATTTTTAAATCCTACATTATCTTTTGGATCATCATAAAATTTACTAGAGTCATTACATAATATATTTATTTTTTGCATAGGCGAAGGAGTGTCTATAAGGTTCTTAGGTAAATTAAATTTTAACTACACAAGTACTATCATAAATTATGGTAATATTAGAGCATAAAATTGATATCAGGGGTTAATCTACTATGAGTATAATTATTTTATAGCTTTCAAATATGTTATAATTTTTTTGCACATTTCAAATCCATTAGGTAACCTTAGCATAATGTGTGATAATATTAATAACATATTGGAGGATTATCATATGATAACATGTTCATTTTAGATTTTTACACTTATCCATTGAATTGCATAGTTTATGGATAAATTTAATGGTCTTGGTGATTTGAAAGATTTAAAAAGGGTTTAATTATCATCTATCTAACTATTTTTTTGGGTATGTTGTATTGGAATGAAAAAAGAGGGATAATATGTTACTTTTGATGTCTTATAGTGCATCAAATTTGTGTTACCATTTAACTTGTTTAATTAAAATGTATTAACATCGAGACCATGTCAACACATTTAATGTTGTTAGTGAGATTTTAAACACTTATTGTAGATATTTGGGTCTTGCGCATTTACAAGTATTCCCCTACACATGTAAATGAGGATTAAATTCAATGAATGAATGATATATAGAGGATGATCATAGATCAAATCAATTATTCTAAGATATAAATAAACTTACAAAGACCATAAATTAGAAAGAAAATATTTGAGGATACAATATAGTAATGCATCTTATTTGAGACTATTGTATTGTTTTGAATGTGTGCCTTTTAATTTATAAAAATTGAAATAAAATAAACGATTTAGTTATTATTATTGTACTTTGTTTGCATTATGTATTCTATTATGTAACTTTCAACGCTATATGGTTTAATAAATATTTTAATTGCGATACCTAACCATCACTACATCATAATTTTTATAAATTTTAATACTATTTATAAGATGCTCATAGCAATAATCAACACATAAGCTTCACTCTCAGTGTATATTAAATGGAGGATTAAAAAACCCTAAGCTTAATATTCATTTATAGCATCTTGAAAATAAGATGCAACTGAATTTTTCTTGTTTCATTTAAATCCAAATACATACTCATTAATATGATTTCAATGAAATGGTGTTTATGACTTATCAAAAAAAATTGAACACTTCATATAAATAATCTATTGTGCATTTCAATGCAAAGTCAAGAGGACTTACCCACTCTTCAAAGGATGGCTCCTTTTGTTCCAAATATGTTCTTTCTTTAGGCACCTATATTTCAAGGAGTAATTTTATCATTAAGATCCTATGTAAAATAAAATTATTATTATTGAACCTTATTTTGGATTATGGTAAGACAGAGTTTGGAGGGTAAGACACCCAAATTTATGTATTATATTAATTATTCTCTACTAAAAAATTCTTATAATACTTTTGTGTTAAATTGGTTCCTTTGCCTTATGATTATTATCAAAAATATATGAGCAATAACAATAGCATTAAGTAGTCCTATAAAAAATAATAATCTAATTAAATTTAAAAAATGTTTTCATTATTCAATACAATTTCATGATTGGGTTTTAATTATTTAATTCCACATTGGTAAGAATACAATACAAAATTCAATATACACAATATGAAATTCAATATATGTAAGTTTTTATCTACACATGATGTCCCTATAGGTAGAGAACTTTCAAATTACTTTCTTAATCCATAATGATAATATATCTTGATACCCACACATAAGATATATTCTATATATGTATTATGTAAGAAAAGTAGGAAAAAATATAACAAACAAAACATATAACTTGCATATACTCTTATAGGTATTCATTTTAAAACATGTCGTAAAGCCCTTCACTTTTTTAATAGTTTAGTAAATGTTATTTGTAAAATTTATTACCTTAGTTTATTTTTATTTTATTTTTAAAAAAAACTCTAATTAATATTTACCTATTAGATTAAGGAGTAGATATAAAGGACATACTTTAGTTCATTTTATTATAATTACATGATTGGGTTGTAATTGTGTTACTCTATATTGATAAAAAATGTAAGACAATGGTGAATTTTAAGATATCAAATGGGCTTCATTTTTTTTGCAATAAGGACATAGGCTAGATGACAAGAAGCCCAAAGTATTGGATTACATTAATTGTCTCCCCTACTAACAAATAATTATGGTGCTTGTATGTTATGTTGGTGCCTTTACCTTGTGATTGTTATTAAAAACACATGAAAAAGAAAAATGGTGTTAAGTAGTCTAAAAAAAAAAGTAATAATCTAATTAAATTTATAAAAGGATATCATTAATGATCAAAGATATTCTAATTAAATTAGTAGTTCAATATATCCAATGCAAAGTTTAATATATACAATTTTTATATATACTTAATGCCCATATAAATAGAGTACCTCAAGATCATAGATAATTTATTTTCTCATCCAAAAGCATAAAAACACATCACTTGTTATATTTTTTATTTAAAAATTAAAATAAAATAATTTGTTCTATATAAAAAGTTTAAAATTTTTATAAAATTTTGTTATTTATAATAACAAGCCTATCTAATAATTATATACCATTGCCATTGAACACTTGAGTGTTGGTTGCAGAATAACTAGTAAGGGCTTGATATTCTAAGGTTTTTATTTACCAATCAAAAATAAAAATCTTCTAAATGATAGATATATGAAAAAAATCTAAATGTCTATTTTTCAATGTAAAAAAAAAAATTATAGGTTTATTTGTTCCTAGAAATATAATTAAGCACTAAATACACTATATATAACACTTAAGATTTTGAAATTCTACATTTATGAGGCATTTCATAGAAGGGAGACACGTTTTTTTAAATAAAATTTAAATTTAAATTTTACAGAAGGAAAAAAAAAAAGATTTAAGCATCTACACAAATAAGGATTGTGTAGTGATTAGTCTTTACCTTTAGTAATAGTATTATTGTGAATTTGAGATGATATTCAAAGCTATATCTAGTCTCATAATAAAACAATCACCGAAATAATTACCAAATAAATCGAAAGAAAATTGTAATGCTTTATTCACAAATGAAGAAGCTTGTAATAAATAAATAGACAAATCGTTAACAAATAAATTGAATATTCTTAACATAATATCATAATATATATGCCAACATTTTTAATGATCAAATTTTATAATTTTTAAAATAATATGTCCATTCTAGTTGACCACACCATAAAAAAATTACTACAAATGAATGTTATATGACCATACATGGACTATTATTATTACTTGAGAAGTTCATATGTATTTGAAAGATAAATAATGTGTTTGTAGACATGATAAACATGTGACATGTTTAGTTTTATTTTTAAAAAAGATAATAATCATGTATGGGATAGGACCTCCTTTCTCAGCAGGAGGATAGTAAGTGTATGACATGTTAGCTAATCACCGTCTTTATAATGAAAATTGTTTATGATTGATTATTTGTCCATAAACTAAAGAATTGTAACGTGACTAGTCTTGTCAACAAATATTTTATATTGAAATTCATAGAATTGAATCAATCAAATATAATTTGTAAAAATGTAATGAATAGGTAGTATCTCTTTTACCTGAACCCATTGATTAAATTGTCAAAAAATAATAATGTTATATTGGTAACCATTAAATGAATAATAATAGTTTTCTTAATTGAACCATGTTATTCAGTTGTCTAGCATTAATGCGTGGAAAAAGTCATGAATAACAATTGAAACCATCATTTTATATTTATATCATACTTCAGGAAATTAATTCTTTAAATAAATATATATAATTTTTATATGAATTTTTTATTTATTTTTTAATATCATACGTTTTTTAAATCTAAGAGATGACCAACGGGGTTGAGTGAGTGGTAGACCCCAAACCTCAACCCGTGACCTTGTTTTTATATGAATTATTAATCAACTTTGATAAAGTAAATTAAAGGCCTCTATTCTCACATGAATGATAGATGAGGGCGCAACGCTGAGTCACAACAGTGAGCTGTCAAAGCAGGATTCTCGACAAAGCTGAAAGTGGAAGTGCAACACGCTTCGCCATTGCATACAACAATTGTCGGAACTCAAACAAGTTAAAGCAAATACAATGTTACATAAAACTTCCCCCATGATTTTGCCATTTTGTAGAATCCAAATAAATTCAAATCAATGAAATAAATAAACAGAAAAGATCATGTTACAGAGAAAAAACTCCCCGCATTTCACCATTGTATACAGCAGTTATCAAACAAATTCGCAGAAACTTTTGAACATATTTTTCCTATACAAGCATCGATTTGTAAAAGTCAAACAAATAAAAATCATACCGATGAAATAAATTTGCAAAAAATATAAATCAACACAAAATTTTACACATCTGGGGATTATATGCAACTATTCCGACAAGGTTATCAAAAAAATTAGCAGAAAATATAATATTATGGAAAATTTTCCCTATATTTTGCCATTACATGCGTCAAAATTTGTAGAAAACTAAATAGTCCACAATTTGCTCATCAAAAATCGTCGACGGCGTCAAATTCAGACCGAAAACTTGATGAAGCCATTGCCGTCAGTAATTCAGACCGAAAATTTGTAGAAAACTAGATTTATTTTGTATCAAATTTTTCCCGACTTATAGTTGTAATGTAGCATAGTAGAAAAGGATATTTAAGTTTAAATTTCACGGTCAATGGATCCTCTAGAGTTTTAATCGCTGAAAATAAATACTCTTATTGTTATATTTGTCAAATAGAATCTACCATCGTTCTTTCTTCTACTTCTGCAGCTAACAGGTCACCAGAGCAAACCCAATCAAGCTGGGCTCATTTTCTTCTTCGTTCAAGCTTTTCATAGCACTGGGGCTGTTGTTGTGCTCTCTGGTGTTTACAGTCGAATAGTTTTGAAAGTAAGAACCATGCGTAAAGACCAGGATGCGTGGTCCTAGAAAATGACCGCCTTCTAGAAGCTAGATTTCAGCAGAGACAAGGTGCTCGACTGTCTTAAAGATGATAATTACATTGGAAAAGGAGGGGCATCGTGTCCAACGGAGAAGAAGAAGATGCAGTGAAAAAGCTTATGAGGATTGGAAGCGCGGTTTTACTTCATGACCACGGGTTTTTCGTAGAGATTCAAACGTTGGGAAGGATCCGCCACCGACACACAGTCTATTTTCTGGTGCTTTTCTCCAACTATGAAACCAACCTCATCGGAATATATGACTAATGGCAGCCTGGACGGGCTCCTACATGGCAACAAAGGTGGGCTCTTGCATTGCCAAACTAGATACAAGATTGCACTGGAGCCTACAAAAGGGATATGTTACCTTCACCATGATTGCAGTCCACTGATAGTGCACAAGGACATGAACTCGATTGACTTTCTTTTGGGTTCTATCTTCAAAGCCCGTGTTGCATATTTTGGTCTCACCAAATTCCTATAGGAATCGGGTAACTAAATGTATGTCGTATGGTTTTTAAGTCTTAGTTATTAAAGGGTTTGAGTATAATAAATCAGGGTAAAAATATGTAATAAATATAGTCACTAATTTATAATAGAATTGATTTAGTTTTACTTTTCATCTTTTTGAATATATCAATAAATAATGTAAACAAGTATTTAGTTGAAGATTGACTAAAGTGAGAGATTTGGAGGCTACAAATTAGGATAGCAGTTGATTTGAGTATTGTAGATAAGATCTAGGTGTCAAAACCCTTTCTAGATGGTAGCGCTCTAATTAGACAGTACCACCATGTGGTATTAATGTCCTAATTTTGATGTTACTATCCTCTATGCATAATTATCTTGAGCTTTTGGGTGCATTTGTGTCTGAGTCTGCCAAGCCTATTCTTTTGGGTGCATCTATGTTTCAATCTGCCAAGCCTATTATTTTGTGCAAGAGTTTTGATTCCCTGTAGGTGACCTGATATGACTGATTTTGTATGAAAACCTTAAGCCTCCATGTTGCTAGGGAATCCAATTGACACAAATAACAAAGTGTGTTGTTAGTGGGGTAGAATAGGGATTGATAACCTTGATTGTGCACAACTTGTCTTGAGTTTTTTTGTGTAATTTGTATTTGACTTCCATCTAGTGGATAAAGCGTTGAAAGTTTTATATATATTGTTCTAGTGCTTATGGGTATTAAAAGAGGTCTAGGCCAACCTTAGGTGATTGCTCATTTGAAAATATATTTATTAGAGACAAAAAGAGGGAAAGGGACAACAACATCCAAACTAGGACATTAGTGACATGGGACGCTATTATCCAAATTATGGTCCTAGTATCTAGGTGATAGAACTTGAGGTACTAGTGGTCAGGATGTTAAAGTGAGGGCGTAAGACTATTTTAAGTATGTTTAGGGACACGTGTGGCCCGTACGAAGAATGGATAAGTGTCTAAATAGGCCCCAAAATAGGTCTAGGGCTAAGCTATAAATGGGTGGACTAAAGAACCACTCTTAGCACTCAAATGACATTTTTATATGATTACATTTTCCCCCCTTTATTCTAGAAATACAACAAAGTGAAATGGTTAGGATAAAGAAAAAAGAAATGTATTTATGCCTACCTAAGAGGTGAAACCTATGAATTTGGGTATGAATATGTGAAGCATGTTCCATTGTGTATCCTACAAATTTGAAACATGCATAAATTAGTCCTTATTTAAGAGATATCAAAAGCAATGACAAAACTGAGTAAAGAGAGAAGAGATAAGATACAAGAAAGAAATGAATACACCTCACTGGGTACACCAACCAATTTATAAACCTTATGCTGACCTATGTGTGTGCATGTAAATAATGATAAATCGATGAATGATTTGGACTGACTTGATGATCAATCCCCATGTGTGGTTGTCTCAAGAACTTACTCCAGTTTTGACTCAAACATTACCCACCCCTATTTGGTGGATCATGACCTATGAATAGCCTATATTGGACTCATGGTGTGTCCAACCCTCTCATGTAGGTGGCTTAAGAACTCAAGTAGAATATGACTCCATCATTTCCTACCCATGTATAATAGATGTGCCTGAAACTGAAACTACATGATGTAACTAAAGATTTAAAATTATAATTGGAAGTGTATATGTTAGCTCTATAGCCACTCAATAAATTTCGAATGTAAACTAGCTCTAGGCCACTCGAGCATATTAGGAAGCTCCAGGCCACTTAGAAATGCCAACCATTGTAAATAGAGTAAGGCATTAATCTAGTGTGTAACTTGGAACATGGTGGTTGGTGTGTATAATGTATAGAATGACATGGATTTTGTCATTCCATATGATCAACCAATAAATAAGTGAGCATATAAAAATAATGTGCCATGCATATGCCACCAAATCTGATATCTGAGTATATGGATTATGGATTGAGTAGTAGTAATTTATATATGAGTATCTGAAACTAAAATGTGAATGGTCATTCTACACATGATGCCCCTTATCTGAGCAAACTAGTATGAATCTGAGTTAAATTGATCCAAAAATAATAATCTATAACTGAACCTTTGCAAACCTAGACTATACCTATTGTACTTTTTTGGCCAATCTAGAATTTTCTAAAATTGAGCCTACCAAATATTAGTTCCACATCTTAGACAATAGCTCCATGTGGTGCTAGTGTCCCTATTTTAGTGCTAATGTTCAGCTTTTATAATTTCTATGCAATTGAAATTAATCTCTATGTCACTATTTCCTTTTGTATTTTCATGAAACTATTTTTTGTATTCTATGCATGTGTGCTTAAAATTGTACTTTGAGTGCATTCAGATGGGTTGATCTCTATGAAAACCTCTTTGAATTCCCCCTCTTTTGAGGGGAGTTGTTGAATCTATGAAAGAATTATTCTCAAAATAAAAATATCTATAAAATGTGTGTTATCCAAAGCATATATGATATCTCCATAACAAACCAATATAATGTGCATATGTAACATCAGAATATAATATAATTTGAGCATAAGTTTGTAATGTGCAATGTATGTTAGATCTAGAATTCACAAGAATATCAATGTCTCTAAATATCAAATTTGAGCAATAAATGAGTAACTGCTTAGGGTGACAGGTCATGATGTCCATCATAGCACCCAAGTAAGAAGGGGGGGATGAATGAGGCCTCTCATGGCATCTATAATTGGAGTTTGTAACAAGTAAGAGATAAGTGTCATGGTGTTGGGATCCTTTTTGACCTAAGTAGTAGACCCGCACCAACTCAATGAATACCTAGGTATGAGGCAATCATGATAGAAGGTTATTATTTTGTCATCTAGTGGCACTAGTTAGCAGGGGGATAACAACTACTTTTTGAATCAATTAACATCAGGAAGTGGGTACACAAGACAGTGACTACTCATTAAAGATAAGCATATCCTTTTGAAATAATCAACATTGGGAAGCGGGCACATGGGATAGCGACTGTGCATTAAATATAAGCATAGTGGAGATGGAAGCATGTGTATCTCCAACACTAGCTCAACAATCAATGTGCTCCATTCCCCCTGAACCTAATATGCTTCAAATCTCTATAAAAGGAAGCCAAGTTTAGTTGGAGAGGAGATATGAACTAGAGTAGTGAAGCTCTGGTGAATTAATGCTAAATAGTTATCATTAGAGTTATATGTAGTTCAGGATGTTTTTGGCACTCCCCTTTATAATTCCCAAGCTCTCATGTGAGCCTGTGGGCCTTTAGTAATTTAATTTGAACTTATACTCAGTTTTATGAATTTCTATATGTATTATTTTAAGCTCTATTAATGTAAAATACTTTAGAAAATGTTTAATGGATTAAATGCTTTAATTCTATAGTATATATATTGAGCTCTCGTGAGCTTATAACTTGACTTGTTCATGGCATGCTTGTAGCTAGTAATGAACCCCATGTCCTAGATAGAAAATGCATAAGTCTAGTTAAGACCCTGTACCATGAAATGATACACATGCATAAGTGCAAGTTTATGGATAAGTCCCTTAACCAAATACCCAGTTGCCCCTCAAGCACCTGAATGATATTGACCCCATGAAACCTAAGGCTTATACCCATGAATTCACAACCATTATTTCACTAACCAAGCCCTTGAAGATAGAGTTATGTCATGGCACAACCAGCCCAACATAGACCCCAATCCCTTATTTGTTGCACTTCAGGTGAGAACATAAGGCTCACACCTTATGTAAAGTGATGACAGTGTAGTTAAGTGCTAAATGTTGAGTGTCATAAGATCAGTCAAGGCTTGTACCCCTAGAATAATCCTAAATCTGACCTACATAGCTAGGTAAGTGCATGACTAGGCCCATGACTGAAATGCCTACTTTTCTACAACATTTTGGTTTCATTGCTAGGATATGCTAAATTTTGTTGCTACAATTATGTACCAAGACAATGCTGTGACTCTCCCTCAAGAATATCAAGTGCTAGCTAGAATGAGTGGAAGATAGCTTTGTGCTAAGGCATCCAACTTTAACTCAATGAAGTGGGTCCAAAACCACTTGTATGATGCCCTATATGAGGTTTTCTTTTATGAACTATGAGAGCAATTGTACTGATGGTTGGTTGCTTATGAAAGCCATAAAATTCAAATCTATGGATAACACCTCAAGTGGATGAGAGCACCTAGAGTGGTTTGAAAACGTAGATACCACCTGTACTAGAGCTATAGATAAATGGTGGCAAGGTTGGCTAAACAACTACATGCTCAAGTTCATACATACTTCTCTCTTGAAAAAGTAGAATACCAGTTCTTGCATGAGCCTCGATGTGCATTTATAAAATAACTCGACACCAAACTCAAGAAGATGATGGTGGATTAAGGATTTGAAAAAGTGAGGATAGAAGACTAAAGTCCTCTCACATATGAGCAGTGTAATGGGGAAGAATGGGACGTGCAGGTGAGGCACAATAGAAGGGGATGAGCATATTAATAACTAAGAGATTAGAAGATAGGATTATAACAAGAGGAGGCATGGATTGATAGAATATCTAAAACTTAGAATGGTTGATAGGACCCACAGTGAGTAGGAAGGGCATGGGGAAGGATCTATTGAATGGTAATCATGCCCAGAGGAAGGAGCCCTTAAAGCCATGGAACAAGCTCTATAGTTGATCGGTGAATGTTCAGGGTCCCTTTATAACATGACCATTTGAGATATGCTAGATGCACCTACCCCCTTTGAATCTATGGTGCGAGATCATGCACTAGATTCCCCAAAAGAAAATAAAATATTGACCACTGACCTCATTGTTAATGTAGCCTTTTATCATTTTATATATTTGGACCAAAACTTTTTGATTGAACAAGTTATTTCATATAAGGAGGTAAGTGAAGATACCTCTAAACCTTGAAGTACTAGCCTGACTAGATAGAATGTAAGTGCAAGCACCCCAATTCAACCAATGTCATCTATGTAGCTTGGGAAACAACCCATAGGAAGTGGCTCTATGCCATTAGTTGGTAGTATAGTGCCATCATCTTTTGTAGCACCACCATTAACCACAAGACCAATGCCTTGCCTAATGACTAGAGGCCTTGGAGGACCAATGCCTAGGCAAGCACTAAGAGGACAAGTACTTTAGGCACTAGCTATTCCCCAACCCCAGATCTATTATGAGATGTCCATGTGTTGACCTTAGTATCAAGGCATAGAGAATGCCGTAGATCATGTACTCAAGTGTGAATTACAATGGTGTGCTCAAGGAATAACCTAGTCTAAGCACAAGGTAACCTATTTTATGATAACCTTACTTGACTGTGCCCATACTTGGTATAGAAATTTTGATCCTAACTAGGCTATGGTTTATTATGACACGTTGAAGGGAGCCTTTTTAAAGGAGTTAAATATACCTAAGTTTGAGTAGTAGAGCATCATCATGCTTAGGGAGATCAATTAGGGATTATCATATAGCATGTGTTTGTAGATTTTTAGATTCAAGACTCTCCTTTCTAAGATCCCTTATGATATTCACCCCTCCCAACATGCATAATGGTTTTTTGGAGGATATCTAGTACCTTTCAAAAGGGTGTTATCCGTGAAAACATTCATAGACCCTTGAGAAGCGCTTGAAGCTGCACTTAGATCCAAGGTATTTAGGAGTACTAATACAAGAATTATCCCCTTTATGGAGGTGTAGATTACATTTATGGCCTCCCAACTATAGAAATTGATTGCTAACTCATCATAAGATACTTGAAGTGAGTTTTGGTGTACCAATTACAAGATGTAGGGTCATAATAGAAATAACCACCCTTCAAAGAATGTGTACACACTACTTCTTAGCTTTAAAGTTTGTAGATGCATTATTTTCATAACTACCCCTTGTTATAATGTGCCAGTCAAGTTAGCACAACCATCTATTTCAAGTTGTGCAACACCTACACTAACAACATAGTTGACTCCTGAGTAATTGATGAGATACACCAAAAAATGGAGAGAGGTGCATGGTAGGTAACTACAATAGCTAGAGGGAAGGTGAACCAAGGAAATGAGGGTTCTATCTAATAGAATATCGGCTATGAAAATCAAAAAGGCACTAGAGGGTGAGGTGGAGGATATAGTGGAGGAAGATTCCCCCATTATCATGTTATAAGTACAGGTTGACTAAGCACTATTAGCATGACTACCTGATGTATCTAGCATATGGGTATTGTTAAGGATCACATATAATCGAGGAGTGCCTTGTCTTATATAAAAAGCTGACCCCATGCAAATTAGGTACTGATAGGGGTGTAGGGATGATCAAGTGTGAGCCTAAAGATCCAAAATGGGCTCTAAAGGTATAGCTAGCATGCACAGAGTCAATCAAAGTATAGGCAACCACATAGAGCGGGTTTGCCACTCAGCTATGAACTGTGCCAAAAAAAGAGTTACACTTAAAATATGGTAAACCAAACTGCATCGAGTGCATAATGTGGCTTGACCCAAAAGTTTTTCCCTGCCCTAACACTACACATCAAAAGGATGTCCTGTAATAAGCCATGAGTTTAATACAAAATTTGTATGGAGAACTCTAGCTAGATAGAGATCTAAAAGCATAGATTACCACCTCAGATAGAAATCAAGATAGCTATGAGGCTAAAGTATATGAGTTGATAGAGATCTTTTGCCTCCTACAAATGGAAGGGATGTTTCTCCTATTGAAACATTTACTCTTAGAGCATACAAGGAGAAAACCAAGTGAGGTTATTGAGCCCCACATAATTGAAGTTGTTGCATCGCATATGGATTAGGCATGTGAATTAAGGCATACTAAAAAAAATTATGACTAAGAGTTACTATTACTATCTGTGAGGTATTGATTGACACCAATGCCAAGGTCAATATCATAACCAAGAATGCATGGGAAAAGATGGGCAAGATAACCTTAAGGCCTTCTCCCCATGTAATTTTCATGGCCAACAAGACTTGAACTTAGATGATCATAATTATGTAGGGTGCCATTATAGATATTATGGGTGCCAAATTCTATACTAACTTCAAGGTTATCGAGCTAGTTGAACAAGATAACTACCTAGTGCTTCTAGAAAGGCCTTGAAAATACACAAATAATGTAGATATGTGCTTCAAGAAGTAATATATGACCTTTAAAAATGGAAAGGAAATCATAGTAACCTCCCTTTCAAGTGACTAAGGACCCCCCTATATGGAGATCATTTATCAGGAGGATGAGATCAACCATATATATAACAACACAATGCAAGGTGCCAAGAATCTCCATCCTTCTAATCAAGGACTACTTTCTTGGGAGGATGGGTAGTCAGCCTCAAACACTACTAATGTCACTTGCTACTGATGGGCTTAAGAGGCTTATGATGCCATTGATCATAAATTTTTCTTGGTGCATGCAAAGGTGCCAAATCTTATGAGGATAGGTTAGGTCTAGATTAGTTGCACTTTGAAATGATGGGCCCCATGCCATAAGGAAAAAGGAAAGAGGGTACTCCACCTGAGTAAGGGCAGGCTTGAAGTGTTCCCAAAATTTTAAGGCATCAACCTAGTAGAAAGGTATGTTAATGACCTTAAATCATGTGTTCCCAAAGATATATACTGAATGGGTGTACTAGTGTATTCTTTGAGAAGCACTACCACACATTAGCAGGTAGAATAAAGGTCAAACTTGTTAACCTAGCCATAGGTCAAAGTAGCCATTTGCACTAGATTCAAGAGGAGTAACAAGAACTTGGATATCTTCATGTACTCTTGTGACTCTGACTTTATGGTGCATGCTCACCTATGCGAAGAGATATGGATTGAGTACGGCATGACTGCCCCAAAGAACTTGTGGGTGCATGCCTTTTATAAAACTCTAAATACATGGATGTAATCATGTTGCATGGTCAATGAAATGAACCAAGAGATAACCAATTGGGGGGCCCTTAAGGATAAGTTTGTGCACACCTCCTTTTCCTCATAGAACTTGAAGTTAGTCGAACCACGGAAATTAATTTGGAGGGTAGTGTTTGAGGACACCACCATCCTCAAAGAGCACTTGAAAGACATGTTCAAGGGAAAAGGGTTGGCATTCCTAACTTTCTTTGAGGAATAAATTATTAATAGTGACTCAAGTGAAGAAGATGATGAAATTTAAAAGGAGCACTACTGAAAAACACTAATCATCAGAAGAAAACTCATGTGCCAAGTAGATGATAGTACTCCCAATGAATAATACACCACTCATCTTCATGTTGAGACAATAGAGGGAACTTAATAATTTGAGGAATCATGCCAAAATAATAATGAGCCATATTATGAACCACTAAAGACCATCAAAGTGGACATCAACATGAAAGAAGAGCCAAATATTACCACTCTAAGTGCCTATTGGTCTGATGTAGAGCTGGAGTGCATCATAGACCTCCAGAAGGAGTTCCAAGACTTGTTCCCTAGGACTTATTAGGATATGAAGGTCACATACCCATGCCTTGTGAATGTGAGCATAAATCTAATTGATGGTGTAAGATCAGTCAAAAATTGCCCCTATAAGATGAATCCCAACCTCCATACCAATGTTAAAACAAATATCAATGCAATGTTGGCCACAATGGTCATTTACCCTATGAAGGAGTCTGAGTGGGTGAGCCCAATGATAATAAGCATCAATAAAGATAGGCACATTCACATTTTATTTGATTATAGAATGTTGAATGCCACCTACATCAATGACTCTTTTCTAACTCCATTCACTAATGAAGTCTTGGAAGGCATTATAATTTCCAAAATCGACAACTTCATTAATGGGTTCTCTAGATATTACCAAGTCTAGATTGAGGAGGAAGACAAACCCAAAACAACCTTTGTGACTAAATGGGATTGTTTTGCTTATAATGTGATGCCTTTTGGACTCAATAGTGCACCAATCATGTTCTCTATAATGGTGATCACTGCATTCAAATATTTCATCCATAGGTTCCTCCAAGTTTATCTAGATGATTGGATGGTGTATGACCTCATCAAGGACCATTGTGATAACCTACACCTAATTATGAGAGGAATAGGCAACTTTGGATATCTTTGAACCTTAAAAAGTGAATTTTCACAACACCATTTGGAACCCTACTCGAGCACATCATCTATAAGTATGGTTTGCTCATTGATCTAGTGAAGATTTCCATCATCATTCAGCTCTGGACTCCTTTCACATACAAATATGTTCATTCCTTTCTTAGCCACTATGGATATTATAAAAAATTAATAAGGATCTATGCAAATATTGTGATTCCACTAGAATAACTCTTTCAAAAGGATAGACCATTCTACATGGGTAGATCATAAAAGGATGCCTTTGAGACCCTAAATCTTAGATTGGTCAATACCCCTATTCCATAATTCCCTGACTAGACAACACCTTTTCATGTCCATGTCAATGCTTATGGCTCCATGATTGGCACCATCTTGGATGGTGAGGGTAAGATGTATCATCTCATTTCCTTCACCAGTATAAAGTTGACACCAACAGAGAAAAATTACATAACGATAGAGCATGAGGCACTCACCATGGTCTATGCCTTGGAAAAAATTAGATAATAGTTATTGGAAAACCCATTCATCTTTTTCACTGATCATGAGGAACTCAAGTACCTTGTGAACAAGCTTATTTTACATGGGTGGATATGCAAATGGATAGTTCTATTTTAAGAGTTCCAATGCTCTATTGTTGTTAATCCTAGAAAGCATGACTTGGGGCTAGACTATTTATCCTACATAAATTTAGGCAATCTAGTAGTTTCTATTGAGGATGACATGTCAAATGCATAGCTATATAGAGTCCAATACATTCTTAATGATTTGGTTGAGATTTCCACCTTTATAACATTTTTAGTTGCACCATAGACTATGACTAATAAAGAGAAGAAACAAAAAGTAGTTGTCACCACCCCCTTTCAGTTCATTAGCATAGAATTGTATAAACTAAATAGAGATGAAGTGTTGCGCTAATGTGTCATGGAGCATGAAATGGACTCCATCCTTCATGAGGTGGATAAGGGGATAGTAGGAGTTCAGTGTGCAAGAGATGCAATGATGTACAAGGTGTTACAATTAAGCTTGTGGTAGCCAAGTATATTTTAAGATGTGAAATATTATGCTAAGGCATGTGATATATGCCCATGCACAAAAAATCCAAACCATCAGGATGAGATTCCCCTCATCCCCATTCTTACATAAGTGCCATTCAATAAATTGACCATTGATTTTATTGGGTTGATAGCTCTCACAGCATGATGCACAAGTGTAATATATATTCTAGCGGCTACAAATTATTTCACCAAGTGGGTCAAGGTCACACTGATAAGATACTACATAGCTATCATATCCATGCACTTCATTTAGAAAAACATAATAAGTTGATATGGGTGCCTACTCAGTTTGACTAGTGGCAGGGGCACTCACTTTATCAATGAAATGGTATGCATCCTATTGATTGAGTATATGGTGGTAGACCACAAAATGACCCCTTATCATCTACAATAAAATGGCATAGCTAAGGCATTCAACAAGATCCTAAGGATGTGCCTCATAAAAATATGTGGCATTGGTCATAAGGATTAGGATGATTGAGTTTTAGTAGTGTTTTGGGCATATTACACAACATATAAGTACCTGAATAAGGCTACACCATTTCAACTAGTGTTTGGTACTGAGGTGATCTTACTGATGGAGTTCTTGGCACCATCATTGCACATTATGTGTATTAGTCAGTTAGATGACCAAGAGTCACTAAATGTAATGATAAAATACTTGAAACACTTAGATGAGACACGTGCCCAAGCAAAGTGGAGCCAATAGTTAGAAAAGGTGCGTCAAAATCTCTGGCATGACAAACATATAAAGAGAAAGATGCTAATAAAAGGAACATTCATTTTGATCTATGACTCCAATTATTTTAGGCACTCAAGAAAAATGTAGATAATGTAGATGGGCCCCTATATCATCCATGATTTATTAGAGATAGGTGCATGTAAGTTGTGTACGTTAACTAATAAAATGCTCCCTAGACATTTCAATGGAAATAGGTTGAATCCATATTGGTAATAGGATGGTTCTTGCATCATGAGAACACTAACTTCCTAGTCACTATTTAGTTTGAGTTGAAATTAAGAAAATAATGTTTGGCACAATACAAACCATTATTATTTTTTCTTTAGGTAGTAGTGTAAAGAGTGAAGAAGTGGAGATTTGAATCCCACTGGGAAAATATGCTAACACTTCACACATAATTCCAACCAGGTGAGTCAATCACTTGTGATCATCATATCTACCAAATATTTTACTAAATGGGTTGATTATATGCCCCTTGTCAATGTCACTAGTACCACCATCTCCAAATTTATTCTTAATCAAATAATTTTCTTCTTTGGTTTTCCCCATACTATCATTTTAGACAATGGTGTTAATTTCAAAAACAAATATGTCAAACAATTTTGTGTTAAATTTAAATCATTCATAAATTTTCCACACATTATCATCCATAATGTAATGGTCAAGCTAAGTATATAAATAAAATCCTTAACAAAATTATTCAAAATACAATTTGTGATACCCATATGGATTGGCACCTTTCATCTCTATCCTACTCTTTAGGCCAATCAAACTAGCATATGTAATGCCACTAGGGTAACATGTTCTCTATAGTATATGCTTTTGAATCACTCCTTCCATTATAATTTGAGTTCCCTTTTTATATCTCTTCATGGTATCATCCCCAATGAATAATTATGTGAATCTCACCTTTATGCCCTTGATCTCCTTGATCAATGTCATCTTTTTGATTTACAACACAATCGCTAATATAAGGCCCATATTGTCGAACAACATAAAAAACATGTTAAAATTTACACATTTAATTTTGGTTATCTTTCCTTAAATTAGATTAAACTTATGATAAATAATGTAAATATGCCCAAAAATATTGGGGTCCCTACTTAGTCAAAGAGATTCTTGGTCCAAGTACCTATCACCTTCAAACCAATGAAGGCCATGTTTTCAAAGAGCCCACCAATGTGTAATTACTCAAGAAGTATTTTTCCTAATTCTTCCTTCTTTTTCATGATTTCTATATGCTCTCTATATAACACCTTTTGTAGGTTACTTACATGGGTTTCTCCCTCTACAACAATTCTATTTTTACAAACCTTAGTCCTTCCTTTTGGGTCTTTTGGTTTCCTTTTTTTTATGAGTTGCATTATAAAACAACAAATAGGACCTATTCTTCCTCATGATGTACTATAGACACTTTATATTTATTCTTTTTACCCACTTTTTTCATCCCTTGTGTTTTTTTTGTGATTTTTAGTGTAAGACCATGGATAGGACCTAGCCTTCCTCACAAATACCATCTTTTTATTACCCCATTTATTTATCCAATATTTTTTGGTGACCTCATGGGTTTCTCTTTTATGAGTTATATTGTAAGACCATGGATATGACCTAGCCCTCCTCATAAAATCACCATCTTGTCATTCATTTTCTAGAATTTGTTTTGTAATGGTTACGAGTTCTTGATCTTTGTTCTCAGCTTTAACTTTTTATTCTTTTGATAGATGGAATTTGCACAACAATCTATGTTAGCATGTTTTCCTCCATTTCCCTCATTCTTATGATAAGGAATCACACTTTTCTATCATTGTATCCCTTTTTTGATCTTTGTCACATTTTTTATGATTTGAAGTAATTCAAATTGTTTCATGTTTCATTCCTCTTGGTTTCCTTTCCTTTCACTCCACATTGGATAAAATAAGGTCAAAGTCAAAATAACAATTTTATTTCACCTACCTTTATGATACTATTAGACATCATTCTCTCTGAAGTTATCTCTCTTAGAAACCAAGTCCTAAGTATTCAAATGAAAGTCATCTTTATCACCCATGTTTTCTTTTCTAAATCTGTATGGAGGAGGAATATAAAAATCCATCAATAAAGTTAAAATCCACATCATCTGAAACAAAAGGCAATGATAAAAAAAAAGGTATTATACAAATCTCAAAATTCCATATCACACCAAAAGACATGATTCCAAGAACATCTCTTATCTCCAATTATATCTCAAACTCCACAATTAGCCTCATAATAGAGTCGAGGTCTATTGGGGTGTGGTAGGCTAGTAGATTAGAATAGGATAATTCAACAAAATCTATAGTGATACCTAATTTCTCATGTAAGTACCCAATCTTCACAGTAGATAGATGGCTCTATAAGGGGTCCTGAATAATGGGGAACACAATATGGGAAGGCAGGTCCATTTTACTTTTTATTCATATAGCCTTCATGGGATGTTCTACATACTACATTTATTGACTTAAGAATTGTATGGCTAAGAGAAGTTCTTCAGAGTCTTTAAGGTTGAAAATATTCTTTTTTTGACAAACCTAATTTGAGTGTCTTGAATTTAATAAAGAGTTACTCTTCCTTGGTTTTTCCTTCATTCTCCCCTCCATCCATTTCATTTCCATCCTTGACAAGAAAATTGTGATTCCAAATATTTTCTACCTTAACTATACTTCCTTATTCTTCAAATATTAAAAGCATGCCTATCACTAATTTATTTTAGTTTATCTATTCTTAGAGTAAAAAAATATTTTTGAGAGACTATGGATTACTTTCTTTACACCATGGATTTACATTTCTAGATATGATTTGCTTTCTTTTACCATTTGTCATTATTGTACCACCTTTTTTGTAGACACTTGATTCTATTTCTACTTTCATGTACTTATTCCAATATTAAGTGAGGTTGGCTTGTTACTTCTCATTCATCAATGTTGTTTCCCCTTTTATGCACCTTTTTCCATTGATGACTGGATAATTATTGTTACTTCTCCTTCATCAATGTTATTTTACCATATTTTCTTTCCCATCTATGTTTAATTAAGTATTTTTAGTACTTTTACATTGTTGTTTGAATACCATCCTTTTTGACATGTATCATTGGTTTTATTTGGTGAGTTTTCCTTTCTTGCTTAAGGTTTACTTGTTTGAGTTTTTCTATCTTTTGTAGACTTGGATTTTTGATTACCCAATTTACTCTAAATTTTGACTTAGTCATTTGGTATAACATAGCATTTGTCACCCCAGCTTGCTAAATTTCTAAGTACATCCCATCCACATAACAAATTTTATCTTAGATTTATTGCATTTATTTATTTTTACTCTTTGGTTTTATATTCTTGGGTTTGTCTACAACAATCTTTGTGCCCTGCACAATAAAAACTACAAAAACAATGAACAGCCATCCAATGATAAATTTAAGTCAAGGTACACATCACATTTAATTTTTTATTATTTCCATTTCTTTTATTTACTCTCAGTTAGTTTTGATTTAAAATACTATAACTTTGTTTTAGCCTCAGCATTTTTTGTTACTATGTTCTTTTCTCAAAGCACCATTCCCTATATCACCTTAGTGACATTTGATGAGATTTGAGTGGGGCATATGTATGCACATAATATTTTCAACTTTTATCACATATTGATGTTTTATATCTTGCAGGAACCTATCGAGACTCAATCTCTCTGAGTGCACACCTTAAGGAGTGCACTAGGAAAGGGGTCGATGCACCATTGGTGATTCAGGGGATTGTTTTCCTTTATTTCCACTTATTACTGATCCAACCAACTCTTAAAACCATTCCTTAAGATACTACTCCTATTTTTCATACTCCAACCTTTCCCACTTTCTATACTTATTTTCCTCACCTTAATCTCCATTCAACTATTTATAGTACTAGGTCGATTGGGTCAACCCTATACTATTTTGGGTAAATTTCATTTAGGTTCTAGGTTAGCTCTTGGCTGACCTAACCTGTGACCTAGTGAATTTTTATCCATAATTGTATTAGGTTGACTAGGTTAACCTTGTTGATTGAAAATTTTGGAAGGACTTAGGGTTAAATCTTCCCATATATAAAAGTTCATTTTATCATTATTTACCAATGAACAAGAGTTATTATTCACTTGCACTTATTCACAATCTACTCTTCCACCATTGTACTTGAGGAGTCTTATATTAAGGTTTTTACTTGGAGAATCTAGTATTTTGGAGAAGTCTTGTATGTTTTGGCCTTTCTTAGTGATCCTTACAAACCGTAAAAACCTCTTGAGAATCCCCTTTAGACAAGGGATAGATTGAGTCTCGATGGGTTCATCTTTTAGGTAAGTATTCTCTAACTTTGATCCTCTCTTTAGTAGATAGAAGTAGCATAAGCATTGGCTTCAAATAATATTACTCTTCTTCTCCATGTATTAGGATCTTACTCATACATAGGTTAATTGAGATTCTCCTATGCATGTTTGTTTATTTACTAACCCCCATATTGTGCCACAATCTTTGGTGAGGACTACATTATATTTTTTGCTTTACTTGTTATTCGTTTAGTGAATATGAAAACATAGAGCTTAGTTAGGGTTATTTTATCATTATGCTTGATTGGAATCTTTATAACCCTACCTAGCATTATTTATTGTGATAAGAGATCCCCTAATTGGGTTTAGTGGATCCCCATATTGGTCATGTTCCCAATCAGATATTGTATCCCAAATTGGAAGTGTAATATGACCTATCTTCTCTGAGTTAGGATTGATTTATAGACATAATGCATTTCTGATAGCATACATTAAGTCTAGGCCAACCTTCTTTACAAGGTCATTCTGAGTCAAATTACCAATACCATTTCCAACACCAAATCAAATGCTAAGTCCAATAGTCAATTTCAATTTCCTTTGAAAAGTCCAAAGTTTAGAGTCTAATTATAAACTTGATTCATCATTATCAACCAAGACCATTTTGTTATGCCAAACTTTACATTTCCAAAATTCCTAAAGTGTCTCAAGTAGGCCAAGTCTACTTTCTTTGTTTACAAAACCAAAATTCCAAAATCAAGACCTTTTTGTAAAAGTTTCATAAGTATAAATTTTGAGTGTTTTAAGTTATTTTTCCCAAACTTATTGATTTATCCTTTGATAAACATCTTTGATCCATTTACATTGATAAGCCAATTACCAAGAGATATTCCAAGGGAAGTCACATACCTAAATACATAGTCCTTATGCATCAAAAACCCTTTAAAAATGAAGATTATCTATCTATACATGACTAGATACATGTGTAGTATGGTTATTTACAACCCTTAATTTGATGAATATGTGGTCTATAATCCCTATGGGTATGATTCATATGTGGAATATGAATAAACCCAATAATACCTTGATTATGTGTCATCCAACATTAAATTTGAGAAACATAGTTTTTACCTTCCCATTGTCTCACCTAATGTATGCCAAGTCCAACACCAATCATACATACCACATGTGTTTTTTGACACTGAACATCGACCTAATCTAAGATATCTTGTCAATCTACCACCCAGTGATGACTATAGGCAAGACCAATTTGATCACCAATTATTTGACAACAAAGATGAACATTTTGTTAGACTATTTGATATGTGTGTAAAGTTTCTTCCCAGAATTCCTATTGATGATTTTTGATACCTAGTTAGAGAACCCAAACAAACACATCTTACTTTGATACATAACCAATGTGAATTTAGCCAAGAACAAACTGGTATGTCTTCTTATAGTCAAGATCTTGTTTATTCAAAAAAAGGAAAGGTCAAATCATTAATCAAACTTCCCAAATCCAATTTATTGAAAACTAAATCCAATAATCTAAACAATTTTTATTTGATCTCATTAACTCCCTTGCTATATTGGATATTAAAAATCCATATTTAGTGGAGAACAATCCTCCAAAGAAATAACTAATAGACTTATCTAATTATACAATTTATAATATGAAACCATTTGATGTCAAATTCTTAGTTATGGATGTGTTTAATACACCCATAATTGAAACCATTATAGCAACCAATATAGATTTGAGTTTCCTTGTAGACTCTATCCAAAATGTGGTGGATAGATCTCACAAAGATTATTTTAACCTACACCAAATACCATCCAATGTTCAACAAAATGTTATTCCATCATATCCACAACCTCCTCCTTCCAATTCCTTGAAACAAAAAATTACAAATCCAACTAAGCTACAACAACACATTGTCAATCCCCTACTTCAAAAAGTGGTGACTAATGTTCTAGCTCATTAGGTGCATATCAATATCTAATAAATGTTGTCTAACCAACAATGTGTTTATATAAATCAGCCAATTGTCACTCTTATTTAATAAGGGGCCTCTTTAAGCCAATTAAATATACCATCTAATCAACTTACTCCTCCAACACATCGAATTCCTAGGAATAAACAATAGGTTGCCTTTCGATCCCATCAAGTTATGTTGAATGCCCAATAGAACATTCCTCCATTAAAGCCTTTGTTCCTTTGAAATCAACACCTCATTAAACATTAAGTGATATTTAGCCAATAATAAATTCCCTATCAATAATATAACTATACACAAAGAGTGAATATTCCTAGTAGAACTAGCCACATCCAAATTCCTCAATATTTTATACTGCCTCTTTATCCAATTCAAGGTATTATGCCTTCAACTACCCAAGACAATCTACCTAATTCATCTTATTTTGTCCTTACCTTTGAATATTTACAAGAGGTCAAAGATGAATTTTCTACCATTCAGGAAAAAAAATTGAAGTAATAAGTTTAAATTGGATGATATATGCACCTATCCATTTGACATGAGATTTCTTCAAATATGTTTTCCACATCACTTTGAGATGCTCAAATTTGAAAAATACAAAGGAAAAGGTTACCCTAAGGAACATTTTAAAGAATTATTTGTTGATTATCGATAAATTATGTATAGCCCTATATACCTACTTAGTTTGTTCCCCCAGGGACACACTTTAGAATAGTTTCTTGGTCTTCCTAATAATTATGTCAGTAACTTTGATGATTCCTTAGAAAAAATGTACAACACTTCTTCTTTAATGTAAAACTCGAGATAACCATGGTGAAATTATTTCAAAATAAATAAAGAGTAGGAGAGAGATCACCTAATTACTTGTAGCAGTGGCACTCTTTAACTAGCCAAATTCCACATAATCTCCTTGATAAATAATTAGCTATGATGTTCATTATAAGTCCTCAATTTGACATTGCTCATAACCTCAAAATTATTTGTGTCGATACATTTGAATAATTTATCACCAAATAGATACAAATTTAACAAGATCTCATTGACAAAGGTATAATTAAGATTTATTCTTAGAATCAAAATCAAAACAAGGATCAAAATAACCTCTCGCATAAGCACTAGCAAATACATCTAAAAAGTTGAAGCCATTTAATATAAATAGGAATATTGTAGGAGATGGGGCGATCAAATCACATCATACACAAATGGTGAAACCACTACCTATTCAACCAAACCTACCTAATCAACCTCTTGCTTTACAAAGGTCACCTCCAATAAGAGGCCATTATAGTAACAAATTTTTCAATAATCTTGGTGATCCCATTGAAATTATCTTTAAAAATCTAATTTTTACAACATTACCATTTAGATGATACTAAGACCATTTTTTGAAAACCAACCTAAGCCTAATTGGTATAATGAGAATGAATTTTATGACTATAATTGGGTAAAAAGCCATTTTATTCATAAATGTGTATAGTTGCACCATATTATTTAAGATCTTCTTGAAAATGGAGAGATGACATCAGATAATGTTACCATAATATATCATTAAGAATTGGGTATCTATGAGAACCACTTTCTAAACATAATGCTAATAATTAAAATAGATCTTCTTAAAATCATCATTAGAGACAGTAACAAAAACAACAAAAGTGAAATCAAGATCAAGATTACCATTCCAACCAAGTAAATTACAAAATTTTCCATTGCAAATATAATGTTGTAGGTTGCATCATTAGTAGACGCATTACCATCATTAAGATCAATCTTAATCCAAATCTCAAGAATGCCTAAAGACCTTAACCATCCATTCTTGGACCTCTACCTCTATATGCGAGTAATCCTCCTTTGGTTTTTAATGGCCCAAATGACAATAAAAAACTAAGAGCTACCATTTCAAACCATTATTCTCCTTATTCTAATTATACTATCCCATAATTGAATCAATATTGCACAATCACAACTTGACACTTAAAGGTTACCATTCAAGGCCCTTTTCTTCTTTCCTCCAATAATCCCATTCAAGGTTTGCCGCATAAAAATACCAAGCCAATTGCTCATAAGCATGTTAAACCTTATGATATTTTGGAACAATTATAAAAGACTCCAACACAAATTTCTATTTTAGATCTTTTGTGTACATCAGATATACACAAAAACATATTGATAGAGCTTTCTATCCAATCCAAAGTTTTAAGTAACATTAAGTCAAATAAATTCCAGAAACTTGTGTCATTTGGCTCCTTTCCAACAACTCACTTTTGATCAAATAGACATGTCATCCCTTGGATCTTTGGACAATAATATGCTTTACATAGAAGAAACCATTATCAGGAACAAGGTCAAAAGAGTCCTCATAGACAATGATTCAAGGCTAAATATTGTAACTTTGAATCTAGCCAAGCATTTGGGATACACATCAGCAAATTCAAAGTTAGATATCATTACCATCAAATCTTATGATAGTGAGGAATGATAATCTCAGTAAACCATTTTCTTACATGTAATCATTGGGATTACAACCCATAAAAATATCTACCATGTTATCAATCTAGAATTATCATATAATTTTCTCCTTCAGAAATCATGGATTCATAAAGTGTGTGTTGTACCATATAACCTTCATTAGTGCATCAAATTTACTCATTCTAGACTAGAGGTTACCATTCCTAGTGACCTATAGTTGTATCAATTTTGTAAACATTTGGAAATAGAATATGAGAGATATAACTATCACTTCAACATATAGCCTATTTCCAAAATGGAAAAGAGGTATTTGATCAACCATTAGATTCCAATAATGTGGACCCAAATACACTTGCTTCCACTTAAGCTACCCTACCTACATAAATAGCTAATGAGTTCACTATTCAAGAAAATGAACTTGGGGAATATAAAACCATTAATGCATTACATATAGCCAAATTTCCTAATACACCTAAAGCATATCATAGGCCTAAAAATCAAATTACTAAAATGTAATGGTGCAATAAGGATAACTCTTATCAAACATGACCATTGGTTTTTATCAAGACCACTTCCCAAGAGCAATAAGAGATCATGGTTGATGATAACTCATGGATTTATAATGATGATTTTACTACCTGTTACCAAAATACAAAGTATCCTATCCCAAACTAGATGATGGATCATCAAGCCTACAAGAGCAAAGGTTTGGGGTCAAAACAATAAGGACTTATTGAGTTGGTATCAATTTATAAATACTTGTTAACTTGAGGTATTAGATAGAAACCACCTGGGGGTGACCCCATCAATCTCAAGAGCATTTCTAATTTATTAACTAACATAAACAATGATGACAATTATGTAAGTCCTACTAAATCATATATGATTATTTAGTTGATACCAATATATCTAACCCAAATACCATTTGTACCATTTATATTGTGCCTTCTTATCCCCCTCTTTTCCTCCATCATCCCAATTAATTAACTAGGACCAACAAGAATATTACATACCATTGGATGATTTTCAAAATGATGAGGCAATATATGAATTCATGGGGCTTAGAGATAATGCGTTTTTTGGTGATCATAAATATGGATGTGTCATTACACTAGATGTTATTGCCTATTTTAGAGAAAAAATGAACTTTATTGGTCAAAAATAAATAAAAAAGGAAATAAATTAAGGTCCCAAAGTAAAAACCTCTTTGAGGTGTTTTTTGACTAAGATAAAAGTAAATATAAAGACCAATCCCATGGTGAAAACCTATTTCAGGCACCATCAAATGGGGAAGTTAACCCTCTCTTAAATGAATCCCATGCCTATTCTAGTTCTATAACTTCATGCCATTCTATAATCATTTCATAACAATAACAAACATTTGATCAATTAGTATAAGATAATCAACATGCCTTTACCGAATGGCCTTTAACACATCTTGGGGATTCATACTCTTCCTTCTTGGGAAAACTCAATGAATCAATTGAACCACTAGATGAAGATGAAGAACACTATACCACTCTGCCAACTATTTTATAATATGGTTCCACGTTGCTTGTAGAGGACACCACTAAAGTTAACATTATAAAACCTACCCATCCCAAATGGATCAAACTTGGATCATCCCTCACTAAGGAGGAACATGAAGTCTTTACTTCCCTCCTTTGATATTTTGTTGACATTTTTTCATGTTATTCAAATATGTTAGGATTGGACCCGACCTTGGTTTTACATCACCTTGTTTTACATCCTGATGCCAAGATGACCAAGAAGAATTTGAGAAAAATGCACCCTCACATAGCCATTATTGTTAAAAAATAACTATTAAAACTATTAGAGGTAGGATGTATTTGTTTTATTGATTATTTAGAATGGATATCAAATATAGTCCCAGTCAATAAGAAGCCACAAGGAATTAGATTATGTACTAACTTTAGATATATCAACAAAGTGTGTCTGAAGGATGACTTTATTTTTCTAAATATTTATATGATTGTAGATTCCATGGTGGGGTATGAGATGTTATCTCTCATGGATGGTTTATCAAGATACAACTAGATTAAAATTGCACCAAAATAACAACATAAGATAGCATTCACCACTCCATGGGGAACATTATATTGGAATTCATAACCAGCAGGATCTCTCCTGCAAACCATTACCACATCAACAATAGTATAGACATTTACACAAAGATTAAAATATGCACAAAAGAGTCTCTTTAATGTATTCACAATCATCATGTGGATCTCTATAACTAACTGAGTCAAAAATATGTGGGAATGCCTATTAAATAGGCAAGGTAGGTTATTTTGTGCAACCAAATATTGTTGCATAAATAACCATAAATTTGGAGTTTCTATTATTATTATTATTATTATTATTATTATTATTATTATTATGCACTCAAGAAATACATGCACAAATAATAATAGCATCTTCAATAATAAATAAACTCTTAAAATAAGCTTGCATGCTTTACTATAACACCCTCCCTTAAGTGTAGAATAGGGAGTGAAAAAAGAGAAAGCAAATAGACTAATGGGTCCTAGAAACTAGACTGGATCAGGTACCCATGTACAAATCATAGTGAAATACAAAGTGTCCCTATGGTAACTAATCCATCTTACCAGAGTACATGGATGATGAATTATTGTAACCACCAAGTCAAATATGAGTTATTACTTTGTATGAGGCTAACTCTATAAAAAACATTGATAGCAAAAAAATTAATGGGAAAAAAATCACTAAGGATGAAATGTATCACTACAAGGTGCCCAAAAACTAGTAACAATAGCTAAAGTTGAGAGAGAAAAAAAACATATGCTACAAGGTGCCCCAAGAAGGCAAATGGATCAATACTCAAACATAAAGTTGAAGAGGTACACTAGATGGAATGAAGGCCATCAAATACAAATAGACTCAATCAACTACCTTCAAAAGAAAAAATGGTGTACTAATAATGAGCACAACACCTAAAGTAGTATGTCTACACACACCCCCCATAATGTTGAAGTTGGTGTAGTGACTCAAAAAACATATGAATGAGTGGGCCAAGC
The DNA here is from genome assembly GCA_037957365.1 of Torreya grandis. Classification (NCBI taxonomy): domain Eukaryota; kingdom Viridiplantae; phylum Streptophyta; class Pinopsida; order Cupressales; family Taxaceae; genus Torreya; species Torreya grandis. The sequence continues at coordinate 28,618 of JARHVA010001485.1, forward strand.
CCATAATACAAACACTGAAACACTAACACTAGGCTATACCAAAGTAGCTATGCTACATAAGGAGAATAAGCTCCACTAAAACATCTAAAGGAGACTGTCAACAATTAGATATAAATATGAAATATTTAAATAATGATGTCCCTAGTGATGATGGGATAGTCAACAAATGGATAATCAAGTGCTCAAACATAGAGCACACACATGAAGGAAAAATATCCATGAAACTCAATGTGACTACAAACAAAGGTCCCATCCTACAACAATATCACCAAGGAATGCATGAATGTCCACAACACACTCAAGTTATGTAAAATTAGAGATGCAAGCTCAAAAAACATAGCTACCTAACAATATCTCAAAACAACAAGGATCATCATAAGGTAGGAGGAGTAATATGTGGTCAAAGAAGCTGAATAGTGGAGGAATGATGCTTGTAGCATCCTCACCAATAATGCCTCTTATGATACCAAGAATGATTCAAAATCCACCCCAAATCAACACGAATGGTGGATGAAGTTTCCTACATATGTGTGGGTGCAAAACCCACAATAGCAAAATGTGAGGTAACATCCATAGAAGTGTTAGGTAGATCATGTCTAACCACTATAATCATAGGTTTCTTAGGCCTATGTGAAGGTGTAGAAGAGCCCATATGTAACTCATAATCCTCACAAAGAGTGAAGCAATTAAAAGATGGATCTTTATCAATAGATCCTAATGAAGATGAAGCACCTACATCATAACTAAGGCCATGCCAATCACTCTAGATAACAGGCTAAATAGGGTGAGTAATGTCCTATAAACACTTTCCAATGCCTACAAGTCTGGTAGTGTGACCCATGGAACAAAGCATATGAGAACCAAAGCAAGTGTTATGCTTCTTGAAAGAAGTAGGCATAAGTGTAGGTGGAACTAGAAAGGAATCCCTCATTTGTTCTCTATAGAAAAAAATAGTTGGTACACAACATCAGTCTAACATTCCATCATGTAGTGTTATTGAATCTAGTATGCATCCACTTGATGCTTTGATACCATATTAGAATTCATAATGAATTCATAACTAGTATGATCTCTTTTTCAAACCATTACCACATCACCAATAGTATATAAATTATACATAGAGAGAAAAATATTCACAAAAGAGTCTCTCTAAATGTATTCACAATCACCGCATGGGTCTCCAAAATTGGCTGAGTCAAAAATACACAAGAGTGCCTATTAAGTTGGCAAGGTAGGTTATGTCATGCAAATAAATATTATTCCATAAATAACCCTAAATTTGGATTTTATATTATTATTGTGAATTCAAGAAATATGTGCACAAATAATAATATTATCTCCAATAATAAACAAACTCCTGAAACAAGCTTACATGCTTTACTCCAACACATTTTGTTATCAAGTGATGTCATTCAGTCTCAATAATATTGGTGCCATGTGCCAACATGCTATGACTATCATTTTTCATGGCATGCTGCATGAAATGTTTGAGTATTATGTGGATGATGTATTTTGTAAATCCAAGACCAAATCAAGACATCTAGAATTATTACAATTAATCTCTGGAAGGCTTCATGAATACAAGGTATGACTTAACCTTAAAAAGTGTGTCTTCAACGTCATGTCAAGAAAATTATTAGGTTTCATTGTCTCCTACCAAGGCATTGAATTTGATCTATCCAATGTTAAGGCCATTATATATATGCCTACACATTCAAATCTCAAACAACTCTATATCTTATAGTGTAAAATCTAATTTATCAAATGATTCATTTATCAGTTGGTAGATAGATGTTATCCCTTCACTCATATTATAAATAAAGGCACCACTTTATCATGGAATATATATTATCAATAGAATTTTGAATAATTAAAATAATATTTGGCCAATCCACCTATTTTAGCTCCACCTACATCTAGAAAATCATTGATTCTTTACATCTCAACAACTATGACTTGGGGAGACTCCTAGCATAACACAATGCTCATGGAAAAGAATGATCAATATACTATTTGAGCCACACATTGGTATCCTATGAACATAACTAAAACTTATTTGAGAAATAATTTTTATCCATGGTATTTACATCTCAAATTTTGCACCATTATATGCTTAACAACAAGACCATTATCATTCCCAAAGTGGACCCTCTCAAATATTTACTTTTCAAGGTAGCTTTGACTAGTCATATGGCTAAGTTTATCATGATATTGAGTGAATTTGAAATTGAATATCTACATCATAAAGGCCATTAAGGTTAGGCACTTATAGATCAACTTTTTGAATCACCCTTGTTAGATACCAAACCCCTTATCTTCAATTTTCTTGATGAATCGATCATGACTCTAGATGACATTTTTTCTCTGCCTCAACATTGGACCCTATATTTTGATAATTTATACACTTATTATGGAATCAGGAGCTGATAATATGTTCATTACATCATAGGGGTATTTCATTCCTAAGACATTTCACATTGGTTTCCCTTATACCAATAATATTAAAGAATATGAAGCACTCATTACAGGGCTATAACTAGTGGTATAATGGAACATCAAGTATTTACATGTTCATGGAGACTCTCAATTAATTAACCAAGTGATATATTATTACCAAACCAAAGATGACAACTTCATTGCATACAAGAAAATGGTGGACAATCTAAAATAGTTTGAGCATATTTAGTTTGAATGTATTCCTATAGCTAGTAACAAAAGTGTCAATGCAATGACAATAGTTGGTTCCCTAATAGCAATTGCATATCATGATATTTATTACCATTTTCTTATTAAACATATTTTATAGCTAACTCACAAACTTTCAAAACCTGAAATGCTATGTGATATTGTTCGTCCTCACTCTCCTTGCTACTCCAACATATATGCCTACCTCCATAACAACATTATCCCTTCCAACCTCTATTGTAAAAAAAAAAAAAGACTTCATCCATTATAGTTCTCACTATACCATTCTCATTACCACTCTCTATCATAGAGGATATTATGGAACTCTACCTCATTATTTAGCAATGACATAATCCAAATTAGTGCTTATATAAGTATATGAAGGGATTTGTGGGCCCACACTTTTAGCATATTCCTTTCCAAGAAAATCTTGTATACAAGGTATTACTAGCCCACTATGGAAGCCGATGCATGTGCATATGTATAAAAGTGTGTGGTTTGTTAAAATCATGCCAATCTCATTCATGCACTATCTCTCCTACTTGATTCATTCACTATGCCATGGCCATTTTCCACATGGGTACTTGATCTCATAGGTAAAATCAATTCATCTTCATTAGATGACCATAAACATATACTTACTACAATTAAATACTTTACTAAGTGGGTTTAAACTATTACCCTCACTTATGTAACAGATAAGTGGATATTCAAATCCATCCTCAACCATCTCATTTTCCCATAGACATTCCCTCTAATTAAATTTATGATAATGGTATCTCTTTTAAGAATAAGGACATCAAAGCCTTTGTGCCAAATACTAAATCACATAGAAATTTTCCTCCACCTATTTTACTCAAAACAATGGCCAGGCAAAAGAATATAACAAAACCCTAATCCAAATCTTGAAAAAGATCACTAATGATTTTGGCCATGATTAGCATTTAAAACTATTTCCTAATTTTTTGGAATATTGTACCAATACCTTCACCCCTATAGGATCCACTTTGTACTCCCTTTTTTATGTTACAAAATTTATTCTCCATATCAATATCGAGTTTCCTTCTTTGTGAATTTTAATGAATAATGTCATTAATGACAAAGAATACAAAGTTTCTCAAATATAGGAATTAGATTTATTTGATGAAAATAGGGTGGATACTTTTAATAACCTTTAGGCCTATTAGAATAGGTTGTTTTATAAGTACAATAAGCATATCAAGCATAAAAACTTTGAACTTGCAAGCCTAGTTCTAAAGGAAAATCAAAACAATACTAATGCCACTTGTGAAAAAAAGGGTAAGTTTGAGACTAATAAGTTGGGCCCATTCATCATCAAAATAAATTATAGATATAGATCATACAGATTGGCCACACCATATGGATAAAATCTGGATGAGCCCATGAATATTATATAGCTCAAGCATTTTTACACTTGACTCACTTAAACACTATCTATGAGGACCCCTACTTGGGGATAGGACCTAAAGCCATATTACTTTCATCCTATTTCCCATTGATTCAATCCATATTGATATTATTCCCTCATCTTATTACCATTATTTGATCTTGATTCTAGTCTACCAATACAAAACATGATTCTAGATGTTAGGTTTCAGAGAAATATTCCATGAAATTCCTCAGATTTGGTCACCATCATCACATCTAAGATGAGCAATATCTAAGAGTAGCTTATGCATGGTTTTATTGAATGATGGTGTTAGAAACAACATCTTTTATATCTTGATTAAATCATATGTCATTCATGTTTTTAACCCTATTATTGATTCATAGTAGTTTTTACTAGGTTTAAACTACATTGGCCTAAGGTCCATTTGGATTATGTAAGTAGCACTCAAATTTGTTGAGGTCATCTCAATCACCCCTTTTCCACTCTCATCATTTTGTGAGCAACCTAAGCCATGCTCTCACTATTTTGAGAGTTAACATATTCTATATCTTGTAATCCTCTATTGAGTTGAGATGCTAAAAACCCTAAAGTTTCAACATGTCAAAAATAAGCTAAAAAACAAAAAAAATACAAAAAGGTTTAAAATCTTTCTAAGAGATATTAATAAAAAAAACTTATTCTTGTCATGTCATATTGTTCACTAGTGGCCTTTGGCTCTATTTTGGATGGAGTGTTCTACCACATACTAGGTGGGAGCCCTTATCCATGACCATTTCGATTTGCCTTTATTATTTCTCAATTATGTTCACTCACATATCTACGAGAATTACATCAGCCTGAGGTCTACACAAACTATGTAGGTAGCACATGGATGCATGGGACATCTTAGGTCAACTCAGCTAATCTTATTAATCATTCTTTATTACCAGTTTAGTTTTAAAACTCTCTCATAATTTTTTGAGTTTAGCTTTCCTATTTCCTTTTCAATATAATTTCTTACTTGTCATTACTATTATTCTATCCCATATCATTGGGAGAACTACATTTGGCCTAAATTTTATAGGACTATGTAGGTAGACTCCACTTGAAATGGGGAATTTCGAGTCAACTCAACCACCCCTTCCTTTTTTTCTATTTCTTGGACCTCCACCTCTATATGCGAGTAATCCTCCTTTGGTTTGTAATGGCCCAAATGACAATCAAAAACCAAGTGATCCCATTTCAAACCATTATTCCCCTTATTCTAATTATACTATCCCATAATTGAATCGATATTTCACAATCACAACTCGACACTCAAAGGTTACCATTCAAGGCCCTTTGCCTCCTTCCTCCAAAAATCCCATTCAAGGTCTCCCACATCAAAATACCAAGCCAATTGCTCCTAAGCATGTTAAATCTTATGATATTTTGGAACAATTATAAAAGACTCTAGCACAAATTTCTATTTTAGATCTTTTTCATACATCAAATATACACAAAAACATATTGATAGAGCTTTTAATCCAATCCAAAGTTCTAAGTAACATTACGTCTAATAAATTCCAAAAACTTGTGTCATTTGGCTAAACTTGTGTCATTTGGCTCCTTTCCAACAACTCACTTTTGATCAAATAGATATGTCATCCCTTGGAACTTTGGACAATAATATGCTTTACATAGAAGCAACCATTGTTAGGAATAAGGTCAAAAGAGTCCTCATAGACAATAATTCAAGGCTCAATATTATAAATTTGAATATAGTTAAGCATTTGGGCTACACATCAACCAATTTAAAGGTATATACCATTACCATCAAAGCTCATGATAATGAGGAATGATAATCTCAAGGAATCATTTGCTTAATTTTGATCATTGGGATTCTAACCCACAATACTCTCTACCATGTTATTGATCTAGAATTATCATATAATTTGATCCTTGGGCAACTATGTATTTAGAAAGTGTGTGTTGTACCATTTAACCTTCATCAATGCATCATATTTTCTCATTTTGTACTAGAATTTACCATTCATAGTGATATCTAGTCATATCAATTTTGTAAACATTTGGAAATAGAATATGAGAGATATAACTATCACTTTAGCATATAACTTATTTCCAAAAAGGGCAAAGATGTATTTGATCAACATCTAGAATCCAATAATGTGTACCCAAATACACTTGATTCCACTTAAGCTACCCTACCTACATAAATAGACAATTAGTTCACTATTTAGGATAACAACCTTGGGGAATATAAAACCAGTAATGCATTTCATATAGCCAAATTACCTAAGACACCCAAATCATATGGTAGGCCTAAAAATCAAATTATTATAATGGAATGGTGTAATAAGGGCAACTCTTATCAAACATGACCATTGGTTTTTATCAAGACCACTTCTCAAGAGCAAGAAGAGATCATGGTTGATGATGACTCATGTATTTACAATGATGATTTTATTACCTATTACCAAAATATAGAGTATCATATCCCAAACCAAATAATGGATCATCAAGCCTACAAGGACAAAGGTTTGGGGTTAAAATAACAAGGACTTATTGAGCTAGTATCAATTTCCAAACACAAGGGAACTCAAGATATTAGATACAAGACACCTAGGGGTGACCCCATCGATCTCAAGAGTGTTTATAATTTATTGACTAACATAGATAATATTGAAAATTATGTAGAGTCCTACCAAAGTATCTATGATTAGTTATCTGAAACTAATCTATTTAACCCAACTACCATTTGTACCATTTATATTGTGACTTCTTATCCCCGTCATTTCCTCCATCATCCCCGAATTTGACTAGGACCAACAAGAATATTACATACCATTGGATGATTTTCAAAATGATGATGCCATATATTAATTCATGGGCCTCGGAGATAATGTGTTGTTTGGTTATCATAAACATGGATTTATCATTACACTAGATGTTGTTTCCTATTTTGGAGAGAAAATGAATTTTGTTGGTTACAAATAAATAAATAAAAATGGAAAATAAATTAAGGTCCCAAAGTAAATACCTCTTTGAGGTTCTTTTGACTAGGGTAAAAGTAAAGATAAAGACAAGTCCCATGGTGAAAACCTATTTTAGGAACCATTGAATGGGAAAGTTAACCCTGTCTTAAATGAATCTTGAGCCTGTTCTAGTTCAATAACTTCATGTTATTATAGAATCATTTCAACAATAACAAACATTTTATCAATTATTATAATATCATCCACATGCCTTTACCAAATGGACTTTAACTCATCTTAGAGATTCAGACTCTTCCTTCTTGGGAGAACTCAATGATTCAATCAACCCACGATATGAAGATGAAAACCACTATACCACTATGCCAACTATTTTATAATATGGTTCCACATTGCTCATGGAAGACACCACTAAAGTTAAAATTGTAACACCCACCCATCCCAAATATATCAAACTTGAAGCATTCCTCACTAAGGAGGAATGTGAAGTCTTTACTTCCCCGCTTTAGGAGTTTTTTGATCTTTTTGCATGTTATTCAGATATGTTAGGCTTGGAACCCACCTTGGTTGTACATCACCTTATTGTAGATTCTAATGTCAAGATGATAAAAAATAAATTAATAAAAATGCACCCCTGCATAGCCATTATTGTCAAAAAATAACTATAAAAACTATTGGAGCTAGGATGCATTTGTTTTATTGATTATTTAGAGTGGATATCCAATATAGTCCCATTCAATAAGAAGACACGAGGAATTAGATTAGTTATTGACTTTAGACAAAAAAATATGTCCAAAGGAGTACATTATTTTGATAAATATTAAAGTGATTATATATTCTATGGCCAAGTATGAGATGTTATCTCTCATGGATGGTTTCTCAAGATATAACCAAATTAAAATTGCACTAAAATAACAACATAAGATAACATTCACCACTCCATAGTGAATGTTTTATTATCAATTGATGTCATTCAGGCTTAGAATATTGGTACCATGTGACAACATGCTATGACTATCGTTTTTCATGGCATGTTGCATGACAATATTTAAGACTACATGGATGATATCTTGGGTAAATCCAAGACCAAAGTAGGACATCTAGACTTATTACAAAGAATCTTTGAAAGGCTTATGTATACATGGTCTAACTTAACCCTAAAAAGTGTGTCTTTAGTAACACTTCAGGAAAATTAAGAGGTTTCATTATCTCTTTCCAATAAATTAAAGTTGTTCTAGCCAAGGTTAAGGCCATTATAGACATTTCTCCATATTCAAATAATAAATAGCTTCATAACCTACAAGGTAAAATCTAATCTATTAAATGATTCATTTATCAGTTAGTAGACAAATTCCATCCCTGCACTCAACTTCTAAATAAAGGCACCACTTTCTCATTGAATGTATATTATCAATAGGGATTCAAATAATTAAAATAATATCTGGTTAATCAACTTGTTCTAGCTCCACCTACATCTAAAAATATTGATTCTTTACATCTCAGTAACTAACTATGATTTGGGGACACTCCTATCATAACATAATGTTCATGGGAAAGGATGATCAATATACTATCTAAGCCACACACTAGTATCCTATAAACATAACTATAGCTCAATTGAGAAATCATGTTTAGTCATGGTATTTATAGCTCAAAATGTGTACCATTATATGCTTAACAACAAGACCATTATCATTGCCAAAGTGGAGCCTCTTAAAAATCTACTTTTTAAGGCATCTTTGACTAGTTGTATGGCTAATTTGGTCTTGATATTGAGTGACTTTGAAATTGAATATGTTCATAAAAATTCCATTAAGCGCAGGCATGTGTAGATCAGCTTGCTAAAGCACCCTTGTCAGATACCAAACCCCTTATCTTTAAATTTCCTAATGAGTCGAATCATGACCTAGATAATACTTATTTTATGCCTCAACACTAGACCCTTTATTTTGTTAATTTATACACTTCTCATGGACCAAGAGTCAATAATATATTCATTAAACCATAGGGGGATTTCATTCCTAATAAATTTCACATTGGTCTCCCTTATACAAAAAATATTGCATAATATGAAGCACTCATTGTAGGTCTTCAACTAGTGGTACAATGGAACATCAAGTATTTTCATGTTCATGAATATTATCAATTAATTATCAACCAAGTGATAGAGTTTTACCAAACCAAATATGACAAATTCATTCCATATAAGAAAATGGTGGACAATCTAAAATAGAGCTTTGAGCATATTTAGTTTTAATAGATTCCTAGACCTAGTAACAGAAGTGTTGATGTAATGACAACAGTTGGTTCCCTAATAACAATTACATATCATGATATTTATTCCCATTTTCTTATTGAACATATTTTATAGCCAACTCACAAACTTTCAAAATCTAAAATGCTATGTGATATTATTGGTCATCACTCTCCATGGTAATCCAACATATATGCCTACCTCCATGAAAACATTATCCCTTCCAACCTCTCTTATAAAAAATAAAAAATCCTTCATCCATTCTAGTTATCATTATACCATTCTCATTTCTAGTTTCTATCATAGAGGATATTATGGAACTCTGCATTATTGTTTAGCATTGACATAATCTAGATTAGTGTTTAAATAAGTACATGAAGGAATTTATGGGCCCACACTAGTGGCATAGTCCTTGCCAAGAAACTCTTCCATATAGGGTATTATTGGCCCACTATGGAAGGTGATGCATGTACATATGTATAAAAGTGTGTGGCTTGTCAAAATCATGTCAATCTCATTCATGCACTATCTCTCCTACGTTAATCATTCACTATGTCATGTCCATTTTCCATATGGGTACTCAATCTCATAGGTAAAATCAATTTGAATTCATCAGATGACCATAAACATATCCTTATTACAACTGAATACTTTATTAAGTGGGTTTAAGATATTCCCCTCACTTATGTAACAGGTAAGTAGATATCCAAATTCATCCTCAACCATCTCATTTTCCCATTTAATATTCCCTCTAATCTCATTTATGATAATGGCATATTATTTAAGAATAATTACATCATCCTTTATGACAAATGCCAAATCAAATATATTTTTTCCTCCACCTATGTTACTCGAAATAATAGCCAAGCAAAAGCATCTAACAAAACCCTGATCCAAATCTTAAAAAATATTGTTAATGATTTTGGTTGTGATTGGAATTTACAACTATTTCCTACTCTTTGGGCATACTTTACCAATACCTGCACCCTATAGGATCCACTCCTTACTCCCTTGTTTATGTTAAAAAATTTATTCTCCATATCAATATCGAGTTACCTTATTTATGCATTTCAATGAAGAATTTCATTAATGACAAGGAATGCAAAGTTTATCAACTATAGGAATTAGATTTTTTTGATGAAAGGAGGGTAGATAATTTTAATAACATTTAGGCCTATTATAACAGGTTGTGTTGTAGCTACAATAATCATATCAAGCATGAAAACTTTAAATTTGTAAACCTAGTTCTAAAGGAAATCAAAATAACACCAATGTCACCTCTAAAAAGAAGGGTACATTTGAGCCTATAAGATGGGCCCATTCATCATCATAATAAATTATGGATCTAGAGCATATATATTGGTCACACCATATGGAGAAGAGATGGATGAGCCCATGAATATTATGCATCTCAAGCTTTTTTACACTTGACTTGCTTGAACATTATCTTTGAGGACCCCTACTTGGGGATAGGACCTGAAGCCATATTAATTTCATCCCATTTCCCATTGATTTAATGCATTTTGATATTATTCCCTCATCCTATTACCATTCCTTGATCTTGATTTTGTTTTACCAATGCAATAGATGATTCTAGATGTCAGATTTTAGAGAAATATTTCATGAAATTGCTTGGATTTGGTCACCATCAACACATCTAAGATGATTGGTATCTAAGAGTAGCTTACACATGGTTTTACTAAATGATGGTCTTATAAAATCTCTTATATCTTTATTAAATCATGTTCCATTCGTATGCCATTCATATTTTCAACCTTGTTATTGATTCACATAGTTTCTACTAGGGTTGAATTACATTGACCTAAGGCCCATTTGGACTATGTAGGTAGAACTCAATTTTTGAGGTCAGCTCAATCACCCCTTTTCCACACTCTCATAATTTTTTGAGCAACCTAAGCCACTCTCTCACTATTTTGAGAGTTAACCCATTCTGTATCTTATAATCCTCCATTGAGTTGAGATGCCAAAAACCCTAAAAGTTTGAACATCTCAAAAATAAGCTAAAAATTGAAAAAATTATAAAAAGGTTTAAAATATTTCTAAGAGATATTATGCCACAAAAATTTTACTTGTTGTGTCATATTGTTCACCAGTAGCCTTTAGCTCTATTTTGGATAGAGTGGTCTACCACATTTACTGAGTGGGAACCCTTATCCAACCATGACCATTTCCATTTGCCTTTATTATTTCTTGATTATGTTCACTCTTATGTCTAGGAGAACTACATCATCTTGAGGTTAACATAGACTATGTAGGCAACACTTAGATGCATGGGGCATTCTAGGTTAGCTAATCCAATCTTACTAATCATTCTTTATTACCAATTTAGTTCTAAAATGCTCTCATCATTTTTTGAGTTTAGCTTTCCTATTTCCTCTTTAATCCAATTTTTTACTTCTCATTACTTTTCTTCTATCCCACATCCCTAGGAAAACTATATTTGGCCTAAAGTCTATAAGAATATGTAGACAACGTCGACTTGTAATGGGGTATTTGGAGTCAACTCAGTCACCCCTTCCTTTTTTTCTATTTCCCCCCTTTTGTTCAAATTACCATATTATCTTTTCAATTGCCCAAGTATCCAAGAGTAATTCCTTACATTCACACACACATAAATGATTCTCTAACTACTTATTTTATGATGTGTTTATTTATCATGAGTATCTTTGATTGTTATTGGTGTGTTTTTTTGATAAATTAGATGATTTATATTTATTTTATTTCAATTTATGTTTACTTGTTTCTTTACAGTGATTGTTTATTTCCATTTGTTGTCACCTTAACTCAGTCCATTATGTTGGTGGGGTCATCATCTTGGTGCTACCTATCATGCATTTGTACTTAAGTCCATCCATTATCATAGTAATAGGTGTTGTCATCATGGTTTCTATCATTGGTGCATTGTTTTTCAATTGTCTATTGGATTGAGGCTTGGTCTTTATGAATAATAACATTTCAGTCATTATGGTGTATTATATCATGGTTGATAACTTTTTTTGCTATAATAAAAATCAAGATGTTGTAAGTCTAATTAGTGATGCTAAAGTAAGATTTATCCTTGTTTACTATCCCATAACCACTTAATCAAGTGCTTAGTCATCATTTCTTAAAGTGAAAACACACCATACTAGGGTAAACCATTGAGACGAATCAATGATCAAAATTCACCTTCTTGGGGTATCTCCTTGAATTGATGATCAAATTAACTCTATTAGGGCATATTATTGTGATCAAATCTTATTTTTTCTTCTATTTTTGTAGGGCCAATCTATTTCAACTTATTCCCTAACCATTCCCTTAAGGGGGCATCCAAGGTTAATAAATCACCCTTTAGGGAATCAATCTGAGTTTATTGACTCATAAAATTTTGAAAATATAAGAGTACATTATTCTTTAAGCATTGTTGAATTCTTCTTGATGACTTTTTCAAATATTTGAAAAAATGTTGTTGTGCCTAGTGTCTAGCAACACTTTAAACAAAGGTAAAATGTAGAAAATTCATTTTAACCACTTATATGTTTAAACTATGTTAAGAATAACTTTTCACATTGCATGCAAGTTTAACTAAGAATCTACAACTGAACCTAATTTACCTGTACAACTTCCAATTTGACCCAAAATCATAATGATACACCCTAATTATGGCAATGGATAATCTTACATCATTTATCTTATCTTGTGCATCTTAATTCTAATCATCCATTTTCAAGTGTTTTCATAGGCCAATTAATTGAATACTTGATTGACAAAGAAAATATTAACTCACCAAACTTCACCCTTAGGAGAGGATTGTTCAAACCTCTCCAAGTTTGGGATAATATGAGATTATTCCAAGGTTGTGGGTCACCTAAAGTTAGGCTAAACCTCTAGTTTATGGGGTTATCTACTTTGGTGCATCAATCATGGATAAAATTATAAACCTAATAACTTATTGGGGTGAAAAAGGAGACAAATTCATAAAACTAAAACCTAAGATAAGGGGATGTGATACACCTATATGATTTATCCAATCTATTTGACCTTAAAAAACACTAATGAATAATACATGAACTGAAACACTCTCTCCAAAGATTCTAATAAATAGTGTTTCATATAGAGGCTATGATAGGTGATCAAAACATGAGGGTGATGAAGGGAAGGTTTGATTCAAGATAGTAGTCAAACTTCCACTCTTGGCTCAACCACTAATACCTTCACACACTATGTGACCTGCATATAAATATGTAATAGCAACTAGGTAAGGCAAGGACCTATAAAGGGAGAAAAACATACCACATACTCAAATAAAACAAGCATAACATATTAAACCAATATCAAAGAAGCTAAAATATTCCTTGTATTAGCTCAAGAGGTTCACAAGGTACAAACTTAAGCATAGATTCTTCATACCTGATCGAGGGATAATTACAATGGCCTTAGGGCCTCAATATATATAAAAATGAGAAGGTAAGAAAGGTAATTCTGGTGTGTAATTATCATTTGGAGGTCATGAATGATATTATTCACTCCATCATCAGTTACAAGCACCAACAATAGCTGCATGCTCTCTCCATACGTTGCCTTCATGGTTAGTGGTCTTCAATGAGTATGGCATAGAGATGGATTGGTGGAGGTTGATTAAAAATTTGGTGAACTCATGAATATAATGTGCATGAAAACTTAGTCAATTCCACCTCCTCATGATAGTTATAAAGGTGACATCATGATCTAAATAGCCTTCATAGATTATTAAGTAGCCTCCTTCTACTTGTGCATGTTGACTAGGCTAAAGAGAATTGTTCCATCCTCCATGATGACCATGAGAAGTGTGTTTTATTACCTTAATTATTTAGTTATAAATTTTTAATTACCCTATAGTGACTCCCTTAGCAGCCCTTATATGCCAAAAACATCTTTTTTTGTTGCCAAAACATCCTACTAGACAACTAGGCCTGTTTGTTGTTTGGTTGGCCATGGAATTTGAATAAAACATTAATAATAAGTAAGAGATAATTTTTTATTTTAATATAATCATACCAAACCATGAATTAATCTTTTATATTAATTAAAAACTATAACTTTTCCTCATCTCAGTGACTAGGTCACCTTTTACTTAGCACATCTAGATTGCATATTTGGTACAAACTTGAAAAAGCTTTTCCAATAATAATTGTGAGTAATTTATGGTTTTAAATGGTGAAACATGCCTCATACTACCCTCCTCCATTATTTTAAACTCTCCATCAATTTTTTCCCCTAAAAACATCATTAAAATTTGTAAAAATAGAGTTTCTAGTGGGTCCATATAACTATCCATACATACCAATGCCATGGATAGGACATCCTTAGAGTGCATCATTTAACTCAAGTTTTTCACAAGCCAATATATAGAATTGGATTGCAAATTATTTCAGTTTTCCTCCATCAAGTTTGTATTATGGTTTATGCAGTGTTTTAGTGGCCTAAAATCTTAATGATGGTTCATAAAGTATAGGTATCAAACCCAAAAATTATGACCATTTATGTTCATCCCATATACCCCTATAAAACACATGATTTTATCTTGGTCCCATGCACTTTGTATAATGAGTACTGAGTGAAATTTGATAGACCTTGGTTCCTTGCTAAGCATTCTAGGTAGATACATAGTCTTAGTGATCATTTATAGAGTTGATCTCCTGAATGAAACTCTTTCCTTCATGTATGGTTAGTTTATAGGTTTAAAAAAATCCCCCTAAGATCACTATGCCTGATTCATCTTTCCATGTGAGAGATGAGTGTTTGAGTTGACAATTCAAGGTGCCAAACTAGGATAGTAGATCTCAAAAGGGATGATAGAACCATCTTAACCTTTTCCTTGATTTCCTCTATCTAAAACATTATCCTTAGGTTATGAACCACCAACCTACGCCTTCTAATTTCCGTAAGTCTAATTTGGGGGGTTGGATATGCCATAAGGAGGAGGTTGGGTTTTTGAGGCCTTAAAGGTAGTTTTAGGCCTTTTTGGCCTAGGTTGAGTCTCAGGCCTTAGAGCCACTTGTAGGTGAATTTGTGACCTTATCATTAGCATAGTGCCCTCTTTAATATGTATTAAACATTATGTAATTACCTTCGACTACCTAGACCACTATCTATATGCCTCTCTCATGAAGGCTTGACATGTTCATCATTGTTCATGCCAAGTGCTTGAACCCATTGGAGTCAGAGATCTAAATATTCTCTTCTGTATATATAGTGTTTATGGAATTTAAATCCTAATTAAATATTTCATCATTATATGGTAACACCTTTGGGATTACACCTCCTTTTAATTCTATTACCTGTATACCTTTCATATCTTGCCGAGGGTTTATGAGTCTCTAGGCTAGTTTGACCCCAGAGGTATACAAATGCACTTTCTTTCATTTATTTTGAGTTTATAAACTATTTATTTTACTTATACAATTTGTATCCTCCTTATATAATGCTTTCTAACTTGTAACACTCATGGATGTGCAATCTATCTCCAATTTTTAATCTAGGCTAGTTTTAGGCTTATTTAGGCCTAATAGGCCTATTTAAGCCATTGGGATATTTATAACTCAAAGGAATTTAAAAACTTGAATTGGAAACACTAATATAATTTATAAACTAAGTTATATACCTTTATACTTCACATCCCTATAGGGTTCCACACCTTAACTCTTCTTCTCATGACCCTACCTGTAATTACCTATTTAGGCATAACTAGGCCTAATTAGGCCATCCAAACCTTCTCTTTTCTCAAAAGATAGAATTATTAGATTAATTAATTGAGTGAATTTATTAAAATATAGTTTCACTCTTTTAACTTAAATCTTTGTATGGTTCTTCATATCTTCTTTACTTTACCTAATGACCCTACCTATAGGTGGCAGTCCTACATTTTTTACTATGTGAAAGGAGGTAGGTCTCCTCTTCATGGAAATTTAATCTCAAATTAATAAAATTTATCATTTATTATATGTGTTTTTAACCCATTTTCACCGCATACCCTTCAAGGCTCCTTAAAATGGGATTTTATGCTTAATTTGCCCTGTTTCTATAGTCAAGCCTATAGGTGGTGGTTTTAGGCCCTTTTGACTATGAGTGCTTCATTTGAGAGGTGGAATTTGATGTTCCATACTTTATTGGGTTCCCTTATAATTTTTATGAATTCTAATTTATCCCTTATAACCCTATTAACCTTTTAGTCTCATCACACCATCAATGTCTCTAAGAATTTGCAGTCACAGTCCTCTTGCATTGAAGTCTTAATTTAGCTCTCACCTTGGGGTTGTATGACCATTTCTTGTATTTGTTTCTCAATCCTCCATATTTATTAGTGAAATTTTTTATTCTCATTTATCCCTTAATATCTCCCACAACCCATTCGAATGACCAACATTTCATTTGCTCAGTCTGCCCAAAAAGGCCTATAGGCACCTAAATGAGGTCTTGTCTCTCAAGGCCTTAATGATGAGAATGGATTTTGATTATAGGGTAGTGAGGGGAATGAGTGAAAACCACAAAGTTTTAATAATAGGTGATGTACATGTATGATTTTAAAACAACTTGATGGCTTTCCATAGCCATTACGATAATACCCTATTTACACTTGTAAGGAGACCACATTATGTATATGGAAATTACATTGGAATAGGATTTGGAGGAGTTGTAAGGTCTAATGATTCAGTCATTTTTTTATGGTAGAGGAGGATTTAATTAATTCTAAGAAACTATCCTACAACCTAAAACCATCATTCACTTCCATTTTCATGTCTTGAAGATTTTTAAAAAAGAAGAAACATTGCATGTATCTTATACAAGTGACAACATGGAGGTTTTATGATCTTTAAGGCCCACATGTGTGTAACAGTAGTGGGAGATGATTGAAATATAATTTTAGGGCCCCTTTAAGACACATACAAACACTGATTTCATCAAACAAACCATAGATACACTAACGTCATTGCAAAGATTAGCCCTATGTGGATGAATAATGAAAAATGGTTACTTAGGTTCTTAACGTTTATTCATAAAGAATAGGGGATCAATATAGATACCAATGCCTAGGATTAGAAGGTATTTATATCCCCTTCCTTTTTCCAAGATCTTAGTTCTTCATCTTATGTCTCATGTTTCTACTAAGCAAGAATCTAACTGGTTATCCAAGGCTACCAATGAGCTAGATGGAGAAAGGGACACATTTTTTGGTTTGTTTTGAATATTTTGGATGTGAAACTTTTGTGAGATATCTACCATGAACCCTCATGAATTTTATGACCTTCCTTTGTACGGATATGATTGTATATATCCATACAAGTCTGTATACACCTATAAAACACCTTATTTTATCCATTTTATCATGTCTAAAGCTTTGATAATCCATTGGAGGGTAAAGGGAGTGAAAATAGAGGTCAAAAAACATTTAAAATCACATAACATAGGTGTGGAAGCTTAAAGGACAAATTTTGAAGTGTGTGGGGCCCATTTGATGAATGAAAGATGTGTTTGACTTATAAAAGGACCCTTTTATGCATATGAACACCTTTTCATGATAATAGGATGGCAATGAGACCCTTTTAAGACCCTTCCTAATACAATGTGACACCTAAACACTAATTTTCCAAATTTTTATAATGTGGAGTTGACTCATATGAAATTTTGAAGGACCATTTGATTATTTGGAGGGTTAACTAAGGATTGAAATAGGTTTGGATAAGTATACCATATACAACCTTAGATACATTCTAGAACTCATGTTGTGACAAAAAATATTCTCAGACACCCATTTGTCATTAGTACAAAGGTATATTCTCAAGAAATGGATAAGTCAAGCCTAATTACCATGAGAACTAACAACCTTAAACTCTCTAAATTACCTTAATTTATGCTAAGAAACCTTAATTTTGTCAAACAATGTTTAGGCCATTCTCTAGACTTTAAAATACCTTTGATACCCTTTCAATCACCCAAAAACAACTTATGGATCCCTAAAACATCACCCAATGACTCATAGGTTTTGTCACATGAGGGTCCCTCAAGAAAGATCTAGTACACCAATGAAACCTTAAACCATGATAACAAGGTTTTCAAGAAGAAATTAGAAGACCATGACAAGATCATGACCTCCTTGTACAAGCTTAGAGTGATTTCGTGAAATGTTTTTTATTATAAGGGTTGATGTTTATCCTGGGAGGCCAAAATATTTACATCTTTGGAGACTCGTAGGGCATGACAATCCTACTTGTCATGACAAAAATTTATTGCATAATAGTCATAATTTAGATGAGAAACTTATTTTTCTTAGTTTACACTTCATGACTCATAGCTTGAAGACCTTAAGAACTATAACAACTGACAAGACACAACAAGAAATAAGGGAAACCCAAGAAAGACACAACATGAGAAATTAACACGTAACCACCTAAGAGAATAATGAGATAAGACAACAAAGCAACTAAGGAAACTAACACCAAACTCGTGTTGACACACTTATTAGAACTAGACAAAGATAACCTACTATAAATAACTAACCTGAACACAACTTCCTTCCTCCAAGATCAAATTAAAATATTATTTTATCACCATGGCACCATGAGGTTAGAGCATCATGTGTTGACATAAGTCCAATCATGAATTTGTCATGGAATCAGAACCTCCACTTACATATAGATATGTTGACATGCTCTTTGCCTCCTAAAATAGTAATTGGACCTCCTTGCTCTATTCTTAGGTGCATAGGTTGGCTATGTGAATCCAAAACCTAGTCATATTAATTCCAAACTTGCCCACTTTGCATGAACAATCTCATTTATACCTCACCCATAGGTTGTTCTTAGTTAAGATGAATAGTTTGAGGTAGACCTTATGGCATACATGTAGGGTTGAATTCCAAGAGAGATGAACCTTGTTCCATTAAATTTTGAGGCCAAAAAATTTAAATTTCATTATCCAAGAGTGTAGATACATTTTTAAATGGAATGAGGGGGCTATATCCTTATTTTAAGACCTCAAATAAGTCATATTCACATGAAACATACTCTTGGGATGGCATGGTTAGAGGGCTACCTTTCTCTTGTCTGAAAATATCTTCTTCAATATGAATGGGATCATGACATGATTCAATAAGAGAATAACCTAATCCTATTTTTGATAAGTTTTGTCATTGATGTCAAGGTTGATTTCATTGATGTCAAGATACATCTGGTGAAGATGCATGGTGAGTGGTCTTTGAGACATGAACTTGTGTGCTTGATGTGACAAGGAAGCCATGTGACAAGAGAGAATTTGAATGCTACCTAATGTCTATCTATTAATAGATAATTTGAAGCCAAACTAATTATTTTTATGTTTTTTGATATCAATATTTAGTCATGTGAGCATTAAATCATTTTTTAGTACTAGTTCTTGAGTACAAGGTGTCTTGAGAAGCCTAATCTAGACCCTATGACAAGGTGTGCATAGTGAATTTTGGATAAGTAATTAAGCACAAAATTGTGAGAGGTTTTTTATCATTGTTTTATCATGCAAGAGAAGTGTAGATACTTTCATAAGTGTTTCAAGGTTAGTTGTCAAGTTTTAAGTGCTTAAGAAGATTAGTTACGACACTAGTCATAACATGAAGAGACCATGTGAGAAGGTATGAGTATGATGGATTGGTAAGATGTACACAAAATAATGTGTGATTTTATGAGGTTTATTGATAAAGTATATGATTACTTTGATCACTCATGTGAGTCTTAGGGTGAGCCTATACGAG
This sequence comes from Torreya grandis, assembly GCA_037957365.1. NCBI lineage: Eukaryota > Viridiplantae > Streptophyta > Pinopsida > Cupressales > Taxaceae > Torreya > Torreya grandis. The sequence goes on from JARHVA010001485.1 coordinate 48,702, forward strand.
TAATACCTACAAACCTAGTCTACACCTACACCACTTTTAGACTTTGTGTGGCCTAATGAGGCATCATGATCTATTATCAAGACACATGAAGTATGTATGAAATTTTTTAATCATGATATATGTTTATTTATTATTTTAAATAGGTGGATAGTGCTTTTAAAGATGTATGAAGGTTAATTTCAAGGCCTAATATGGTTTGCAGGTCAAGGTCTAAGCAAGCAAAGAGAGAGAATATGGCATAATGGTTTATGAAGTTATGTTTCCAATTAAATTATGGATATTTGAGTGTTTTTATATGTATTATATTTTTTTTCAAGAATTTTCACAAATTTTGAGTTCCTGGTTTGCAAGAAAAGGCATGAAAAGTGGTTTTGAGGTATCTCAAGTACACAAAATGAAGGCATGCAAACTCAAGAAGGACTTTTAGGTGTTCATTGGCATGTGTAACCTTTGCATGAGAAAATTATATATTCATGGTATATTTTTAAGGGTCCTAGATAAAAAAAAATAGGAATCATTTTGTGGATTAAGGGTTTATGCTTTATGAATGATCGTTAAGAGTGGAAACAAGCTTAAACCCACCTAGAACCCCAATAAGGGCTCAATGTTGAATATATTGATAAAAATAGCTCATAATGGTCTCAAAAGACTATAAATAATATTTTATATTGTATTTAACTCTCCCAGGCACCTCCATGTATGATTGAGTTATTAGATGTGTGAGTAGCCCCTATAGGAAAGTACTAGTTTCTTAGAGATTTATTGTAGCAATCAGAGTTGAACAAGTCAAAGTATGAAAATAATTAGATGGATAAGGTTGATAATTGTATTTTATTTCCATGTTGATTTATGTATATGTTATATCCTTTAGGTTTCCTAAACTATTCATCCACATTAGCTAGTCGTTAACAGGCCTAATGGTGAAAATAATGAAAAAATCCAGGTAACAGTGAGAAGAGGTTTAGGAATGTGTTGTCATAGAATAGAGATGAAACAAATTACATGTAATTTTTTTTTAGGAATTTTAATGAATGATTATTTTTGGTATAATTTTTTAAGGTTAGTGGTTATAGTGAAAAAATTGCTCACAAGTTGACTTATCTGGCTCTGTGAGGTCTGTGTACAGTGAGGTCATGAGATTGGTCTACAAGACCAATATTTCCATTTGACCATAATTATATTTCTATATAATAACATTATAATTATATCATAAGATTATAAAAATGAATTATGAGTCTCTGAAAATGGTCATAAATGTGATTGAAGATTATTGTCACCATGATTTTGCTTTAAGGTAAACTGGCAGTTCTAGGTAAGTAAGTTGTAATGATGAGTTTGAGAATCTATGCCATGAGTTGAATTATATAATGTAAATGGTTTTTTATATTTTGGACTTTTATTTCCTATCCATTAATTTAATAATGTTTGATAGATAGTGAAAGTAGTTTAAATGTTGAAGCTAAAATGGCATGTCTGGTTTTGGTTTGACTGTGTGTAGTGAGATCAAAAGATTGGTTTACAAGACCAATATTTGACATTAGACCTTGTAATTTTTGTATTTTAAATTTTTATAGAGATATTGAAATATATTTTTAAAGTATCATTATTCATTTGAAGTGTTCTTTCAAGTTTTTAAGATCAAGTTATTCTTGACTAGATTTTGGAGTGTTCTGGCAGTTTTGAGTGAGCTATTTGTAGAGAAAGGTTTGACACCTTTTGTCCTAAGATGTGAAGTATAAATCATATGATGATGTCCCTAAGGTCACATATCTTATGTTTATATGTTTTATTATCATTTTTATGTGGATAAATAACATTTTATCTTTAGTTGTTTAAGATAGACTTTTTGTGTATGAGAAGGCCTAATTGTGAATAGTGCATATGCATGCTTCAAGTGGTGATTCGACTTGAAAGGTGTTATGGAGAATATATGATATTATTAGAGGTATATTTTTTATATATATTTTTTCCTATCATGTGTATATATTTAAATTTTTTTAAGGCAAAGTGTAATGTGTCTCAAAGTTGACCTAATGGAATTAGGTCTCCATGAGACCTAAACATGAAATGAAGCCTAATTGAGGTATGGTAGACCTAAAGGGAATAAAAACACGTCTAATTAATGTTTATGATATGTCCTGTGATATATTACATGGATGAACTAAGATATTAAGCATGTTTGGCTAACCAAGAAGGATATGAACAATAGGCTTGTATAAATACAAGGCAATTTTAGGCCTATTTATGAGTGTAGAGAGCAAGTGAATAAAATAGTGGATTGGTAAGCAGAAGGAAGTATTGTAGACCATATAAATAGAATATATAAACTATTATGAAGATTTTATAGAGGTTTTGTGTATGAAAATCAAGGTCATATGACCTAATCAAGTCAAGAAGAGGTCTAACTGAGCAAAGAAGCCCTAGAAGGTAGTTTGAGAGGGATAAGAGTGTGAAGAGTTGAAGAGGTGGCCATCATCAGTCGGTTTAGAAAAAAGGTGTCTTGAAGGTGATAAAATTAATTAGGTGATTAATTTAGTGCTGAGTCATATAGGAGTTTTTTCTCCTTGTAAGTTGGTGCTTCACTAAATTTGGTGTTTGTCTTATAAGACTATAGTCCATTTGTAGATATTAGTGTGTTTTCTTCCCCTTGAGGTTTTCCCACATATTTTATGCATTATTATGGTTAATTATTATGTAAATAGGTTTTTATGCATGTTATATCTATATGCTTGTTTGAATGTTCTATGATTACTTAAGTGAAATTGATAAAAAAAAAATTTGAAGACTAATTCACCCCCGATCTTAGTCATTTTGCTTCCAACACCTATGATGTCAAAAAAGTCTTTTGATTGATATTCACATGGTTCTAGTTTTATTTGGATTTCTTGCTTCATATGGGCTGATGTAGGAGTAGGAATAACATAGCTTGATAAAGATTTGGAAGCTATAGCTCCTTGATCATACTTATGGAAACTTAAGTAACTTTTTACCACTTCTGATAGATCATTAGAATTCCTCTCATCCATGACAACAACTTAATCATCTTTAATAAATTAAAATTCACCTTCATGAAAATATTTATAAGATATTTTTTATCCTTATTGACCCACTAAAACCTCTTGAGGTTTGTCTCCTTGTTCTACAGCTGTTGTAAGTTAGACAAACACTTTGTTTCTATATTCTTTAGGAATATCATGAAAGAAGGTAGCTATTATGTCATCAATAAAATCTTCAAATTCATCTTTTCCTTGTAAAAATAATGTGTTCTCTTATTATGTCTCATTTTACTTACCTTGATCTTCTTGAAGTTCACCATCTTTTGCAATCTTGAAGGTTGAGTTGTGCTTCTCCTTACCAAGAGGTGTCCCAATGGTAATTTCTTATTCTAGCTCACATCACCTTCATTAATTGCCACCATAGTACGACCTTTATCACTTGCCTCCTCAAGGAGAGGCTCCTTTTTGAGAATTGGAATGGAAAATCCTTAAAAGAATTCTAGAAGAGAGGTTAGATTTAGTGGTGTTATGGATACTTGATTCTTCTCACTAAGATGCTCACTTTTGAAAACCAACACCTCATTCTTCTTTTGCATATTCTCTTGAATGAAACTCCATTATGGGAATGATTTTGAGTCTTGAGGAGTGAGGTATGGTTATTTAATGGTTTCATATTTATCTTTAACTTTAACATCTTGATGTAGGCTTGACTCACCTCCCTTTCCCCATGACTCCACTAATTGTTTCCAAGTTAGAACCTTGGATCTAGGAGCTTCTTCTATTGCATGTGTTGTAACTTGGGGAATGAATTAATGCACCTTTTCCTAAGATTTCTTTACTCTTTCATTTGACATTGGGTGAGATAAGTGTTTATTTATAAGTTTAACTTATTTAAATAGGTGGGATTCAAAATCAAGTTTGGTCTGATCACCAATTTCCTTAGGCTAATTAGGAAGGGGAAGGCTTTACCAAGTCTAATTTGAACCATGATATTTAATCCTCTCAACACACACTTCTTTCTTTTACATAGTTTTTTTAATAGACTTCCAATTATGGAAGGTTTGAGAAGCTTGTGGGGAATTTAGAAGGATTTGAAACTCATATGACTCAGTATTTTGAGGATGGGTTGATCAAAAGAGGATTGATATGGAATGGAGGAGCACACATGAGGTTGATGAATCTAGAATTGCTATCCCTCATGAAACACCAGTCTCTCCTTTATGATTTAAATCAGACCACCAACATCTAACATATCATTAATTGGCCTTGATTGATTCTCTCTCATCATAGATGCCCATTCCATCTTAACTTACTATAATGAGGCTCTCATACTCCTAATTAGTTGACTAGGGACCTATTAGCCATAATCCCTTTGTATATCAATCACAACCATGTAATTTTCATAACTCAAAAGAGTTTGTTTAAGGATTGAAATGGATTGGTTTGGGACATGGCCATACTGAATATTAGTATTATGATCTTTCCAAGATTGATCAAGAGGATATATGGGATACAAGGAGGTGGAATTAGAGTGTGGAGCGGCACGTAGAATTGATAATCAAGTTGAGGAGGTTCAACATAAGACGAGTAAGGGTCAACATGATATTAGTGACAAGGAACATAGGAATGGTATGGGTCATAATAAGACTGATGAGACTCATTATAGGTCTGATAAGAGCATATAACATAACAAGTGCCTTCATACCAAGCCATTAGACATCATGAGGCAAATGAAGAACCAAGTATAATATCAACAACAAATAGTCCTTACCCTTAGATGAAGAATTTTTGATGACCACTTTGGCTTAAAATTATGACTACAAATCTACTTATCTAATTCTTTCAGCTACTTGAGATTACCAAATGATGATGGAATGTGATCCAAAATTATTGAACCCAATCCCACTAGGCATGCCAAAAATTTTAACTCACCAAATTACACCTTTAGGAAATGATTGTTTAAACCTCTGTAAGTTTGGGGTAACATAAGAATAGTCAAAGGCTGTGGGTGACCTATGGCTAGGCTAAGCCTCTAATTTATGAGGCATCTCACCTGTACATTAATCATGGATTGAATTCTAAACCTAATAATTTGTTGGGGTGAAAAGAGAGATAAATTCATGAAATTGAAACCTAAGCTAAGGGGAGGCGATGCACCAATATGATTTATCCACTCTATTTGACCTTAAACAACACTAATGAATAATACATGAATTGAAACACTCTCTCTAAGGATTATAAGAATTTTTTTTTCATATATCTTATGCTAGATAATCATAATATGAGGGTAATGAAGGGAATTTCTTAATCAAGACACTTACCAGTCAAAATTCCACTCTAGGCTCAACCACTAACACCTTCACGCACTATGTGACCTACATAGAACAACGTACTAGTAACTAGATGAGGCAAGGACCTAAAAATTGAAATAAACCTACCACATATTCAAATCAAATAAGTATAAAAAACTAAGTTGGTATTAAATAAGATGAAATAGTTCTTGTATTATCTTAAGAGGTTTATAAGATATAAACTTAGGTAGAGTTTCCTTATACCCAGTCAAGGGCTGATAACAATGGCCTTAGGGACTCAATATATAGAATAATGAGAATGTGAGAGAGGAAAATATGATGAAGTGGAATTTAGAGGTCATGAATTATCCTCATTCACTGCATCATTAGTTACAAGTACCAAAAATAGCTTCATGCTCCCTCCATGCATTACCTTCATGATTGGTGGTCTTCAATGAGTATGGCATAGAGATGGAGTGATGGAGGATGATTAAAACTTGGTTGACCTCATGAATATCATATGTACCCTAAATTAGTTAATTCCCCCTCTTCATGATAGTTATAAAGGCGGCATCATGCTCTAAATAGCCTTCATAGATCATTAAGTAACCTCGTTCACCTTGTGCATGTTGACTAGGCCAAAGAGAATGGTTCCATCCTCCATGATGACCATGAGAATTTTGTCTCATTTAATTCATGAGTGATTTAAAAATGTTTAATTACCTTTCATTTACTCCATTATCATCCCCTCTATGCCAAAAAATAGGCCTACTAGACAACTAGGCCTAGTCTTAGTGTTTGTTGTTTAGTTGGACATGAAATTCAAATAAAACCTTAAAAAAGGTAAAATATTATGTTTTAGGTCCATAAAATAATTCCAAACCATTAATTAATCTTTTTCCATAGATAAAAACTATATATTTTCCTCATTTTAGTGATTAGGTCACTTTTTACTTAACACATTTAGACTGCCTATTAAGTGTAGACCTATAGAAGATTTTCCAAGAATAATTGTGAGTATCTTATGGTTTCAAAGGGTGAAATAATTCTCATACTACCCTCCATGATTTTCAACTCTCCATAAGCTTATGTACCCTAAAAGCATCACTAAACTTTATAACTATAGAGTCTTTGGAGGGTTCATATAGTTGTCCATAAAAACTAGTGACATGGATGGGACTTCCTTAGAGTGAATCATGTGATTTATGTGTTTTCCAATCCAATATATATAATTTGAGTGTAAATTATTTATGTTTTCCTCTATCAGGTATGTATTATGTTTTATGCAAGGTTTTAATGGCCTATCATCTTAATTATGGTTCATAAATTACATATCTCAAGCCCAAAACTTATGACCATGTATGTTGAGCCCATATAACCCTATAAAATCCTTGAAATACTCTTGGTACCATGAAATTTATATGGTGAGTACTGAGTGAAAGTTGGTAGACCTCAATTTATTTATAAGCATCTGAGTGGGTTAATAGTCTTAGTGATCATTTATAGAGTTGAGCTCCTAAATGAAACTCTTTTCTTCATGGATAGTGATTTTATATGGGTCCCAAACTCCACCTAATATCACTAGTCCTGATTCATCTTGTCATGTGAGAGATGAGTGTTTGAGTTGACAACTTAAGGTGGTAGACTAGGATAGTGGAGCTCAAAAGGGATGATAATAACAAATTAACCTTTTCCTTACTTTATTATATCTAAAACATTATCCTCAAGGTCTGAACCATTATCCCACACCTTATCATTTCCTTAAGTCTACTTTAGGGGTTTGTATATGCCACATGGAGGAGGTTGGGGTTTTGAGGCCTTAAGGGTGGTTGTAGGCCTTTTTGGTCTAGGCAAAGTCTTAGGACTTAGAGCCACATGTAGGTGAATTGGTGACCTTAGTGTCATTATATCACCCTTTTTCATATGTTTTCAACCTCTTGTACTTACCTTCATCTTCTTAGACCGCTATCTTTGTCCCTGTCTCATGAAGGCTTGTCATGTTCATCACTATTCATGCCAAGTGCTTGAACCAATTTGAGTGAGAGACCTAAATAGTCTATTTTATATCTATATATTATTAATGGAATTTAAATCCTTATCAAATATGACCTCATGGTCTAGTAACACCTTTGGGATTAGGCCTCCATTCAATTTTGTTGCTTGTATACCTTTTATATCTTGCCTAGGGTTTAAGAGTATCTAGGTTAGTTTAACCCTAAAGGTATATAAATGCACTTTCCATCATCTATTATAAGTTCAAAACCAATTTATTTTCCTTATAATATTTATATCCTCATTATCTAATTCTTTCCATCCTAGAACACTCCTAGATATGCAATCTATCTCTAATTTTTAGTATAGGCTAATTTTAGGCTTATTTAGGCCTAATAGGTCTATTTAATCCATTAGGATCTTTCCACCTCAAATTAATAAAAAAATTAAATGGGAAACATTGATATAATTTAGAAAACAAGTGAGAAACCTTTATACTTCACATCTTTGTAGGGTTCCACACCTTAACTCTTCTTCTCATGACCCTACCTATTTAGGCCTAATTAGGCCATCCAAGCCTTCTCTTGTCTAAAAAGATCAAATTAATATATTAATTAATTTAAATAATTTATGAAAAACTATCATCACTCCTAAATCTTAATTCTTTGTATGGTTTTTCATGTCTTCTTTGTTCTACCTATTAACCCTACCTGTAGGTGATAGTATTGCATTTTTGACTGTGTGCAAGGAAGTGGGTCTCCTCTTCCTAGAAATTTACTCTCCAATTACCAAAATTTATAATTTATTATATGGAGTGTTAACCCATTTTCACCTCATACCCTTCACTTCTCCTTAAAATGGGATTATAAGCTTAACTTGCCCTTTTTCTACAATCAAGCCTATAGGTAGTTGTTCTAGGTCCTTTTAACTGTGAGTGCTTCATTGAGAGGTGTAATTTGATGTTCCATTATTTCATGAGTTACCTCATCATTTTTTTCAATTATTATTTCTCCATTATAACCCTCTAAACCTTTTAGTCTCATTACACATCAATTTTTCTTAGAATATGTAGTCATAATACTCTTACATTAAAGTGTTCATTGAGCTCTCATGTTGGGGTGGTCTAACCCTTTATTGGATTTTTTTCTCAATCCTCCATAATTATTAATGAAATTTATGATTCTCTTTGATCCCTCAATATCTCCCACACCCCATCCCAATGACCAACACTTCATTTTCTTAGTATGCCCAAATAGGCCTGTAGGTGTTTGAATGAGGGCTTGTCTCTCAAGGCCTTAAGGATGAGAATGGATTTTGACTATAGGTAAGTGATGGGAATGATGGAAAAACCATAGATTTTTAATATGAGGTGAATTTCATTTTTTATTTTAGAACAACTTGATGTCTCTCCACAGCCATTACCATAACACCCTATTCACACTTGTAAGGAGACCAAATTATGTACATGGTAGTTATATTAGAATAGTATGTGGAGGATTTGTTAGGTGTGATGATTTAGTTGATTGTTTAGGATATAGAAGGATTGGATAAATTTAAATAAACTATCATAAAACCTAAAATCATTATTCACTTCTATTTTCATGTCTTGAAGATTTTGTAACAATAAGAAATATTACTTGTAGCCTATACATGTGACAACATGGAGGTTTATTTTCTCTCTATGGCCCACATTTGTGAATCAATAGTTGGGTATGATGGAGATGGATTGTGATGAACCTTTGAAGACACATATAAACATTTATTGCATCAAACAAACCATAAATACATAGAATCCATTGTAAAGATAGCCCTATATGGATGAAAAATGCAAAGATGGTTGCTTGAGTTATTAATGTTTGTTCATAAAGCATAGGGGATAAATATAGAAACCAATTCCTATCCATTATAATCCCTTCCTCTATCCAAGATCTCAAGTCACCATCTTTTCTCTCCTACTTGTATTGAGCAAGAATCTGACTAGTTTTCCAAGGTTGCCAAAGATCTCGATGGAGAAAAGGACATGGTTTTTGGCTTGTTTTGAATATTTTGGATGTGAAACTTATATGATATATCTAACATTAACCCTCATGAAGTTTCTTACCTTCTTCTATATGGACCTAACCATACAGATCCATACAAGTCTACAAACACCTACAAAACACCTTATTTTTTGTATTTTCTCATGTCTAAAGTTTTGAGAATCCATTGGAGGGTAGAGGTAGGGAAAATAGAGGTAAAAAAACATTTAAAATTATATATCACATGTGGGGATGCTTAAAGGACACATTTCCAAGCATGTGGGGCCCATTTGATGAATGAACATACAAGGACCCTTTTATGCATATGAACACCTTGTCACGATAATAAGATGGAAATTAGACCCTTTTAATACCCTTCCTAATAAAATGTGACACCTAAACACCACTTTTCCAAATTTTTATAATGTGGAGTTGACTCATATGAAAGTCTGAAGGACCATTTGATGATTTGGAGGGCTAACTAAGGCTTGAATAAGTATACCATGGAATACAACCTTAGATACATGATAAACCTCATGTTATGACTCAAAATAGGCTTAGACATCCCTATATCATGATAATAAAGGTATTTTATCAAGAAATGGCTAAAGCAGGCTTAATTATCATGAGAACTACCAACCTTAAACTCTCTAAATTACCTTAAATTATGCTAAGAACCCTTAATTTTTCCAAAAAATGTTTATTCCATTATCTAGACTTAAAAATACCTTTTATAACTTTCCAATCACCCAAAAAAAACTTATGGATCCCTAAAACATCACCTAATGACTCACAATATGATGTCACATGAGGATCCCTCAAGCAAGATCTAGTATACCAATGAAACCTTAAACCATGCTAACAAGGTTTTCAATAAGAAATTAGAATACCATGACAATATCTAGACCACCATGTACAATCTTGGAGGGGTTTCATGATCTTTTTTTTATTATAGGGGTTAATGTTTGGCTTAGGAGGCTAAACTATCAACAAAAACATTATACGCTTTATCTTTCTTCTAATTTCCAATTAATCACCTTAATTAATTATCCTAATCATTATCATAATAATAAATTCCATGGATTTAGATTAATATATTTTACTAAAATATAAAATTGAATTATGGCCTCACATTGTGATGTGATAGGGGCAAGTAAATGGAATGAAGTGGAGGGTGGGAAAGGTGTCTTATGACATGGTCACTTACACATAATCTTACATCTCTTATATCTCTCTTACACCTCACTTACACACTCAAGAGGAATAATTATTTCACTTTATTCCTATGTTCCTTACATACTCCAAAAATGACTTAAATGACATATATTACACACTCCAAAGGTGTAATAATCTATGTTAGGATTGATCCTCAACCCTCCATATTAATATGAGATGAATGGTACATATCAATTAAAGGAATTTATTTATAGAACCCTTCCATCTATCATTTCATCAAGCTTCCTTTAGTCATATAAAATTCAAAATTGGATGAATTAAGCATGGCTAATTATACCTAGTCCATAAGTCTTCCTACTTGCTTACACAACCCTTCTAGGCTTTTCTTTCACTGATTCCCAATCATCCACAACCTTTTAGACTTAACCCTTATAGACCCAATCAGCTATTTTAGGTCCAAATCCATCCCCATAGGTATCATTTCATATAGATAATAATTCCCAACTTGGATAAGAGCACTGAAACCCAAGGTGTCTTGATTTTGGAATTGTTGGCCAAATGCAAAATTGGTCTTAATGATCATATTCTTTTGGATCCTTATCCTTATTATTATAGGCCTAATGTGAATTCATTTAACCTATGATAATTAATTTTCCTATAAAAGGCCATTCAAATTCCATTTATAAGGGTTGGCACTCATTTACAGGAAAGAAGCAAGAATACAAGCAAAACACTCAAGCACTTCCATATTCTCTACATACAACCTTCCAAGATCATTTCAAGTTTATTCAAACCTTTGCACTAGTCCCTACCCATCTAAAACACATCTAGTTTCTCATCTAGTTACATTTATCATACATAATTGCACTAATCACTTCAATAGAAGAACTACATTAGCTTGATCCCTTCTCAGAGTATTAGTATGTAGGCAACATGCCCACACATAGGGTGTGAAGTGCATCTAGAATATCCTTTACACATTAACCCCTTCTCTATCTTTTATAAGTTTTCATTCAAGTTCAAGTACAAAGAGCTCTTAGGGCTTTGAATATTAAAAATAGATGCACAATGAGCTCCATAATCTTCCAAGCTTCAATATTTCACTGGTAGGGTAACATAGACCTACCGAACAGAACCTAGAAAGCTCAGACCACTAGAAAATAGCGCTAAAAAGGGACTATAGCATCATATAATAGGGTGTCCCACTTTTAGTGCCCCTATTCAATCTAGAAACAAACCTCAATATCTAGTTTCCAATAGTTTCCTAGTCTTGCTCCTCCAGTATCATAACTTGTCTCATTTCAGATCATTCAGAATAGACTAAGTTAGATTTCTCTTATTTATTACTAGATTTAGAAAAGGAAAAAAATACAAATCTATTTACATAAATAATTATCTCAATTCCTACATATTATTTACTAATTTACTTTTTCTCAAACATATTTATTTAATTAGGAATAAAACCCCATTATTTTTAAAATAATAAAACATTTGGTGAACCTGACTTACTTTGAATTTTGCACAAAAACCCTAGAAACCCTAGGGATAATTATTTTTTATTTTTTCCCTAATTTTTCCTACATTTAAAAATAAAAATCTACAATTTAACTAAAAAAATATCACATATTTTGTTAAAACCCTAGTTTGCACATACTAGGTCCTCCTTGCATACAAACACATTTCAAATACTAGGAAAAATATATTGCTAATTCTAAAAATATTCTTTGATTTTTATTAAACTTTCCAAGAAAAATTCTACAAATTTTCTATAAATTCATATTAAAATTTTTAAATTATGACACTAATTTTAAAAATTATTTCAAAATCCCTAGATTGCATTAACTAAACTCCTAGTTACTTTCTAGTACTTTTCAAATCATGTTTTTAATTTTTAGTTACATATCAAACTCAGAAAATCAATTTCAAAGTAAAAAAAATTCTATTATTTTGCATAAATATTTTTTAAAAATTCTTAGTTACATATACTATCACCTATTTGCTTCTTGAGGTATCACCTTACATGTTTGGGAGCTTCGTATCCTTTATATGCATATTCCAGTTCCTTGTTTAGATTATATTAGTTTGATGTTTTCTAATATTATCCAATTTATTTTCCTTATGCCACCTAATTTACTTTCATCTCTTCCCTCAAGACTTAGTGGCAATCCTCTTGATTTTACTTAGATTCCCTCAACTCGACCATATACCATAGATAAACAACCAGATCAAACTCCTAGTATAGATTCTACACATCCAAATTACACAAATTTTCATGAGGATAACCCTGATAACGAGCAATATGAAAATACCAATGATGACATACACACTAATGCTCATACTCCACCACATTGGACTACCAATCCACTTCCACCTGTTGATAATCAAGTTGTCCTCAACAAAGATTTGATTTTATAAAATTTTAGAGAAATATTTAAGGAATAGCCTAAAGATCATACACCAATTTTTCAATCTATCATGGAAATCAAAAAGGCTAAGCAAGTTGAGCCTTCCAGTCATTCAGAGCAGCCAATTGAAAATGACACTATGGGGGTAACTATGTCTCAATAACCCCCTATAGTAGCCCAACCTTCTTCTATTACACCATCTATAACTAGTGCATCCCTATCTCCTAATGTGGCAGCCCTTGTGCAAGAGATAAGATCTCTTCAATCCAAGGTGAAACATCTTGAGCAAGGTGTCTCTAGACCTACACAGGCCTTGGATTCTTTTGTTTTATTGCATACACCATTGGCATGTCACAATACTTTTACACCCTTACCATCAGGTTTTGTTCAACCCAAGCTCACTCTATATGATGGTAAGGGTGGTCTAGAGACAAATTTGAGAGCTTTTCATGTAGCATGTTTGGATTATGTACCAATGATTGGATACTTACCAATAAATTTCCATGGAGTCTAAAGGGTTATGCTTTACAATGGTTTTATAGTCTATTAAGTTAGTTGGTCATGGCATTCAATCCTTTATCAAACATGTTCCTAGCATATTTTAATATGAACATTGGTTATAAAGTTTATTATGCATAAATTGCTCAATAGAGACAAAGGTAAAATGAGACCTCACAGATTATGTTCTTAGATACAAGACTATTCTAGCTAAGCTAACTAGCCCCATGGCTGATCAAGAGTTATAGGACATCTTTAAATAGAGCCTTCTACCATCATTTCATGAATCTATTATGTTCAAAAGATTCTCTTCCTTCACTGAATTGTGTCATACACTCAAGGAAAGAGAAGTCAAGCTAATTTCAATGGAAAAACTTAAGTACTCAAGTATCTCAGCCACAAAAAATAAGAGTAATAACAAAGTCCCATACAAGGTCAAAAGCAATGAAAATAATAATCAAAACCAACCAATAGTCAATGTGACTTTAGAGCCCCCTTAGTGTGTGGTTTATCATCACCTCCTCATCATGCATTTACCAATCTACCAGTTTCTCCAATGAGGGTTTTACAATAGTTATTGGAATGTAACATCATCACTCTACCTCTTATCTGAGAAGATGACCTAGTGAAGCCTCCTCCATAAGGATATGATTAGCATGCATTTTTCAATTTTCATAAGGCACCAAGCCACACAATAAATAGATTCATCATTTTGAGACATAAGATACAAGGCTTGATAGATGACAATCTACTTGATTTGGGCACTTATATTGAGCCTCCAAAGGCAAATCCAATACAAGATAAAGCTTTGAATATCCTCTCAAATCTATTTTCATCACATTATAAACAGGAAAAAGAGGACACCTCAAGTGTTCACCATACATACCATTCACATCCTTCACCATCTACATACTAGGCACCTTTAGTTGAGGCACATCCTTTAAGAGGTATGATAGGTGTGTATGAGTCTAGATTTCTAGCCAAACCTTTGATATCTTTTTTAGATTAAGATATTGTGGAGGATAATATAGGTTATAATGCAATTTTTATCAAATCACATATTCGTAATTAGCCTATTTATAGTGTGCTTATTGATAATGGTTCCAACCTTAACATGTGTACCTTGACACTACTATTACATTTAGGTTATTCAGAGCAGGATATCACTTCGACAGACATAGTTATTAGTTATTTCAATGGGCATATATAGATTTCATTGGGTGAGATAGTACTTCCACTACAGGTTGGTCCTATATATTTAGTAACACCATTCACTATAGCTCCCAGTGTAGGAGTTTTTGACATATTACTTGGTTGACCATAGATTCAAAAACTTAGGGTAGTACCCTCTAAAGTTTATAGATATGTGAAATTCATTCATGCTAATTAGGTTATTATAGTCCATGGAGTTCCTTATGAGTTACCACTCCCCACTTTAGAGCCATTTACCATCTTACAAACACTAGTTCTAGTTCTTCTACCTATTTTAGTTTTTCCTCCAATTTTAGTTCTACTTCCACTTCAGATCCAACCATAGTTGTGGCATCCACCACCAATATAAAGGGTTTACACACCTCCATAGTTTTATGATTCTAGATATATTCTAGCTACAATGTTCACACCTATAATAGTAAGATTAAGGTCCCATGCAACTACACAAAGAGAACCTATTCAAAGAGCTTCTTCTACTTCTAGATGGGTCCCTAAGAGCCCTATAGTTGCATCTACTTCTTAGAGTTACAATGGGACCCCACATTTGGTTTCCACTTTAAATATTTTAGAGTAGTTACAACATACATAGATTTTCACTTCATAATCTCAGACATTCAATCATGCCTCATGATCATGCATGATTCAATTATTTGATCCAAGATACCATGATAGGGAGGCTCATCTAAGACTCATTAGTTAATATCATTTATTCCTATTTTTAATCTATATATAGCTTATATCAAAATATAAAAACTATACAAAAAACTTAAAATACAAAAACATTCAAATATATCAAAAATACCAAAAACATTTTGATTATATGCATCATCCATGATTTTCATTACTAATATCATGCTAGGACTTACATTTGTTGTTTCATGTTATTGTACATTGATTTTTATACATTATCATGCTTCACTTGATCTTCTTTGAGTGTGTGTAGTGGCATCCATCTACTTGATTACTTCACTCTACCTATTGAGGGGGCATTCCTAATTCTACATTTGAGACACACATCGATATACCCACCCACTAGGGGCATATTCTACATGACTACACCATATAGGTTATGTCATTCCTACACTACACACTTTGGGTTATCATGTCGATGTACATTCCTTTCTAGATTACATAGATTACTATATTGACATTTCACTAGTATCTAACACTTATGTATTTATTAGCATATACCTAGTCTTTTACTACACATGTTTTATATACTTTCACATTTGATTTGATTAGTTATATGTGATTTTACCTTTCAATTTATTACATGATTTCTCCTCTTGCTTAGCGTAGCTTATGTGATTGAATTTATAGTTCCTACTTATTTCCTATTTTTGCCTTAGGACATTTTCCAATGTCATTTGATTATATTCATGTGTATTCCTTAGGACATTTTCCAATGTCCTTTGCTTGTACTCTTCCATGTGCCTATGGCCCCCATGCTAACTTTGCTTATTTCACTTATATGTGTATGTGGCATTTGAACATGCCTTTTATGCTTACTTCCTAGTTTAAGTAACATATACCCATGTCCCTTGTTTTCATGGCCCCTTGGCCATCACCGTATGCTTATTGCTTCTTACTTTTTTACTTGATTTCTTGTTTGCTTCTCAATATGTGAAATGCCATGATCCACATCATGCATTCCCATTACATTCTTGGATTCCATGATGGACATCATCATCCATCCCTCCATCTAACATCTAACATTTCTAGTTATAGTTCAGTAATTTGCACATGCTTTTACATTATTTTATCTATCTAGGCATACCCATGTTGATCTAACAATATATCAATACAAACACTATTATATCTACAAATATCTTGTCAAATATCACTGCTATATCATATATCTATACAACTTAACACACTTGTAGGACTCTTTTTTTCTAAGGGAAGTCATTATAGGTTCATCATTCCTACCCTCAAAAGAGGGGGCAAAAATTAGGGTTTTTTTCATATAGATCAAGATTCCTAATAGTTGAAATAGGAGCATTCAAATCACCCAATTTAGAATCCATAGGTCAAACTAATCATAATAGAGTAGTAAAATAGTGATAGTTCCATATCATCAACTAGTTTTCAACATAGGATAATAGTGCCAAAAATTGATAGTAACACCAAACACAAGGGTGTCCTCATTTTTTTTCTCTTATCCATGTATAAAAATACTCATATTTTCCATAACTAGGAAGAAAATTTAGTCCAGATATAGTTTTTATACATTCAAATCAGTCAAAATTAGTAGTTTAATACAATTTTCTCAAAGAATCTAGATATAGGGGGTTATCATGCATGGCATGATGGTTCCCACTTTTAGTTTTAGATTAGGAAGATGACATAACTTATAGATTAGAATCCATGTTCCAAACACCAGTGATTAGGAGCAATGTACATGTCACATTGGTCTTCTTTTATTTTTGAGTTCAATTTATTATCCAAGCATTCTTAGTAGTTACATGCCTTACTCCATCTACAAGTGGTTAGCATAACTTTAAAGTTAAACTATCATACAATTTTAACTTATCGAGTACTCGATTTATCTATTTGGCTTTCATATAAGCCTAGTACATCAATTTTGGAGTGGCTTTCATACAAGCTTAACCTTCATCTTTTGAAATGGCCAAGAGTGGCCTAGTTTCTAACATACATTCAGGCTATCCACACCACATTGTCATATTTATAAAACATCCATGAGATCCATGATCCATCTCATATGACATCTATTTTATATCATTATCACTTTATAGCTTCACTTCACAAGGCAACGATGAAGCCAAAAGGCCAACCTTTGTATTCTTGAGCCATATATTTAGAGGGATTGGACACACATTCCAAACATTAATTAGCACATGCATGATTAATTAACTTCACTTAGTTAGTGATGATGAATCAAAAGGGCCATCCTTTACATTCTTGAGCCACCTTGTAGGAAATTGAGAACTTAGGTTCATTCATGATAATACTTTTGGTACAACACACACCCAGTACAATCCAACATCACAATAGGTTTTGTATTGGTTCACGTACCTAGTGAGGTGTAATTATTCCTTTCTCTTCCTCTTACTCATATTTTTTACATTATTATTTTAGATATATCATGTATAGTAAGAATTGATCTACTTTTATATTTTCATTGTAGATTCACACTTCAATAGGTGCTCTCTCTATGCACATCTAGCATCACACAACTTCATGAGCTTCTCCCTTATAGGTAAGTTCAGGTATGACTTTTAATTTCTTTTATCCTAGTATTTCACTTTTCTACATAACTATAATAAAGAGGGGGGAAATTTAGTCATATAAAATGCAAAATTGGATGACTTAACCATAGCTAATGACATCCAATCCATAGGTCTTCCTACTTGCTTACACAACCCTTCTAGGCTTTTCTTTCAATAATTTCCAATCATCCACAACCTTTCAAACTTAACCCTTACAGACCTAGGTATCTCTTTTAGGCCTAGATCCATCCCCCCAGGTCTCATTTCCTCTAGACAAGAGTGCCTAACTTGGATAGGAGCACTAAAACCTAGGGTGTCTTGATTTTAGCATTATTGTCCAACTACAAAATTGGTCTTAATGGTTAAATTATTTTGAATCCTTATTATTTTTTGTTAGCCTAATTAAAATGAATTTAACCCATGATCATTAATTTCCCTATAAAATTCCATTCAAAGTCCATTTAGAAGGGTTGGCACTCATTTACAGGAAAGAAGCAATAATACAAGCAAGTACACTCAAACACTCTTCCCTATTCTCTGCATACAATCTTCCAAGATTATTCAAACCTTTTCACCAATCCCTAGCCATCCAAAGTACATATAGTTACATTTATCGTACACAATTACATCAATAACTTCAATGGGAGAACTACATTAGCTTGATCCCTCCTCAAAGTATTAGTATGTAGGTAGTGTGCCCACACATGGGGTGTGAAGTACATCTAATGTAACCTTTATAAACTAACCCCTTATTTATCTTTTCCAATTTTTCATTAAATTTCAAGCACAAATATCTCTTAAGGATTTGAATATTAGAAATAGATGCACAATAAGCTATGTAGGATTTTAGGCTTTAATATTTCACTGACAGGGTAACACAGGCCTACCGAATAGAACCTAGAAAGCTCAGACCACCTAGAAAATAATGTTGGAAAAGGACTACAACACTAGACAATAGGGTGTCCCACTTTCTATGATCCTATCCAATCTAGAAATGAACCTCAAGATCTAGTTTTTGATAGTTTCCCAATCTTGCTCCTTTAGTATCAAACCTTGTCTTAGTCTGGATCATCCAAAATAAGCTAAGTTAGATTTATTTTATTTATTATTATATTTATAGAAGGTAAAAATAAAAATTTATTTACACAAATCAATAACTTAATTACTATTTATTATTTACTGATTTATTTTTGCTTAGACCTTTATTTAATTAAGAATAAAATCCCATTATTTTGAAAACAATAAAATACTTCCTCTCTCTCTCTCTCTCTCTCTCTCTCTCTCTCTCTCTCTCTCTCTCTCTCTCTCTCTCTCTCTCTCTCTCTCTCTCTCTCTCTCTCTCTCTCTCTCTCTCTCTCTCTCTCTCTCTCCAAGACCAAGTGTATACAAGGAGAGTTGCTTGCCACACAAAGTGATCAACCATTGACAAAGACTTATACATCTACAAGTCGAGCTCAATCATTTTAGAATGATTTTAAAGCATACTTCAATGGATATAAAAGTGTTATTTTTATCCTTTCAATTTTCATTTCATTTTTGTCAATTGCATAGCTCAAACTAGGGATTATTTTTAAAAATTTATGTCTTTAAATTGTTTTGGATTATTTTACTAAAAATTGATTAACCCCTCTTGGATTCCTAACGTACATTAATAAGATTTTTTTAATTTTAATTTTTCAAATTTTAATATACTTTTAATTTTCTTATATATTTTTTAATTTATCATTTTAATTATATTTTAATTTATTTTTATTAAATGATAGCTCATTGACATTACACATTCTCTTTTATTATTTTAACCATTTTTTCAAATGAATTTAAGACATTAAATATTAAACAATCAAAATAAATATTATAGTTAAAAGAGTTGTAGTTTGATTAGTCAAGATGATAATATATCACAATTTTTACATTATCTATAATAAAAATACACACCTAGTTTTTGTGTGGGGTATTTATTAGTCATAATATTGCATTGTTCTATGGTACTTTGTATGTTTATCAATAATCAATCTAGATTAGGCACTATTATCGTATTTTCCTCATATTATGGGTGTTCCCTAGAATTTTCCTCTCTTTCTCTCTCATCCCTCTTGTTTCTCTTTATTTTTTAAATTTCACCTAGAAACATACCTTATATGGTTTTATGTCCCTAGAAATTTATAATTTTTGGTTCTAAGATTAGTCCCATTTAACCTTTGTTTTGAATATCATGTGTCATGATCTTAATTTTTCATATTTCCCATCCATTTTGTGTTAATTTGTATATGAATAGGTCCTAATTAAAATTAAATAAGTATATAAATACATAAGTAAATTACTATTTTTAGGACATGATAGAGATATACTATAAATGCACCAAAGTAATCAATTCAATAATTTAGAGAAAATATCCAAGAATATAAGGAAACTTAAACTATTTGTTACTACATCAAATACTGATTATAGTGTGAAACATCCTATAGAGTAGACACTACATCATCATTTGACTATTTGGATAATGTTATCAATCTAAATTTGTACCCTTAAGAAGGTTGTTCAAGCCTTCTTATTTATATGATAACATGGAATCGCTTCTAGGTTGTGGGTGGCCTAATTGGTGAAGTGAATCTCTAGATTGGGATAGATCCCTTGATGATTCACCCAAAAATACTCATTAACCTACTTAGATTTCAAGGAAAATGGGTGAAAGAAAACTAAAAATAGAAAATAAAACATGGAGGTGATGCATTAAATGTAGTTTGTTCTTCTTGCCTATGATTGAAATATGAAATGACAAGATTACAACCTGATTTTCACAACTCCAAAATATTTATTCCCACACAAGTGTTTCTATATTAAGGTTATGGATAATAAAACAACCAAGGTTAATGATCAAGAGGTCTTAGAAATGACACTAATGAAAATTCTACACTTTAATTAAACAAAACATTTTGATACACATCATATGACCTATGGAAAGATGACTAACTCACATAGAGGCATGAATGAAAAGGACAAATGCAAGGAAGAAAGATAACTATCACTAACATCCATCAGCAATCCATCTCAAAATCACTAGATGCAAGATGAAGAAAGTATAGATTCACTTGAATTAATTTCAAAGGCAATAATAAGTATTAAATTTAGAAGGGATTCTATATACACATTTTGAGGATGCATACACTGCCTTTCAAGGATCCATTTATAGCATAAAGAAGAGAAGAGAGAAAGAGATGGGACAATGAGAAATATCATCAACTATCCTTCATCATCAAAATAGTTATAAAATAGAGGTATTATGCCACCAAAGTTATAAGTAATGAGTTTTATTCTTGTTATTAATACTATATGTCAAGTGTTGATGGATATCTTCATGAAGATTGGTGTGGAAGATCACCTTGGTAGGTCTGATGCTTCTTGAAGCTAACTCCCTTCTTTTATAGTTACACCTTCACTTCTTTGAGGAATGGTTACAAGTTTATCCTTTAACACCTAGACT
>JARHVA010001485.1:1275000-1600000 GCA_037957365.1 Torreya grandis
AATTCATTTTAGTTTTGTAAGGCTTCGATGGAGCAAAGAAGTGTAAAGTTTGAAAATGATCTATACTGAAAACAATGACAATGAAATGAAGATAATCAGTAGCCATCATAACCTAAAATTATCTATAAGATAAACGTGTGTATTTTTTAGACATTGTAATGAGTAATGACGTTTATGAAAGAACGGTTATAACAACTAATAGAGATTCCTCCGTAGCCCGACCCTGAGCTCGAGTTTTAACCACAACCATAGCGAAGAAGGCGAAAATTTTATTACTTAAGATGCAAAGCAAGAAAGCATAACCCATGACCAACGAAAAATGAATAATTAAGAGTATCATAAAAAAAATTCACTGTCTAAAGAGATTTGCAGTAAAACAATGACAGTCATTACTCGTGTAAGCACATTAGAGTGAGCACAGCGACACGACTACGACGGTTGAACAAGATGCAAGACAAGAATAGAGTATGAGTTCTTTCCTACGAAAAGACATGTGAAAGATGGAAGCAAAATACGCTCACCAATAACTATCGATGCAGTAAGAAACACAGATTAATTAGCACCGCCCACAATAATGTGCAGTAACTGTGAGTAGAAAAGTCATGTGAGTCAAACGTGTATGAAAAAAATATTATTGATGTTAGTTTAGTAAGCAATCAACAAAGAGGATGACCCAAACAAAGGCACAATGCTTACGTAAAAAAATGTGGATATGCGTCTTAAGAGATATTTATGTGATCCTATTACTGTGTGGTGTGTACCCCTCATTGTATGTTTCGTTTAGCTATTATGTATGCCATGATTATAAAATGTATTATTGGTTATCATCTGATTATAATGTATGATTTTTATGCGTATTTATTTAAAGATGCACATCTATATAAACACATAACAAATCATATATTATTCGTATTTATTATACATGGATTCAAGAATGTGTTTGCGTATTTGTTTGGTTTGGATATAACAAATAAATCAACTACAAGACTAAATATTAAAATTTAAAATCGAAGTACATAATATGGATAATCAATACGTAAATACAAATAAATTGTAATAATCTTACGACAACTGAAAAGCAAATAACAAACAAATAAACAAAGAGATAAAAACAAACAAAATATAAACAAACACAACAAAACATCAATAAAATAAAAATAACAAAACACACAAACAATAAAAGTAAACAAAATAATCAAACATAATGAAACAATCTAAATAAAAAAAATATATAGTAAACAAATTAATCTACATAAATAAAGTGAAACAAACATCTATACAAATATAATAGTTAAGTACTATGTTAGTGTAGACAGAAAACAAATTGCATGTGTATGTGTAATAGAGGCATTACACTTTGCAATAGAGTGACCCCTAAGCTAAATTATAATGATATTAGTTCAACAAAACAACAATAATATGGACGAAGTTGCCTCTAAGTGATAGGGAAACAACACAAAACAAAATGAAAAAATTTAAAAAAAAATTTATAGTCGAGCTGACTCCGGATGTACGAGGCAAATAGGCGTTGCCTACATAGTCTCATAGACACGATATCCAATATAAATTTCAGACTAAATGTAGTTCTCCCAAGATATGAAATAGAAGAAAAATGATAAAAAAATATGACTGTATTGTAAAGAAATAAAGAAATAGATTCGTAAAACAGGGAGAGCATTCAAAAATGATAGCTCGTAAAGTGATGAGAGTGTGGGATCAAAGTAAACAAAAGTGCAAAACAATATTTTTTGTTTGTTTTGGCAATCATTTTCTAATATTTTCGTATTTTTGAGATACGCAACAAAAACATAAATATTTTTAAAAACGCCTAGAAACTACCAAATTGAAGAGATGCACACCCATAGGTAATAATTCAAATTGACAAGCGAGATAATCTTATTCAAAATGACAATGAAATTTATATTTGATGATTCAATTCAAAATGAGGGCAAACATTACATTTAATAGCCTAAAAAAGACTATTCATTTCACATTCCCAATGATTGTTTATATTCCTATGAGAATGGAAAGCTTATCGAATAAGACAAAATACGAAACATCTAAGCTAGACACCTCGGATTAATAATCAGTATGTACAATATTGTTACATCATCCTTTAATCTGTAAGGGTCTTTGTTAGACCAAGCTTTCCTCTGAATTTTTCAAAAAAAATTCATCCAAGCGCTTTTATTAAGATCTTTGTCAGTTGCTCTATTGTCAGATGATGTTGCAACTTGACACTACCATCTTTCATATAGTATTGAATCAAATAAAATTTGGTATTGATGTGCTTGGTTCAATCGTAAAAGACTGGATTCTTGGAAAAATGATTGTCATTGATGTCAAAAGAGACATGAGCATGTCATTGATCTTCAGCGCTGAGTATTGTGATTAGAGAATGTGCAAGGGATCCTCTCAAAAGTCAAGGATGATTGGAATGCTTGTGTGCATGAATGAAATTCATCTGGTTGTTCATATTGATCATCTATACATTTTGTGTCTACGACAGGAAAATTTGATAAGGTAGTTTGTGGACGAGTCTAGGAGAATCGGTTATATGGTTGTGATCACATTAGTCCCTAGTTGTTATACGCCATATTTGAAGTCATGCGATGAAGCACAATAGAAGATATGAAGATGCAAAGTTGGCTACTCAAACAAAAATCACTAAGTTTTTATACTTAGCTAAATTTGCAAAAGGACTAAACAGAGCCAAGTAAGCATATTGATGAGGTCAACGTTTGCACACATGGAGGTGTTAAGACAATAATTTTATGGGTTTGTTCATTTTTGTGCCTAATTTATGTGTTGAATCTCAAGTCACACAATTTAACGCGATAAAAGATATAATTGAGCAAAGTTGAGCTCCTAAGCATTTTGACAATTTTTTCCCACAGTCAAATTTGCGGGTTGCAAGAAAACGCTGAGAAGGCATTTTTATGATGTCATATCTTGCACATATGAAGGCTTCAGAAGCAAATAGATATATAGATGGAATCCCCTAGATAAGAGGATCTTATGCGTTAAATTGCAGGTAATGCAACTAAACACAATAAGAGTTGTGCAGGTGCAAAGTTAGTCTTCCAAGCATATTGAAATGGTCCCCATACTTAGTCAAATCTGTGCAAGGTCCTACAAAGTTGTCATGCTTTTACAAAGACCATTTATGGGCATTTGCAAAGGAAATAGATAGAAAATTTGTAATGGGTTTTTCACGAGCATCTTACATATATGGTCCGCACGTTCAGATGAAGAGTGATGATCCCAAAATTGAATTATCTTTGCTCTCAGACATTATAGGGTTTCTTAGTTAAACCCTAAGGGTTTAAGTTATGACATTCACAAGTTTTTTTATTTCGATGTTGACTAGATATAACCAGGACTCGATAACTTAAGTTATATCTTAAGCCCTTGTCGTCGTTGTAAAACCGGCTCCTTCGACCTAGAAATTATCGGCTCAAAGTAGTGATCAAGACTTTATATTTCCTAAGTATTAGACTTAATATTTGTCTTAGCTTGATCTACGGCTAGCGCTTAATTATACGCTGAAGATCCAACGGAGCGTAGCAAAGTCAATTTGTCAAATGCACATCCGAGTAAAAGTGCCAATGAATAGTGTCACAATGTCAGAGCTTGCATAGTAAATCTACGAAACGGTTTAAAGTCAAAAGGTCAATGAGCAAGGAGAGATTGCCAAGTGTGTCAATAGCAAAAAGTGTTTCAATGTGTAGAAAGCATGTGTTAATGCCAAGTGTCACATTCTCAAGAGCTAAGCTAAGATAAAGATCGAGCTTGTTAGAAGATCTGACGGTGAGCAGGTGATCGTGCAAAAAAGATGCAACGGAGCAAGTGGACTCAGATGAGATTAAGTACTTGAGGTTTATCAACACAGATAGAAGTGCAGAAAGTATGAGCTATTGTTGATGAATTGTGTCAAACTGAAAATATAGAGACATAGAGAAGCAGAGTGAGAGAGAGATGAAGTGTGTCGAATAAAGACATATCTAGACACAAAGACAGAGGGGTAGAGAGAAGAAAGACACAGAAATAATGTTCAGAGAATGAGCAGTTACAAATTAGACTTGTAATAGAGAGATAAAAGCTATGACCAGGTATTCTTCATCTTTCTATGGTTATTGTTATAGCTGTAATAATTTTGGTCATAAGGCTAGTAATTGTAGAGTTGTACCTACAAATAGAACCAATTTTGTAAGCAAAAATTCATTTGCACCCTTGTTAGATACAAATGTAATGTATTATAATTGCAATAATTTTCATCACATAGCTAAACATTGCAGAACAAGCTTTGTAAGATCAAAAGTACAGAGTAAGAAGAAAGGCATGCCTCCTAGTGTGAACAAAGGTTCACAAGTCTCTGATAAAGAGAAAAACAGGGCATATAAGAAACCCAAGCATGTATGGAAAATGAAGATCAAGCCATGATGGAGAATGCTACAAAGGTTAGAGAATGTCACGAGCTCTCAATGTTTGTTCATGTTGAAGATGAAAAGACCAAGCGCAAGGAGAAGAGCAAGGTGATGGTTGAGACTGGTTCTGAGGTATGTACAGATTCAAGTGAACATCCTATTGTTATTGAGCAAATTTCATGCATAGAACATCAGATTTTTGTGCCTAGTGATGAGATTTTGAGTTGTAAGGAAGATTCATCAGATGAAAATGTATCTCATGAATTTAGGTTATCTCCATGTATTGTTAATCCATCATAGAAGAAAAGAAGATCATAGTGGATGCACATGTTACTTCTCTTAAGCCTAATAAGAAGAAGAACATGAAGCACAAGATGACCAAGGAGGAGAAGGAATATGAAGAGTTATGGGGAACTTCTAGTTTCACATTGTTTTAGGACATTGTGACGTAAGGTGTCTCTATATATGCTTCTTAAAAGACCTCTTTCAGTGGAGAAGCAAGTGATGTCTGCTACAAATAAGAACTCAAGTAGGTTGTGATAATGACTTGATCAAACCAAGTCAAGTGTTGTGTGTGCAATGTCTGCAGTGATAGAATGAATGTTTCAATATGACATAATGAGATTGTTGGAGTACATATCATATATATATGGCATTCAGATTCATTTGGCATAAGGGTTCTAATGCAAGAAACAATTGAAATTATGTATCTTGGGTTGTGCCATGAGTTGGGTCACCAAACTCGGAGAACATGTCTAAAACGATGATATACATATGTGAAATGAAGTTATGGTGTGTTATAGACAGTCCCTTGTTGCAAAGATGGAGCATGCAATTAGGGGCTAACTCAGATAGCATGAATAGCTTGAGAAGCTATGCATAGTGTAAGGGAGAGCTAGATTGTCCAATCTGTCAAGGTCAACAGGGCTTAGAGTATAGGAGCTTTACAATTGGTCAAGTCCTAAGATCAGAAGACTATATAGTTGAGACTGAAAGAGAAGGCTAGTAAGCATGTATGGTAGCTCCTACATCACATCACTAGATACTAATGATAGAGCATAAGTCTAGGGGGAAGATCATAAAACCTTTATTAATCCCCGGAAGAAGAGAAAAGGCAACTCACGAATGCATACTTTTGCAAATTTCTAATGAGTTGATGGTTGCAGATTCTTGGACAAACTCCTTTATCTGATAAAGGGGGAGAAACATTTGGACAAACAGTCAGAAAGAGTCCTTATGTCAATGATGTCAAAAGGGGGGAAAAGAGCAAATGCTCTCTGCAAAAGTTTGGAGAAAAGTGCAAATGTCAAAGAAGCAGAGCAAGTGTCCAAATTGAATATTAGGCAACTGTGTCACTGCCTAAGGGGGAGCGAGTTTGGTATGAACAACTTCAGTTCATACTCATCAGAAGCCAATGCAAGCAATGCTAGAGAAGGAGCGGAATATTAGAAGATCAGAGCATTTAGTTTGCCATCAACGACAAAGGGGAAGATTGTTGGAAATATGGTTGTCATTGATGTCAAAAGGGGCATTATGAGCATGTCATTGATGTTCAAGACTGAGTATTGTGATTTGAGAAGGTGCAAGGGATCCTATCAAAGGTCAAGGATATTGGAATGCTTGTATGCATGAATGTAATTCATCCAATTCTTCATATTGATCATCTAGACATTTTGGGTCTATGATAGGAAAATCTGAGAAGGTAGTTTGTTGACATCACGATTACCACATGTGGACGAGTCTGGGGGAGTTGATCAAATAGTTGTGATCACATTAGTCCCTAGTTGTTATACGTCAAATTTCAAGTCATGCGATGAAGCGCGGTAGAAGATATGAGGATGCAAAGTTGGCTACTCAGACAAAAATCACTAAGTTTCTATACTTAGCCAAATTTGCAAAAGGGCTAAACAGAGCCAAGTAAACATATTGATCAGGTCAACTTTTGCACACATGGAGGTGTTAAGACAAAATGATCATATGGGTTTGTTCATTTTTGTGCCTAGTTTATATGTGTTGAATCTCAGGTCACGCAATGTAGCGCGACAAAAGATATGCTTGAGCAAAGTTTAGCTCCCAAGCATTTTGACTGTGTTTTCCCACACTTTGTCAAATTTGTAGGTTTCATGAAAAAACTGACAAGGCATTTTTATGATATCTTATCTTGCACATATAAAGGCTGCAGAAGCAAATAGATATATGGATGGAATCCCCTAGGTAAGAGGATCTTATGTTGTAAATTGGAGGTCATGCGACCAAGCGCAACAAGAGTTATGCAGGTGTAAAGTTAGCCTTTCAAGGATATTGAAATGGTCCCCATAGTCAAATCTGCACAAGGTCCTGCACAGTTGTCATGATTTTACAAAGACCATTTATGGTCATTTGCAAAGGAAATAGATAGAGGATCTGTTATGAGTTTTTCATAAGCATCTTAGATATATGGTCTACATGTTCAGATGAAGAGTGGTGAGCCCAGAATTGAATTATCTTTGCTCTCAAACATTATAGGGTTTCTCAATTAAACCCTAAGGGTTTAAGTTATGGCGTTCACAAGGTTTTCTATTTTGATGTTGACTAGATATTGCTGGGATCCAGTAGCTTAAGTTATATCTTAAGCCCTTGTCGTCATTGTAAAACCGACCCCTTCGACTTATATCTTAAGCAATTACCGACTCGAAGCAGTGATCAAGACTTTATATTTCCTAAGTCTTAGACTTAATATTTGTCCCAGCTTGATCTACGGCCAGCGCTTAATCGTACATTGAAGATCCAACGGAGCGTAACAAAGTCAATTTGTCAAAGGCACCTTCGAGTAAACGGCTAGTGACAAGTGTCACAATCACAGAGTTTGCATAGTAAATCTACGGAGTGGTTTAAAGTCAAAAGGTCAATGAGCAACGCGAGATTGCCAAGTGTCTCAATAGAGGGAACTGACAACAATGTGTAGAAGACACATGCTAATTCCAAGTGTCACATTCTCAAGAACTAAGCTGAGATAAAGATCGAGTTTGTCAAAAGATCTGATGGAATCAAGTGATCATGCAAAGGAGATCTAATGGAGCGAGTCGACTCAGATGAGATTAAGTGCTCAAGGTTTATCGACACAGTGACAAGTTAAAAACCAATCAAGTTCTAGAAGATCGATGGAGCGTAAGCGTTCCAGAGACTTAGGAAGCAGCAAGATGGGATAAAGAGCTTGATGTTTAATGTCAAGACAGAAGTAAAGATCGTTATAGTTTGAAGATCTAACAGCGCATGGGAGCTAGGATCAAACGATCTAACAGACGCATTTTCAACTTGAAGAGTTAAAGTCTGGAAGAGCGCAGGGATCCAACGGAGAGCATGAGAGTGTCAGAGATTGATCGAATGGACACATTTTAATGATGAGCAAATTGAATATGGATCATCAAATCGTGGCTCCAAAGTTAAGATCAAAGGTCAAGATTTAAAGTTATGATCATCCCAACAGTCAAGCATTGGAACATGCAAGAACTTACAGTTAAGCCATAAATCAGGACACAAACAAGTTAAATCGTTGTGATCGATCAAAACCGTGTAACAACGCATGTGCATCATAACCAGAGCTCGAGATTTGCTAAATATAGTAATGAGACCAGGAATCACGACGATGGAGCATGAGTTCAAGATGCGAATAACTTGCAGTTCAATAAATTGGAACTGATTCAAGAATTGGCGTGATGTATTACAGACCAAGTGTGAACACAGAAAAGGAGTCTGACCTAGATCAAATGGTTATATATATGTCATCTAGGATACAAGCACAAGTCGTTGGTATTGTGTCATATAGAAGTATATAGAGACACAAAGATATACGTGCAAAAAGTATGAGTTGTTAATGAATTGTGTCAACCTGAAAATATAGAGACAGAGGAGCAGAGTGAGAGAGAGATGAAGTTGTTGAATAGAGACATATCTAGATACAAAGATAGAGGGATGGAGAGAATAAAGGCACAAAGAGATAATGTGCAGAGAATGAGCAGTTACAGATTAGACTTGTAACAAAGAGTTAGCGCTGGATTCATTTATGAATCTGTTTTGTAAATTAGAGTTGTAGCTCCATTATAGATCTGGTAGGTTGGTGCCATCAGACAAGTTGAGTTGGTGCTCAGTTAGGGGATTGGTGTCTCCTTAAGGTTGGTGCCCTTAAATATTATAGCTAGTGAGGTTCAGTTGAGTTGGTGCTTAGGAGATTGGTGTCTCCTTAGTGTTGGTGCCCTTAAATGTGTAACTAGTAAGATTTGTCAGTGAAGCTTTAAACTGTGAGGTTGGATTAGAACAGTAGATTCTAGCAGCGATTCTCACCATGGTTTTTCCTTTTAAGTTTTCCACATATAAATTTGGTGTCATGTGTATTTGTGTATGATCTTTGTATATTTCATTTAAATTACATATGTTTTTTAATATGTTTTAAAAAATATTTTAAGCACTAATTTTAGTTGATCTACTGATTCACCCCCCTCTCAGTAGATAGTTGTGTTCCAACATTCATCAACTCTTATTTAAATTTTGTAGTGTACCATTCATTGTTCCCTGTGTTGAGCAAATCGTCAACATACACCACCACAAATACAACTATTTTGATGAAAAGAGTTGCATCTTCAAACTCAAAACGTTTGAAGTTCATGTTCATGACGTGCTCAGCTAGTTTTTTGTACCATACTCGAGGGGCTTGTTTGAAACCATACATTGATTTTTTCAGTTTGCACACCTTTTACTCGTCCCTTTACTGCAAAATTGTCACGTTGTGTCATGTACATAGTTTCTTTGAGGCCTCCATTCAAAAATATAGTTTTGACATCCATTTGGTGAACTTTCCATTTGTTGTGAGCTACCATAGCCAACATGGTCCGAATGGTAGTCCATTTTGTTGTAGGTGCAAAGGTTTCATTGTAATCAATCCCTTCCTTGTAAGCATACCCTCTGTGACAATACTTGTGTTTTGCTTATCAAGTGAGCCACTTGCCTTGTATTTGTTGCGAGAGACACACTTGTAGTCAATCAGTTTGCAACCATAAGGTTGATCACCCAGATTCCAAGTCTCATTTTTCACCAATGAATTATACTCATCTTTTATTGCTTTTATCCAAGAGTCAAGCTTATCAACTTGTTTGAAATTTGTTGGTTCTGAATCAAACGCAACATTGAGTTCCTCTTGAGAATCATCCAATATGAGTTTTCCAATCATGTCTGGAATTTCATCAATAGACTTGTCTGGTTGAGAGGAGGTTGCATGTATACTTCAAGTACCTATTTTTTCAACTTCATCAGGCCTCACATCTTTCAGTGTTTGAATGGCCCACTTAGGCATCTTGCTATGTGCTACAGGGGCTTCGAGTTCATCCTCTGAAGTTCTTTCACTATCTGCCCTCTCTTATGTTGGCCATGGTTCAATATCTGATGAATTTTCGCTCTCCTTCAGGAGTTACAAGCTCATGTATACGAGACAATAGAAAATCAATAGATTCCCAACTGTGTCCCCCACTCATTGTTTGGAACTTTCAAATCATTCTCTTCGTAGACATCAAACTTTGCATATTTGTCTAGTCGACTCAACTACCAATCAATATGCTCTTTATCCTTTGCAGTATCACAAAAGACAACTTTTCTTGCAACAAGAAACTTCTTCTCTCTATCATTGTATAGCTTGAATGCCTTGGAGGAATGAGAATATCCCAAGTGAATGCATTTTCGACTCCTATGGTCCAATTTGTTTCTCTTCTCCTTTCGAATCAATGCATCACAAGTGGATCCGAAAATATGAAGATGTCGCACTGAAGGGAGGTGACCACACCACATCTCATACAGAGTCTTTGATTCAAGAGCTGTTGATGGTGATTTGTTGAGAAGGTATACTGTTGTTTTAGTTGCTTTGGCCCAAAAGTACAGATTTACCCCTTTGAAATACAACATTGCATGAACCATATTCATCACAGTTATGTTCATTCCTTCAACTACTCCATTTTGTTGTAGAGTACGCGGAACTGTGAGATGGTGTTTGTCCCCATTTTGCTCAAGATAGGATTCAAACTTCTTTGATGTGAATTCACCACCATTATCTATCCTAAGTGTCTCGATGCAGGTTTGTGCTTCATTTTCAATCACTGTTCGAAACTTTTTGAAAGTATCGAAGGCTTTTGATTTCTTTTTCAGAAAGTATATCCATGTTATCCTGTTATAGTGATCAATGAACAGCGTGAAGTACTTATGACCACTAGCGAAGAGGATTGGAAGAGAACACATATCTGAATGAACAAGCTCTAATTTTTTGTGTTTTTCATTATGACTTCGAAAACGGTTCTCTTGCATGTTTAGCCATAATGCAAGCTTCACACTTCTCATTTGATTTTGCGGGCAATGTAGGCATGCCAACAACACCATTTTTTTGCAATACACGAATGTTGTTATAATGAGTGTGTCCAAATCGAGCATGCCACAACATGTTTGGAGACATTCCATCTTTTACAAGATGAACATAATTCCTTAAATTTGATGGCTCACCCTTGAGTTTGAGAAGTTTTATTTCCTCATATCCAGTCAAGACGACTACATTGTCACTTTTTTCCTGATCGTGACATCACCATTATCCAACAAAATGGAATGGCCTTGTTGCCTTATGAGCAATAGGGGCAACAAGTTTTGTTTCAATTGAGGAAGGTGGAGAACATTCTCAAGTTTATACTCTGAAAGCCCTGGACACTTGAGTCGAATTGTATCTCTTCCCTGTGGTTACAGACTTGATCTATCTGCGAGGTATACTGAGCCACAACTTTCTTCATTGTACTTCTCAAAGAAGTCTTTTCGTAAAGTCATGTTGAATGGCACCAGTATCAATAACCCAACATCAAACCATGAGGAATTGATTGAGACACTGTTTGCTTCATCATCTATACTGCAAAACACACATTTACTGGTGAATTGGACTGAGTTTGACTCTTTTGACTTTTTTTGAAATTTCCCTCTTTCTTTTTACAGTATGCTTCAATTTTCTCCCATAGAGTCCTCCATTCGTGAGTCTCATGGCTACCTTTTTTGTCACATCGTTCACAGTAGAGGTTTTGTTTATCATTTTATTTTTTATTTTGACCACCACGATTTTCATTTTTGCCACTTTTTCCCTTGTACTTATTATTGCCTTCGTTTTTGGAAGACGTGGTCTTGTTTGATGGTTTTGAAGAATTTGTTTTGACATAGCACACACTTTCACTTGTGGTTTTGATTTTCCATCCAAAGGCCTTTTCTCTTTCGGCTATCTTTTCAACCAACTGATCAAATGTGAGAATCTTCAACTGATTTCTTGCTTGTAGAGACTCCAAATAGGTTGAATAGTTGGGAAGAAGGGCTTTCATGAATGCGGTCGTGTATATGTCGATTTTGACACCTGTTGCTTCAACATCATGTTCGATAGCATGTATCTCTGAAGCCAATCTCATCACATCACCATCTTTCAACTCTACGATGAATAACTTCAACTGCAACTGAATGAATTCCAACTCTGAATGGGATTCATATAGGTCCTTCAATTTATGATATGTTTCCCATAGTGTATTGCACCCCTATAGATGACAAAAAACATCTCCGTCCACTGATGCCCTCATCAAAGCTAAAGCCTTCTGACTTTTTTGCTTCCATATTTGAGCGTCATTTGCATTCCCTATTCGTTCAGCTGGTTGTTTTGCCTCATCACAAGTATCGAACCATATATCATTGAAGATGACTGTGTTCTCCACTTGCTGAGACCATTCTAGCCAACCGGGTTTATCAGTCAAGGTACTGCCAACAATAGATTTGATGGAATGCATGGTTTTGAATATTTATTTTGAGTTTTTGGAGGTTTTGAATTTTTGTTTAACCCCAATTGGTTTCTTATCGCTCCAAAATGGTCCCCTTTTGTATATACATAAAGGCACTGAAAAGGATTCGTTTTGTTATTAACACCGGCGTAAAAATAAAACCTCATACATCAATATACTCATTTTTTCTTGATTTTTGGATTTACATTTTTTGACATAAACGAATGGGTAAAAAAGTAGCTCTCCTTATTTCTCCTTGAATTGCATAATTTGGTTGCTTTTCCAAATTCGCTTAGAGTAGATTGCCTCAAATATTAATTAAATGCTTTTCAAATTAAAATGTTTTCAAATTTTGTAATTTACCATTTAAAAAATGAAAGTTTGTTTTTTTTAATGAAAAACATAAAAAAAAATATCTCTCCTTTTTGTTTTATGTGCAGATTTGATTTGATATGTAAACCCAGAATTCCAATATTGGAATTAAATAGATGTACGGCCCTCCAACTCAGCAAAGAGATAGTGCCACTTGGAATATAAAGAATCTACACAAATTTTGGATTGATACGCACTTCAAGAGGTCATATGTGTCCAAACTGTCAAATGTGTTGCATGTAGATTGCAGCAGTCAGAAAACCTTCCCAAAAAGAAACGTAGGAGTGACTACCATCAGTGAATAGTACGCAGTAGTTGAGAGAAACACCACTTGCCGACAGGGTGAATAGACTGCTATTCCAATGAATCCACACCAAAATACAACAAAGCAGGTAAGGGGAGCAACAAATACCACAACAGACGAGAGCATTGCAGGTTCAATATACAGAAAAATGTATGGAGGCACCAGGTCAGCACCAAATTTTATCTTGCATAGAGGCACACCAAAATACTGACACACTAAAAGACAATAAAATTAGTAATCTGCAGATTGTAGCAATGACAGGGCATAGCGCCAAAGACAAAGGAATGTCAATGACAAGTTGTAGCGCCAAAGACAAAGGAATGCAAATAATATGTAGATCGTACAAATAGAAAGGAGGCGAAAGAATGAAAAAAAATGAAATTCTAGGCCCTACTACCAATGATAGATTGTATAATCTTATTTGAAATGACAATAAAACTTCTCTTTTACAATTCAATTCAAAATGAGAGCAAACATTACATTTAATAGCCTAAGAAAGACTGTTCATTTCATATTCTCAATGACTCTTCTTATTCCTTCAGGGATGGAAAGTTTATTGAATAAGACAAAATACTAGACACCTAAGCTAGACACCTAGGATTAATAACCAATATGTACAATATTGTTACACAAACAACAGCCAAACCAGCTGCAAGAGGATCATGAATATAAACAATGGTATAGAGAACCAACTAGTCAAGGAGATGCACATCCAAGAGCAGAAGTTCCAATAACAGCGAAAACCGGCTACAACGGCCTTGTGATCGTGTTCACTTGTCTATAAGAGGAAGTTGCAAAATATTGTTTAGGCTGAACTACTTTGTAGAATAGAGATTGAGTGTGTCCGAAATGCCTATGAATCATAATCAGGATTATAATTGGTAATGCAATAAAACTGTCCATGGTACAACAGTCCAGAGTATGAAAAGAACATGGTTCTAAGTAAAACGACCCGGAATGGAACTAAAATGAATCCAAAGGAATATAAACGATCCAAAGTGCTAATGGTCCAGAGTTACAAATGTCCAGAGTAGTAAAAAAAAATTGTTCAAACTAGAACGGTTCAAAGTAGTAAAAGAATATGGTTCGCAATGGAACAGTCCAGAATAAAATGAGGAAGAATTAAAATGGTCCAGGATAGGAAAGCCCAGAATATAATAATGCGATAAAATGACTTCGGCATAAGTTGCCCCCAAGTAAGGGGTCTTGTAGACAATGGTTCAAAAGGTTGTCAAGTGTAGAACCATTTGAGATGTACAGTATTCGTGGGTTTTGCAAGCTCTTCGCCATTTGGAGTAGCCAATCGGTATGACACTAGTCCATAATTTGTTGTGACTACATACGGGCCTAGCCAATTGGGTTGGAACTTACCATTCTTCTTGCGTTCGAAATTAGTATTCTTTTGATTTTCCTTTAAGACCTAGTCACCAATTTCAAACTCTAAAGGGAGAATGCATTATTGTAGCTTCGACGCAATATGCTCTGATATGCTTTCAAATTGTCCAAGGTAGCCAAATGCTTGCCATCAAGGAGCTCGAGCTCTTGCAACCTGGAAACTCTATAATCTTCATCATGTTCAATATTCTCCAAAGATACTCGCAGTGAAGGCAGTTCGATCTCAATCGTTATAATTGTCTCTATACCATAAACAAGGAAGTATGGAGTGGTCCCTATGGGGGTTTGATGACTAGTGCGATAAGCCCAGAGGGCAAGAAAATTTTGCAAGTGCCAATTACAACCAGCATCATTGATAATCTTATTTAAGATTGCGACAATGATTTTGTTAGACGCCTTGGCTTGATCGTTGCCTTGCGGATTGTGTGGTGTGGATCTCTTATGTTTGATTTTGAACATAGTGCAAAGATCTTTAACATATCGGTTTAAAAATGATTTGCCATTATCGGATATAATCCGTGTTGGGATACCATATCGACAGATAATATGGTAATGGATGAATTTGGCAATCTATTTCCCAATGACGTAAGTAACAGGAACGACCTCAATCCTCTTAGTAAAATCGGTGCAGTGAGAATGTGTTTGTGGCCATCATAAGATGTTGGGTTAATTTTCCCGACGTGATCAAGAACCCACGTAGAAAACAACCATGGTGTAGTGATCAGTTGTTGGCAAGCAACACACTTCTTGACATGATTATAAGCCTTTGTTTCCATTTTGGACCAACAGTAACCTATTCTAAGGAGTTTCTTGGCTAAGACTATACCGTTGGTGTGGGCCCCACACTTTCCTTCATGAACCTCCTTAAGCGCCAGCTTGGATTCTCAATGAAGAAGCATTCCATCATAGCCTTTACGAGAAAGTGTGTTTTCAAGGAAAGTATAACGGGCTACGTGATGAAGGAAGAATTATGGCGATTATGTGAAAGGTCGAGTGTAAAGACTTGATCATGGAAATAGTTATAAATGTCTTGAAACCAAGGTAGTTCGAGTGGGGGATTGGGACCAATAATGGTGTATACCCTTTCTGAATCTGGGAATAATGTAAAGGCAAAATGTAGACATCCAATTCCTGTCACTATTGCGCTGCAATTGTCAATCTAAGCAAAATTTTGTGGCAATGCACAACCTAGGCCAAAATCACTAAAATGTGTTAATGGTTCAAACTTGTCACGTATAGGTTCCAATTTATGCTAATGTATCACTGAATGGGGCAATGTAATTTATGTAATTATTATCTTTTCTTAAATCATTTCGATTCAAATTATCAACACGCAAAATGACGTTATGGACCACTGAATTCTTCTAATTTGGCAACACACATCACGTGTATGTGTTATTTTGCGCCCATAATACCCTAAGGTATTACTCTGTACGTAATTGACACCTAAGTATACTCCAATCAAATTACGACTTAGTAAATTGACGTCTCGACTTAGTAAATTGACGTCCCAACCAATTTGATTAAATAAAAAACCAATATCTAAAGAATTATAGAAAATTAATCAAACTCACTTAAGCAAATTAATCCAACTCAGAAGCTTAAGTGAAATTTCGAGGATATTTGGGATAATTTATTTATTGAAATTCAGAAATGCAAAAATCAAAATATCAAGCTTATCCGTGAGTCACCATTTTTAGAATATCTAAATTTAGGTGCGGAACATAATCATTTTGACCTATGTCCCTCCACATGGCTCTAACTCAATCAGGGTTAACCTAAACTCAACTATGGTCAATCTAAACCTAATCATAGTTAACTTTAACCTAACTACACTCGGATTAAAGTTAGTTCTGGCTATAAATATAAGGCCTCACCCATTCATTTCTAAGCTTCATTTATGCAAACTTATTATGCAGAAACTGCAATAGAAAAGCTTCAATTATTTGCGTGTATTGATCAAATTCATGAGCCTAAGCCATTGGTGCATTGGGAGATGATGGAAGAACAAGCCACTCATCATTGATAAAGATTTGGAGCACTAAATCAAAGGAAAATCACGTTCTTGGCTGCTCTTGGAGGAGGGACGTTCTTGAGAAGGTTTGATCATTGTATTCCTTCTTTCAATAGCTCTTACAATTCATTTGCAAAACCCCATGATGGAGTAGGCTTAATATGTTATGTTCTTTATGCTTATTTTGGTTTTACTCTACTAATGCATGGAGATTAATATGCAAATCTTAGATCTTCTAATGAATGCTTTAAAATCTTTAAAATTCAAGTTTTAGCTTTGTTTTTAACGTATTTTAGTTTTTTAAGCGACACAATTTACACAGAAACGGATGTCAATTCTGTTTGACTGACGTCGATCCTCCAAAACCGACATCAATTACTATGTGAAGAGCCGAACATGGCAGAAAACGTGATTTATGCATTTCTCTTGAAAGTTTATGGTTTTTATTTTGCGTTTGGGAACTTCAATGTTCTCTGTTTGACCTTTGTTTTGCAGGATCCATAGAGCTTTTAGTTTTTCATGCTCATTTTTCTAACAAATCTTTTTGTGAAAAATCGTGCTCTGTTTCATTGTGTTTTTGTAGGAACAGATGTCGATTTCAGTCGACCGACGTCGACCCTCTGTGAAATGACCGACACCGATTCATGTGAACATCAATCTTTGTGTAGACCGACATCGATCTCTAAGACAAAAAAACAGAGACCCAAAATCTTATTTTGAAATCTTGTTTTCTCATTCATCTTTAGGCTTCTCAGCAGACAAAAACCCTCTAAAAATTGCAGGACCTAAGCAAGAAAAGAGCAAAAAATTAAAAGTGGTTAAGTCTTGAACATTTGGTTTGATGCCTAAAAAAGAACTTAGTTATTTGTGAAGTTTTTGTAAGTTTTTCAACTAAGGCCAAGGGGCCAAATTTCATAAACATCTCACTTTAGTGCTATAAAATAAACGCTCACACTTAAATACATACTCCTAAGCGTGTTTTATTTTATGCTTGTTCTTTCAAAGTTGTTTATTTTCACAAAATGAATGATGCGTGTATGTTCTCCCCCCATCCCCTTTAGGGAACTCGGATGATCAAAAGTGTTATTTCTTTGCCTTGGTTGTTTTTAGTCCAAAAAACATGAAAAAAAGGTTGTTAAGGCCCTCCCCAAATCTATATGAGTTGGGTGTGTTGTCCCCGAAAAATGCCATTCATTTTTGGGACAACCTACAGACTATTTTGGCCCTGCACAGACCAAAATCCTCTCTCCCCTTTTCAAAAATTATTTTGAGCTTTCAGATTCTTCATTTTCCAAAGCTTTTTCAGAAATCTACGGACTCTGCAGGCTTGAATCTACGGACTCTGCAGGTTTGGAACTAAGAACTTCACATATGGTTTCTATGGACTCCGCAAATAGATGTCTACGGACTCTTTCAAAGTTAGAGAAAACTATGAGCTTGGCTTCTACGGACTCTGTAGGCAGGCTCAAATCTACGGACTCTCAAGGTTGGTTTCAACAGACTCTGCAGGGAAGAAACGGGTTCAACACTTAGCCATTGAACCGTTGAACCAAAGTTGGTTCAATCGGTTGGTTCAATCGGCAGGTTCAAAGGGCTGCCCCAAGGCCAAAGGAACGAGTGCCCTTGCAGAGCGCAGTGAGCAAGAGCGGACAAACGTTAGAAATCCCTCGGGAAAATGGCTAAGTAAAAGAGGCCGAAAGAATTCTTTCGGGAAGATTTTCCTCGGAAAAATGTTTAAGGCAAAATTCCTTCAGACTTTTTGTCCGAAGGAATTCACTCGGAGAAAAAGTCCGAAGAAATGGAAAAGAACAAATGGCTAAGTAACATGAACTTTCCTTCGGACTTTTTGTCCGAAGGAATTCTTTCGAGCTTTTTGCCCGACGGAAAAAGCCCGAAAGCCAAAAGCCCGCTGGGGAAGTCGAACCCTGAAGTCCGCCTGAACATGCCGAAGGATAAGTACCCTTGCGGGGGACACTTGACGACAGAGAAAGGATGGTTTTAAAAGCCCGAAGGGACACCTTCCCTTCGGGCATCCCAAAGGCAGAACAAAGACGCAAAAAGGAACCTTCACAGAGTTAGACAAAAGGGGCTTCAAAGGATGAAAAGGATGAACCGATTGAACCATTGACGGTCCCGTGGACGTCAAATTTAAAGGGATATTCGTGGAAATTCAAATAAAGCGCGGAATTTAAAAGAAGAATCAAGCGACTGACTGAAAAGAGAGCCCAAAGACTCAAATTGCTACAGGGAAGAGAAAATCAATGCAAAGGACCAGAAATATCTTCAAAAGAGTTATTTCCAGTAGGTGAAAAACAGTTGATCGAGTAGACTTTTGAGCGAACCAAACCAAAGATGCGCCCTGTTTTTCTTCCATAAAGTAAAGACAAATTGGACAGTTGCACAGACATCAGGGAAAAGACCAGACGGTCCATACCAAGGAAAAGACATATTAGATGAAGGGACACACCATAGTTATGGCAGCGCACTGTTCTCAGCATGGTCTCTCCAAACAGGACTGAAGGCACATTGAAGACATTGACTGCAGCATGGGCCATTCCATGAAAAAAAATGCCAATCCTTGCGTAGTTGCTGTAAGATTGTAATATCTCTCATTTGTAAAGAAGACTTTTCATTTTTACAGGAGCGAAACTCTGTCCAATTGAAAAAAGAATACTGAGACTTTGAGCTCAAATTGTAATTTCATTTCATTTTATTTGATTGAGAAATCAAGTTGTTTGCAGATTGTGTTGTTTTGGCTTGTATCATTTCAGAAGATTATTCTTATGTCTATCTTCTGAATGTGTTCTTATTTATTTAATTTGACAAGCAAAACTAGCGAAAGTAATTAGTAAAGTGTCATGAAATCAACTGTGAGGAAGACTTTGCGCTTTTACATTTGCTTTCAATGTGTGGTTTTCTTTTCCTTCTGTGCTGAGGATTCTGGGACGACTTTGTGCCCACATTATCCTTTGTGTTATACTCTTTGGACAGTTGAAGTGGAAACTTTGTGTTCTGTTTCATTCTGCTGGTTATTGCGCCCTTTTCTCATCAGTTACTTTTACTCCCTGAAAGAAACCCCTGTTGTTTCCTGCAAGAACACATCTGAAAGAAGAGAAGTGCTTTCAATGTTTCCACCAAGATTTTCTCTTTTGTCTGTGAGCATTATCACTGAAAGAAGAGAGATGGATGGTTTATTCTGCCCCCATGTATTATTTTCTGCTTATTTATATAGTATATAGCTCCTACGTATTTATAGGGAACCTCCCCTTGATGAGAGGAGAGATTTGTCCCCATTGGATGTGGTAAACCTGCAACTTTGGACGACCAATCTCTCTATGCTGTGGTGATAGGAACTATTTTGCTCACCAGTTAGCTGGTCGACAAAATATTCACCCAACAGTTTTTGGCGACTCCGCTGGGGAAGAACGCGCAGTTTGAAGTCTCAAACTTCAAGCTGAAGCAAATCTTGCTCTTTTCCATTTTTGTTCTGCAATTTGGCAACCCCACGTTATACTAGAGGCCAGAAATCCCAAGGTGTTGTTGACCCTGCTTTTGAGTTGGTGCAGCAGAGTAATTTTGAGTTGTTTCCTCCACAACCTCATCTTAGACGAACTAAGAGTCTTCCTCCTAGCCCTACCAGGCCACCAACACAAGGCAGAGCTTCTTTTTCTGCTACTAGTCGAACTTTACCTATCCATACTCCACCCGGATTAGTGATCCCACTTTTACATAATCAAATCATGGCTCAAGGCCCCTAGAGTAACTCTTTCAGTCCACTAAATTTAACTCCACCTCTACACGAGCTTCCACGCAGTTCAAGAAAAAAATTTCCCAAATTCTTTGGTAATGGAAAAGTTCATCTTGATGAACACATTGCAGCGTTCAGCATAGCCTGCGGCGTAATAGGGGTGGAATTTGAAGACAGCGGTCAGGGTATTCGTGGAGACACTACAAGGCGCTGCTGCAGACTGGTTCTACCACCTGCAAGCTGGATCATGACTAATTGGGACACTCTGAAAGACAAATTTGAAGCCAAGTTCAAGCCTGTAAAAGATGCACATGCCTTGCTGGCCCAGCTCACAGAGATCAAGAAGGAGCCCCATGAACCTATGAGGGATTTCATTCCCAGGTTCGACAAGCTGAGGCACAAGATTCTCATGGTCGGCCAACCAACACTTCAGAATCTCAAGTGTTTCTTCATCAACTCACCGCTACTTGAAGTGACTTTCCTACTGAGACGGGCTAGACACATAGACCTTGTTGCTGCTCAGGACTTGGCTACTGAGGTAGAAAATGACCTTATCTTGGCAGAAAAGATAAGGAGAGACCCCAATAAAGATAAATCCTCTTCATCTTCCGAACACTCACCTACAGTCACCACCGATCCAATGGTACAAAAGCTAGCAAATGAAATGCTAGCTCTATAAAAGCAAATGACGCAAGGGATGTCATCTGTTCCTTCATACAGAGATATGCCCAAGAGGACATTTCAGAATCAGGCGCACCAAGGCAATGCTGCCAGGAATCAGGAACAGTAAAATTGCCTTCCTCCTCCATAAAGGAACCTCGCCCTTGAAGCACCTCCAAACAACTCAGCAGTTGGATATCTTGAAGTTGAATCGAATTTCTCATTCCAGCCTGAGTTGAATCCTGAAGACGACGCTAATCTCTTCACTGAGGAAGAAGAAGAATTGGCTGGCAACTCCCATATTAGTTTCCTGAACTATCAAGATGAACCCAGAAGTTAAGGCAATGCAGCTGAGAGGTCATATGATGTATTCACCCGGTCCAAAAATCAATCAGCTTAATACGCTGATAAAGAGAAAGCAGAGGAGCGACCTCAACCAGCAGTTTCAATTGTTAAGTGGGGATCCACTCTTCCTTTCCAGCCAAAGGACTCGGTGATTTTGAGAAAGGTAAGTACCCCAAATGCCCTTACGCCTTCTACTTCAAATTCGCAGTCCAGTCCTCCCCCTTTCAAAAATCAAAAGGATGAACTCCCATCCTCTGCTCTTAGCTCGTTCCAGGCATTTGATATCATTGACCATATAAAGAAAACCAAATTCAAATGTCTGAATTTGAATTTCTACAGTCCCATCCTGAGCAATTAGACAGACTGGTTCAATGTGTTAAAAACCAGAACATCCATGTTAAACAAGCAATTCGCAAAGAGACACATGATCCTGCCAGGAATGCACCCACCAAGAACAACCTTGTCATTGCTCCCCCTGCTGCTCCTAGCAAGACTGAATTTTTTTGTCTCATTGCTAATAAATGGACATCAGCTGAATAATTGCATCATTGATTCTGGAGCTTCAGACAATGTCATGCCCGCGAAAGTGGCCGAATCCCTTGACCTCACATTGACCAAAACTTTTGGTAGATGTTTTTCCATGGAGAACAAGCAAGTGCCTTTGCTGAAACAAATTAAAGATGCCCAATTTGCGTTTGCTGCCTTTCCAGACAAAAGAATCAAAATGACTGTCTTGGTAGCAGACGTCCCAGGATCATATGGCATCCTTCTCAAGCGAAATTTCTGCAAAGATGGTGAATTGAACATGGATTTATCAGAGGCGAGGATTCCAGTCAAAGGTGTTATGAAGACGCTACTCCCTGAAAAGGAAGCGAAATATGTAGTTACCCGGACCTCAGCACCTGAAGCTCAAATTTTGTTTGAGTCTTCAGGCATGGGTAACTACTTTCTGTCCACGGATGGAGTTCATGAGACATCTGATGAAGCTCCTACAAATGACAACCTGGAACTACATTCAGCTGAAACAGTAGAAGAATTGGATGAGCACAAGGCAAGCGTGGAAGTATCTCCACCTCCGAATGAAGAATCCAAAAGAAAATCAATATCAAATGACGTATGGATTCTTGAATTTGATGGCCGCTACTCCACTGGTTCAGGAGCTGGAGTTCTGTTAATATCTCCTCAAAGAGATAATTTTTTCTCATCTTATAAATTGCAATTCAGCAACACGAATAACACAGCTGAATATGAGTCTTTGTTGCTTGGATTAAGCGCGGCTCGAGACAAAGGCATCACGCTCCATGCTAAAGGAGATGCCAAACTAGTGGTTTGTCAAGGGAGGAACCTGTATCAAACCAATAATGAAAGATTGCGTCATTACTGCAATCTAGTCTAGGACCAGCTTGAAGACTTTGATGCTTTCAGCATCTCTGCAGTGCCCAGAGAATTCAATGACCGGGTTGATGCACTCGTTGTTTCAGCTACTCTCTTGATCCCCCACTCGGACTTCAAAAGAGACAGGTACACCATTGAGCTGGTCTTTCGGCCAAGTGTACCTGATAATATCAGTCATTGATAGGGATTCAATAATGACAGTCAAATCATTGCCTTCTTAGAACAAA
Source organism: Torreya grandis (assembly GCA_037957365.1). NCBI lineage: Eukaryota > Viridiplantae > Streptophyta > Pinopsida > Cupressales > Taxaceae > Torreya > Torreya grandis. Next base: position 1,297,696 of record JARHVA010001485.1, read on the forward strand.
AAGACAGCTTTGAACGACTGCATTTTGAAGGCAGTGAACTTCAAAATCCTGAACCGACTCTTGAATCAAGTTCAAGCACAAGTGAGGAGTTCTTGCAACTGAAAGGGAATAAGATTTTCAAAGCCCTGGTTTCCCTTGAGACGTTGTTTGATAAGCATGATAGATTCATCAAACAGTAGTATGGATTCAAGCTCCTCTCAGGAGTTTGATCAAGTAAATCTAGAAATCAAAGAAGACCCTAAGATGGTGAACATTGAGAAATGTTGTACTCCTGAAGAGAGTTTCAAGTTCACCTCTTTGTTCAACGAATACATGGATGTCCTAGCATACTCCTATGATGACCTGAAATCACTCCAGCCTGATGAAATTCAACATAACATTCCTCTCAACGCTGATTCAACACCTTACAGGCAAAAGTCCAGGCATTATAATCAGAAAATATCAGGTACTATTTTATATGATATACAAAAAATGTTAAATGCCAGGGTAATCTTCCCAATCCATCATTCCACATGGATTGCCAATATAGTCCCTGTAAGAAAGAAGAATGGTAAAATTCGCCTTTGTGTGGATTTTAAAAATTTGAATCAGGGATCTTTGAAAGATAATTATCCTTTGCCAATCATGGATCAAGTGCTGCAGATAGTGACGGGCTCGGAGATGTTATCAATGCTAGATGGCTTCTTAGGATATAATCAGGTCGAACTTGGTGAAGTAGACCGGCATAATACTACTTTCACCACACTTTGGGGCACGTTTGCATATAGAAGAATGTCTTTTGGCTTGATAAATGTTGGCGCTACCTTCCAAAGAGCAATGGACCTTGCCTTCAAGGATGAGATGGGTAAGTTTATCGTAGTTTATCTTGATAACTTGACTGTCTTCTCTAAGCATCGCCCAAATCATGTGAGCCATTTGCAACAAGTGTTGGAACGCTGCCGCCAGAATGGCATTTCCTGAAACCCCAAGAAGTCAATTTTCGGAGCAACGGAAGGGAATCTTCTCAGAAACATTGTGTCCAAAAGAGGCATAAAAATTGACTCAGACAGAGTCAAGTCTATCCAAGAACTTTCCTTGCCCACAAGCAAGACTGTTGTTCACTCTTTCTTTGGAAAGGTGAATTTCTTATGGAAGTTCATCCCCAAGTTTGCCGAGAAGACTAGGCACATTGTAAACATGATGAAGAGAAAGGCCACCTTCAGCTGGACTAAAGAAGGCATGTCGGCTTTTGATGATATCAAGACTGCCATTGCCCATGCTCCAATTTTGGCTTGTCCAGACTATAACAAAGAGTTCACCATTTACAGCTATGCTTCAGAACATACGCTTTCAGCAATTCTGGTTCAACAGAATAAAGAAGGTATGGAATCCCCCATTTCTTTCATGAGCTGTCCTCTCAAGGCTCATGCGCTGAAGTACTCGAACATGGAGAAGCATGCTTATGCAGTGGTGAAGGCAGTGAAGCATTTCCGCTTCTACATCTTGAATACACACACAACTGCATTGGTCCCTGATACCATGGTCAAATCCATACTGACTCAACATGAGTTTGGGACGAAAAGAGGCAATTGGGTTGCTAAGATCCAGGGGTTTGATCTGGTCATCAAGCCAACAAAGCTGGTGTGTGGAAAGGGGCTATGCCAACTGAGTGTTGATAACAAGCCGAGAATAACAGAGCATGAAGAATCAGAGGTGGAAGACACGCCAACATTTCTCTTTGTCTCCACTACAAATGAGTGGTATTCAGGGATTGCTCATTTCCTTATGGTGAATGTCATGCTCACCTATCTTATAAAGAAAAGAGAACCTTCAAGCTGAAAGCTGCTAATTTTGTCCTCTGGGACAGCGGCCTATACAAGAGGAGCATTGATGGAACGTTCTTTCGCTGTGTGGACAAGGAGCAACAAAGCCGACTTCTGAAGTCCTTCCACAATTCGACCTGTGGACATTTTTCTGCCCCTATGACCGCCCATAAGATCCTGCAAGCCATGTACTATTGGCCAACTCTCTTTCAAGATGCATACAAGTGGGTTAGGGGATGTGAACTATGCCAGCATTTTGTTGGAAGGCCCAAGGTAGCTAGCCTGCCCCTCGAACCAGTGATAATAGAGGAGTCATTCCAGCAATGGGGAATTGATTTTATTGGTGCTGTAAACCCATCATCAAGTGCTGGACATAACTATGTCCTCACGGCAACAGACTACTTCACCAAATGGGTGGAAGCAGTTCCAAGCAAACATGCTACTTTAGAAGTAGTATGCAATTTTCTCAAACAAAACATCATGTCCAGTTTTAGGGTCCCAATCAAAATTGTCACTGGCAATGCCTCCTGTTTCACTTTTCAGGGGATTACTCAATTTTGTTTCCACTACGGAATCACACTCTCCCACTCTTCTGATTACTTTCCGCAAGGGAAAGGACAGGGTGAATCAAGCAATAAGAACTTGGTGACTATCATCAAAACACTGGTGGATGACAACCAAAGGACATGGCATAAGGCATTGGTTGGTGTTATATGGGCAGACAGAATTACACCCAAGGGCAATTGGTATGTCTCTCTTCCAACTTCTTTATGGTGTCAATGTTGAGATACCAATCACCTTGGAATTGCCAGCATTGAAATTGGCTAAGGCGATTGAGGATCAAACATATGAGAGCTCACTTGAGAAGAGGATCATGTGCCTTGTTGAGCTGAATGAGCAGAGAACTGCAGTGGTGGACCGAATTGCCGCCCATCAAAGTCTAATGAAGAAACTCTTCAACCAGAAAGCAAAGAATCGTGATTCCCAGATTGGAGATCAAGTCCTACTGTGGGACAAGAGAAGAGAACCAAAGGGGATGCACGGAAATTTTGATTCCCCGTGGAGGGGCCCTTTTACTATTCATCAGCTCAACAGTAAAAACAGTTTCTTATTAAAGTATCAAGATGGCACTCTTTTTTCTCTGCTTCACAATGGGCAACATCTGAAGCACTTCAACTCTTGAAGTATCGGATGAGTTCCCCTGTACATATGTATATTTGTATAGTCTTGTGTTTCTGTTTTGTTCTTTTGTTTTCATTTTTTTAGCCTTTCTTTTTGGGTAGCGCGACTCCATAGCCCAATGGCACACTTCAAGGCACTGGAGATTCTGGTTTCTACTCCCCTCAGCTGTATTTCAAGTTTCCAACTGAAGCTAGTTCCCCAACTGAAGCTAGTTGTTGTCCCCAAAAAATGCCACTCATTTTTGGGACAACCTACGGACTATTTTGGCCCTGCACAGACCAAAATCCTCTCCCCTTTTCAAAAATTGTTCTGAGCATTCAGGTTCTTCATTTTCCAAAGCTTTTTCAGAAATCTATGGACTCTGCAAGCTTGAATCTACGGACTCTGCAGGCTTGGAACTACGAACTTCACAGATGGTTTCTATGGACTCCGCAAACAGATGTCAATGGACTCTTTCAAAGTTAGAGAAAACTACGAGCTTGGTTTCTACGGACTCCGCAGGCAGGCTCAAATCTACAGACTCTCAAGGTTGGTTTCTACGGACTCTGCAGGAAAGAAATGGGTTCAACACTTAGCCATTGAACCGTTGAACCAAAGTTGGTTCAATCAGTTGGTTCAATCGGCAGGTTCAAAGCGCTGCCTCGGGAAAAGCAGACAAAAGTTGGAAATCCCTCAAGAAAATGGCTAAGTAAAAGAGGCCGAAAGAATTCTTTCGGGATGATTTTCCTCGGAAAAAAGTTTAAGGCAAAATTCCTTCGGACTTTTTGTCTGAAGGAATTCACTCGAAGAAAAAGTCCGAAGAAATGGAAAAGAACGAATGGCTAAGTAACATGAACTTTCCTTCGGACTTTTTGTCTGAATGAATTCTTTCGGGCTTTTTGCCCGACAAAAAAAGCCCGAAAGCCAAAATCCCGCTGGAGAAGTCGAAGCTTGAACTCTGCCCGAACATCCCGAAGGATAAGTACCCTTGCGGGGGGCACTTGACGACAGAGAAAAGACCGTTTTAAAAACCCGAAGAGACACCTTCCCTTCGGGACGTCCCAAAGGCAGAACAAAGACGCAGAAAGGAACCTTCACAGACATAGACAAAAAGGGCTTCAAAGGATGAAAATTATGAACTGATTGAACCATTGAACCTTGAACCAAAGGGTTCAACGAGTTCACAAGTTCAAAGGTTCAACCAAGGAGCGAAGAAGCGATTGAAACAAGAAGCGATAGAACAAAAAAGACAGAATGAACCATTGAACCAATGAACTTTCAATGGTTCAACGGGTTCAAGGTTCAACATGATTCAAGCAGCTGGCGACCATTTACAGTCCCGTGGACGTCAAATTTAAAGGGATATCCGTGGAAATTCAAATAAAGCGCGGAATTTAAAGAAAGAATCAAGCAACTGACTGAAAAGAGATCTTGAAGACTCAAATTGCTACAGGGAAGAGAAGATCAACGCAAAGGACCAAAAATATCTTCAAAAGAGTTATTTCCAGTAGTGAAACAGTGGATCGAGTAGACTTCTGAGCGCACCAAACCAAAGATGCGGCCTGTTTTTCTTCCATGAAGTAAGGACAAATTGGACAGCTGCGTAGACATAAGGAAAAAGACCAGACGGTTCATACCAAGGAAGAGACATATTAGATGAAGGGACACGCCATAGTTATGGCAGCGCACTGCGCTCAGCATGGTCTCTCCAGACATGACTGAAGGCGCATTGAAGACATTGACTACAGCATGGGCCGTCCCATGGAAAAAAGCGTCAATCCTTGCGTAGTTGCTATAAGATTGTAATATCTCTCATTTGTAAATGAGACTTTTCATTTTTACAAGAGCGAAACTCTGCCCAGTTGAAAGAAGAATACTGAGACTTTGAGTTCATATTGTAATTTCATTTCATTTTATTTGAATGAGAAAGCAAGTTGTTTGTAGACTTTGTGTTGTTTTGGCTTGTATCATTTCAGAAGATTATTCTTATGTCTATCTTCTGAATGTGTTCTTATTTAATTTGACAAGCAGAACTAGCGAAAGTAATTAGTAGTGCCCTGAAATCAACTATGAGGAAGACTTTGCGCTTTTACATTTGCTTTCAGTGTGTGTTTTTCTTTTCAATCTATGTTGAGGATTTTGGGATGACTTTGTGCCCCCATTATCCTTTGTATTATACTCTTTGGGCAGTTGAGGTGGAAACTTTGTGTTCTGTTTCATCCTGCTGGTTACTACACCCTTTTCTCATCAGTTACTTTTACTACCTGAAAGAAACTCCTATTGTTTCCTGCAAGAACACTTCTGAAAAAAGAGAAGTGCCTTCAGTGTTTCCACCAGGATTTTCTCTTTTGTCTGTGAGCATCATCTCTGAAAGAAGAGAGATGGATGGTTTATTCTGCCCCCATGTGTTATTTTCTGCTTATTTATATAGTATATAGCTCCTACGTATTTATAGGGAACCTCCCCTTGATGAGAGGAGAGATTTGTCCCCATTAGATGTGGTAAACTTGCAACTTTGGACGACCAATCTCCCTATGCTGTGGTGATAGGAACTATTTTGCTCACCAGTTCGCTGGTCGACAAAATATTCACCCAACAGGGTGATCTAAATGCGACCCTAAAATCTTTTCACTTGTCTTTTATTTTTATACATTTTTGCTTGTAAGCGGAATTTCATCACCTCCTCATGGATTCTTTAAGGAAGCGTTGACCCAGGAATTCATCTCATGGCATCGTTTCAACCCCACTCCATGGTGGGATATACAAATCGAGGGTGACCCGTTGGGATGCTTGTTTTGAGCAGTTAATACAAGCTCTATTAGTGGTACTCCAACTCAAACCGTAGGGGTAATTCGGACATCGCACGACACTGAGCAAGTGACGGATGTAGTGGTTGTGAAAAAAATAAGACATTTTCACAACAAGCCAGTTGATGCGAATCCAATTGACGTAAAGCATCTTTTGTGTTACCCACACTTGGGACCATCTAGACGTGTGAAAAATTAGTTTTAGAACAACCCCACTTGTCGCAGACATATTGTTGATGCAAGGCGATTAGCCCGAAGTTCCATGTCACCGTACAATCTGTTAAAATGAGGGTGTAAAAACCCTACTTATTCATGCACTTTTATTTTTGGATTAACAATTAAAATCCTCTCAAGAGCACGTATATAGACGAAATTCGACAGTACCATGCAACCTTGTCAATTTTAGGACTTTGGACGTTACACTTAGGTGTTTGTCATTTTATCCTTTACTTGCTTGGTCTTATTGAGTCTAAAACTGTTTGAAAACCAAAAACACTTGTCATACCACCATATTGTTTGAATAAAGAGGTGTTACGTTGACCAAATCAAAATTATTTGTTGCCTTGTTCAAATCATCAGTTACAACATTGTGTTTGTATTTTCTAAACAACATTGTTATGTTGTCCATTTGAGTCTAGACCATTTGCCCACTTTGCAAAATCTCAAAGTCCATTTTTAATCTAAATTCAAAATCTCAATTTTCAAAGTTCTTGGCCAAGGTGCTATCGACTTGCCATTTGCACTTGGTTTGAGTAAACTTGGGTACGATTTTCCATTTGGCTTGAAGGTCGTTACCTAGACTCATCATCAGTGTTTTTCTTATTGTGGACTTAGATTATCTTGTGTTTGCTCACAATCTAAGTTCATGGACCATCCTACATCTTGTTGTCAAGTGGCACCGTTGTGCTGCATGTTTGGTTTTGGCTTTATACTTGGGATTTTTTGTGTTAATTCACCTTTGGAACTTCTTGCTTCACATTGTTATCTTCCTAATCAGAATGTCCATCTTCTAATTTTCTAGTCGCAACTCGTCGTAGTTGTTTCTAGCTTTTACGGTATTGACATATCTTTCACCCAAGTTTGTTGTGCTAGTCAGTATTTTAGGTTCCAAAGTTATCTTACCCTCTTCCAATTTGACGATTTCAACCCACCAAAGTTGAGTAAACTCGTAACCACTTTCTTCTAAATGTGTGGTACTATGCCACTTTTTATTATAGTCTTGTCTTACCTTGTCATTTGTTTGAAGAAATCTGAACACTTTTGTTAAACGTTTGCAAAATACATTTCACATCTTACCAAACGTAAAGAACCATCTTCCAAGCATGACGCAAAGGTATACTCGTAGTGAGCTCTCTTGCATCGTTGTTTACAAGGAAGAGCAAATGTATAATGGGCAGGATAACCCCGTTGTGTTCGAAGATGTCCTAATAAACCATGGGTCTGAAGTAGATTATTATGAAAACTAACCCTTAGAAGACAAAGATGAAACCCTCCTAAGGTTAATAGAATCAGGGGCTATGTTGCCACCGAATTTCTCGATGGAACAATTGCACACACTTGTTAGGGTAGAGAAGCTACAGCGAGAGCAACCTCTCCCTCGTGTCACAAAATATAATATTGCTTCTTCTAGCAAAGGAAAAGAAGCACTTGTAGAGTCAATTCCAAACGATCAAGATCTTGCCACCAAGATTAAAAGAATTAGTCAACGATACGTAGATCAACTTATCGCGGACCTAACAGACTCTTTAGTTGCAACTTCAATTAACAATAATGCTTCTAAAGAGCAAGAGAATATGATAGATCAATCGCAACATGACTTAGCTAAACCTACATCTACAATAGACCCTGGCATTTCATCTGAACAGAATAAACCTAAGTGTGCTTCGCAACATATTTCCCCAGAATCGGAGCATACATTCTTCAATCACCAGGCAGTGCTAGTCCCTTCATAGAACAAAGGGACAAAAAACTCAACACATATTGGGGGTACTGTTCAAAACATTGTGGCAAGTTCCTCCTAACCGTCACGTCCTTTGGCGAACCGACCACAAACCCCTCAAAATCAACAATAGTATACTTATAGTTCACAGTGGCATATTCCAAGGAATGTTTATCGACCACCCAAGGATCAGCGGTTGACCTACTCAACTCAAGGAGTACAACAAAACAAAATTTCAAATCGTAGGGTTTATATCCCTAGCAAAACAAGACAACAGGGGCACATACCACCCCAACAAAATTATAGTCCACCTACAAAAGAACTAAACATGCAAGAGTGGAATTTGATGAAGGAAATCGTGTCAAGACTGGAGACGGGAAATCGGGTCAAGAAATATAAGTTTGATGAGATATGTTCATATTCGTTTAACTTGATTATTCTCCAAGTCCCCTTTCCACCTCATTTCGAGGCACCCAAATTTGACAATACAAAGGGAAGGGTGACCCTCAAGGACATATTCAAGTTTTCTTTGTACTGTGCCAAGAGGTAGCTTATAGCAACGTGCATTTGCTTTTCTTGTTCCCACATAGTTTGGTTCGGCAAGCTTTAGACTGGCTCCTCAAGTTACCTAAGGGATCGGTGGCAGATTGGAATGATTTATCTGAAAAAATTGTCAACCATTTCTCTTACAACATTGAACATGAGTTGACTATGGTCAACTTATGCAAAGCAAAACAATGACATGGTGAAAGCTTCGCAACATATTTACAACGATGGAGAGCATTAGTTGGATGCTTTCAACATAATTTGTCAAATAAACAGCTCATTGATATCTTTGCGCAAAACTTACACCCTGAGATGGCTCATAATCTACAAATCACTTGTGCCAACACATTTGACGAAATCATAGACAAGGGTGTACAAATTGAGAAGGCACTTATTGCTAAGGGCCTTGTCAAGATTTATTCACAAAGTCAAACGTCTAATCAGACCCAATCACCTATTCAAACTATTGCCACGAAAAAACTTAAAAGGGTTTAACAAAAACAAGAACATGGTGGGAAACGGGGTGACAGAATCTAGAAACGTACAAACGGTGCAGGCTCCCCCAGCTCCAAATGTCCAACTAGCCCCACCTAATCCATGGTCCACGAAGTATATTCAATAATATCGTGTATTCAACAAACTAGGAGAGCCTGTTGAGGGTGTGTTTCAAAAACTTGTATGAGCTAATCTGATTGTGTGGCCAGTAACAAGGCCATTCCCTGAATATGAACCCAAACCCGATTGGTATCGCGCAGATGAGTTTTGTATCTTCCATCGTGTTATCGGCCATGGCATTTACCGATGTATTCAAATAAGGCATCTTATTGAGGACTTGATCGAAAGTGGTGAAATTGAAGTAAAACAAACGACGTGAAGCACTAATTAGGTTATGGGCATTTACAAAGACCCATTTCCTAAACATAATCAACAGCGAGCAAGAAATAAGGCAGAACCAGCGACAAGTGCAAGGCTAGAATCCTAATCAGCGTGATCACAATCAAGGTAATAATACCCATGCTAATAACCTGGGTTACAACATGCCTTTTGATTATAATAACACTGTGAGACGTATTTCTGCAAATCACGTTACCACCATCACCATCAAAGCTCGTGAGTCATCCAATACTTATCGAAGTAGTGGATACCCCATTATAGGGTCAACACACTCCCCTTCAAGTAATATCGTGTCCCATTGGAGCAATTCCATTGCACCTCGATTTTCGTGGGTTACTATCTATGGACCCCCTTCTAATTATAATGACTCCCCGTTGACTCGAAATTACAAAAGCACAACTAGACGCTCGTGAGTCACCATCCAAGGCCATTTGCCTTCTTCTAATTATAATGACTCCTCGCCAACTCGAAATTGCACAAACACAACTAGACACTCGTGAGTCACCATCCAAGACCCTTTGCCGCCTTTTAATTATAATGACTCCCCGCTGACTCAAAATTGCACAAACGTAACTAGACACTCGCAAGACACCATCCAAGGCCCTTTGCCTTCTTATAATTATAATGACTCCTTGCCGAATCGAAATTACACAAACACAACTAGACGCTCGCGAGTCACAATCCAAGGCCCTTTGCCTTCTAATTATAATGACTCCCTGTCGACTCAAAATTGCACCAACGCAACTAGATGCCCACGATTCACCATCTGAGGCCCTTTGCCTTCTTCTGATTATAATGGCTCCTTGCCGACTCTAGATTGCGCAATCGCAACTAGACGCTCGCGAGTCACCCTCCAGGGCCCTTTGCCCTCTTCCAACCCTACACCAAACGAAAACACTGTACCTTAAGATCCAAAGTTAAACACTATGCCAGCCAAGGCTAAACCCTCGCATGTTTCTATTGAAAAGTCGTATAGTGTCTCAAACCAACTAAGTAAAACCCCTGCGCAAATTTCTATCTTAGATCTTTTGCGTACGTCAGAAGTTCACATAACTGTTTTGAACAACTTCCTTCAACAATCTACTGTTCCCCAGGGCATTAACCCTGAACAATTTCAAACAAAGGTAGGACATTTATCTTCTTTAAAACAAGTTACATTTGATCATAAAAAAATGTTTACTTTTGGTCCTAGCCATAATAACCCCCTATATATTGAGATCATCATCGAAAATCATAAGATCAAGAGGGTTCTTATATACAATGGTTCAACGTTGAACATAGTGTCGCTTAAGTTAGTACATCGATCAAGTTATACTGCTAAGGACATCCGACCAAAGATAATTACAATCAAGGCATACGACAACGTCGAAAAGGGATCTGTTAGAACTATCTGTTTGCCAATCATTGTTGGGTATGTGTCCCATCATAACCTGTGCCATATTGTGGATATTGAATTACCTTATAAAATACTTCTTGGTCATCCTTGGATCCATGAAGTACAAGGTGTCTCATCCACCTTACACCAATGCCTCAAGTTCCCCCACGAAGGGAATAAAGTCACCATTTTTGTTGATCTATAGCCCTACCATTATTACAAACACCTAGAGGCTAAATTTTGCAATTATAACTATCACCCTGGTTCTGAATTCATCGTGAAAAATAACAAAGGAATAGTTTCGCAACCACTCAAGTCCAATTACATCAAACCCAGTGACCTTGATTCCACTTCGGTTGATCCATTTCCTGCAACACTTGCTAAACAAGGCATTATTGAAGGCGTGGGCATTTCCACGTACCATCTGGAGGATGCCTTTCACATTGCTAAACTGCCAAAGTTCCCTAAATCTTTCGGTAAACCCACACCTTCCCAAAGGCCTTGCAGGCCCAACATGATTTGGCAGAAGAAGAAAGATACACAGAAACCACCAATGGTATTCATACCTGCTACTTCACCAAAACAAGATCAAAAAGCTTTACTTGAAGGAGATTGGTTATATTCTTATGGCATTGTTGATTGTTTTCAGAATCCTAAATACCCTATCCCTAGTCGAATTATGGACAACTTTGATTGTATGGGTAAAGGCCTCGAGCCACGAGAGCAAGGAATCTTGGAACCCATGTCAGTTGGTAAGCTTAACATGAATCATGGTCTCAGATTTTTATCTTCTGGGTGTGACATGATGTATTTCGATAGTGATTCTTCTATATCAAAGAAACGAGACTCATGGCAGCGATGCAGCGTCCCATTATAGCATTTTCAATGAGTTTGCTGGCACAGACCTATTTGACTCAAACTCCATTATGACCATCACATCCCATTGTCCCCTTTACCTTTGTCATCCTGACCTTATTAACTGGGACCAGCAAAATTCTGTTATATCCCTCGACAAGCTTCAGAATGAAGAATATATTATTGAGTATATGGGCCTCAGAGACAGATTGCCAATTGGCAATCATAAACAAGGTGTTGACTTCTCTTTGGACTCTTCCACCTACTTTGGAGAGCAGGGAAACTTTCTTGGTCACGAAAAAGATAAAACATCGAGATCTTTGGGTGAAAACCTCTTTGAGGCACTCGTTGATCAAGGAAATAGTAAAGAAAAGGACAAGCCCTTGAGAGAAAACCTACTTCAAGCACTATTGGATGGAGAAGTTTGCTCATCTCCAAAGGATGTGTAGTGTTCACCAAGTCCTAGCTCTATAGCCAATGCTAGTATCACATCAAAAAACCATAAAGTCTTTATGCGCCTTGCTCTTGACTTTCCATAGATATTTGCTAGTTGGTCATTACCTGAACTGGTAGATTTAGATTTGTTTCAATATCCAGAGCTTTTGGAAGAACAACCAGAAGCTAAAGCAGACGAAGAAGATCAAGGTCAAACGCTACCCACCATTCTAGAAGATGGTTATATGCTCCTCGTAAAAAACACCACTGAAGTGAACCTAGGGACTCATGATAATCCCAAAAATGTTTATCTCAGAGCCTCTTTCACCAACGAAGAGCGTGACTATAGTGTCACTCTTCTGAGAGAATTTATTGATATTTTTGCATGGGCTTATTCTGGCATGCCAGGCCTAGACCCTGACTTGGTTGTGCATCGACTTGTTGTTCATCTAAATGTTAAGCCAATCAAACAAAAATTGAAAAAGATGCATCCACACATCGCTCTTTTGGTAAAAGCCGAAGTAGAGAAACTATTGGGAGTTGGCTTCATCCGACCACTGGACTATTCCAAATGGATATCAAATATAGTCCTAGTACGCAAAAAGCCACAAGGCATACGCATTTGTACTGATTTTAGAGATATCAACAAATGATGCCCAAAAGTTGATTTTCCTCTGCCCAACATAGACATGATTGTCGACTCTACTGCTAGGTATGAGATGTTGTCCCTCATGGATGTATTCTCAAGATACAATCAAATCAAGATAACTCAAGAGGACCAATACAAAACTGCGTTCACCACACCATGGGGAACATTATGTTACCAAGTCATGTCTTTTGGCTTGAAGAATGTTGGGGCCACCTATCAGTGTGCTATGACTGTCATCTTCCATGACATAATGCATAATATTATTGAGGACTATGTTGACGACATCCTAGCAAAATCTAAAATGTGTGCTGGACATCCTGATGTTCTACGGAGAACCTTTGAAAGACTTCTTGAGTACAAGGTTCCTTTGAATCCTAAGAAGTGAGTTTTTGGCATCACTTCGGGGAAATTGCTAGGGTTTATTGTGTCACAAAGAGGGATTGAAGTGGACCCTGTTGAGGTCAAGGCTATTATGAAAATGCCTCCACCTTCTAAAATCTCAAATAGCTCCACAGCCTGCAAGGAAAGATCCAATCTATTTGCAAGTTCATTTCACAACTAGTAGAAAAGTGCCATCTGTTTACACACCTATTGAAGAAAGGGGTCATTTTCAATGAGATGTTGAATGTCAATTAGCATTCGCGAAACTCATAACATACTTGGCCAACTTGCTAGTTTTGAGATCGCAAACACTTGGACAGCGATTGATTCTTTATATTTCAGCGACTGAACATGCATTGGGGGCACTCTTGGCTCAACATGATGAGCAGGGCAAAGAACATGCGGTCTACAATTTGAACCGCACACTCGTGGCTTATGAACATAATTATATGCTTATAAAGAAAGATTGTTTAGCAATGGTGTTCGCTTCCCAAAAGCTGCGACATTATATGCTAAATAATAAAACTATTGTTATTGCTAAAGTGGACCCTCTCAAATATTTATTGTCCAAAGCAACCCTTATAGGTCGCATGGCCAAAAGGGTCATGCTCTTAAGCAAATTTGATGTTGAATACCAGAATCAAAAGGCTATCAAGGGGTAGGTGCTTGTCGATCAACTGATAGAAGCTCCTATTATAAATAATCAACCAATCAAATTTTATTTTCTAGATGATTCTATTATGACAATAGAAGTGTTGCAAGAACTAAAACAGTGGAAGTTGTATTTTGATGTCTCTTTTACATCTCGTGGCTCTGGGGCTAGCATTTGGTTGATTACATTACAAGGGGATCTAATTTCCATAGCGTTTCATATTAATTTTCATTGTACCAACAATATGGCCGAGTATGAAGCCCTTATTGTAGGACTTCGTCTCGTTGTCTAGTGGGATATCAAGCAGTTAATGGTCTATGGAGACTCACAATTGATCATTAATCAAATCACATATCAATAAGAAACTCAAGATGACAAGCTTGTACCCTACAAGCACATTGTGGATAATCTCAAGACTCATTTCAAATCCTTACAATTTGAACAAGTACCACGAGCCAATAACCGATCTATCGATGTAATGGCAACAATTGGATCCATGATACAAATTGCCAGCAGTACTAAAGAGTATCAATTTCTCATTGAAAATCTTCTACATTTACAATTATTCCTCAACTTCTTATCATCAAAAAAGGAGAGAGAGAAATTGAAAACACAAATGTGATGCGCCAAGTTTAGAGAGCACCTCAACTTGCTTATAACAGCACAATAATACTGAAAAAAATTGAATTGTCTTACACAATCTCCAAACTAGGCTTTCCATGCATCAGTGTTTCATATGGAGGTGGTGGCCTATGCTAGAACTAGATAGATAGCTAAAAGATCCTACACAATACACAATCAGTGAGTTTTCATAACTAATCGCCTACATAACCATCTATAACACAGCATATGACTTGCAAACGAGATGCCTACATGCACCAAGATGAAGGAAAATAGACATAAACAAGGGAGAACAATCTCTGCCACAAATGTAGATAAACACAAAAATACCAGTTTAGAGAAAGTAAAATCCAATCTTTATTCAATTTGAAGGCTTGAACCCAGTGTTATAATACTCAAATGAGCAGAATTTGCTACACCAAACAAGAGGGTTGCCTTCCAAGTCTTCTATTTATTCATACTTATAAAATACAACGAATGATAGAGAAGAGGACAACAATGATTTCTTCAACTACCTCCATTAATTCAAGCATGTGACGGACAAAGTGGGTTTATAAAGTGGAAGGCCACATGGAAGTAGGGCCAAAAAGTGGTGCAATAGTGAAGTCCACTAGGAATGTGTGCACACATGTGTGCAATAGTAAATTCCACTAGCCTTTGCACATGCTTGTCATTTTATAAAAGATGTCATCCCACTTTGCACATGCTTGTCACTTTATGAAAGATGCCATCCCACTTTGCAAATGTTTGTCACATTATGAAAGATGTCATCTCACTTTGCACATGTTTTTCATAATTGACAATCGCTAAAAAAAAGATGCGTCTTTTTAGAAGAATGTTTCCAACTATCTTCCATGCATTGTAGGTGCTTGACCAGCCTCTTTAAGTCATAATAACCTTGTCAAAACTTTGTAGATGCTCTAAGAATACAGTTGATCACTTGGATCACTTGAGGCAAGTCTTTGACAGGTGTACAGAATTTGGGGTATCCTTGAACCCAAACAAGTGTGTGTTTGTTGTCCATGAAGGCAAGTTGTTGGGGCATGTTACTTCCAAAGAAGGCCTTGCAATTGGTCCAAAAAGGGTGGAAGCAATCTTGGCTCTTTCAATACCAAGTCACAAGAAGGGTCTTCAAAGCTTCCTAGGGAGAATAAATTTTGTAAGAAGGTTTATTCCTAATTTTGCTAATTTGGTTAAGCCTCTAACTTTCATGCTTAAAAGGAATGCTACTTTCAGTTGGACAAAAAAAGGGAAAGGCAGTTTTGAAACAAAATCAACAATCTCTCAAGCTCCTACCCTTGTCAACCCCAACTATGACAAATATTTCATTTTATATGCCTTTGGAGGCAATGAAAGCATCTTAGTACAGCAAAATGATGAGCAAATAGAGCAACCCATTGCATTCTTTGACCAAGCACTCGAAGATTATGAGCCAAGGTATAGCTTTGTTGAGAAATAAGTATTTGTTGTTGTAAGAGCCTTAAGAAAAATTAGGCACATGCTTTCTAACAATAAAATTCAGCTAATGGTGCCTCACCCAAGCATAAAAGGGTTTATTTTAAGCAAGGATGTGAGTGAGAAGAGAGTTGGGTGGATCACTAGAGTCATCGAATATGATGTTGACATCAGGGTCACCAAGCTTGTGAGGGATAAAGAGTTATGTGAGCAGCTGGCAACAAACTTGAAAGCCGGTAATAAGGCATTTTTTGTGCTACAAGAGGATCAACCAGTTGATCATGATGTTCCTAATAGATGGACTAGAGACATGGTCACTTTCTTGCAAATTGGTGAGTATCCACGTCTTCAACAAAACTCAAAGAAGGTATTTCAG
This sequence comes from Torreya grandis, assembly GCA_037957365.1. Taxonomy (NCBI): domain Eukaryota; kingdom Viridiplantae; phylum Streptophyta; class Pinopsida; order Cupressales; family Taxaceae; genus Torreya; species Torreya grandis. Next base: position 1,313,644 of record JARHVA010001485.1, read on the forward strand.
ATTTCAATCAATTCCATATGTCATTATTGATGTTGTATTGTTTAGAAAGGACATCAATGGAGTTTTTTTGAGATCCATAGAGTAACCAAGTGGCTAAGGTGGTAGAAGAGTTTCATGATTGACTATCAGGAAGCCATTTCTCTCCCAAGACTATTGTTGTCAAGATTACGAGGGCCGGTTAATACTGTCCAAATCTATTTATAGATGCACATATATGGATTAGAAATTGCAAGAAGTGTGCATTCTTTAAAGATAAACAAAAGCTAGTAGCCCTCCCTCTCCATCACATCCAGGTAGAGCAACCATTCATGCAATGGGGTTTGGACTTCATTGGGATGATTAACCCACCTTCAAGTGTTGGTCACAAGTGGGTCTTAATTGCCAGAGATTACTTCACAAGGTGGATAAAAGCAATGGCACTTAGAGATGCAAATGAGGCTTCTGTATTGGACTTCTGTGAAGGTATTGTTACTAGGTTTGGTTTTCCAGCTACTATCATATCTAATAATGTTATGGCTTTTGTTGGAACCAAAATCAGTGACTAGGCAGTCAAGTATGGTGTCTATTTAAGCACCTCTTCCAACTATTACCCCCAAGGTAATGGCTTAACAGAATATACAAACAAGAACCTAATCTGGATTATCAAAAGGACCATGGAGGAGAACCAAAGAACTTGGCATACCAAGTTGAAGACAACGTTGTGAGCTGATAGGATAACACCTGAGAGGGTTGTTGGCATCCCCCCTTTCATGCTAGTCTATAGAAGAGAAGCAAGGTTGCCTTTGTCACTAGAATTTCCAATTCTAGAGCTCACTCAATAGTTGGAATTGATGGAGAATGATGCCATAGCAGTGAGATTAACAGAGTAGATGGGGTTAAAGGAAACTAGGAAGCATGCCATGCATAGCATGGAACTCCATCAAACCCAAACAAAGAGGACATTTGTTAAAAAGGTTGTTGATAGTTGTTTTAAAAAAGGAGATCTAGTCTTGAAGTGAGATGAGGATAGAACAAAGGCTAGGAAACACAAAATTTGATGCTATATGGAGTGGCCCCTACATCATAACCAAATGTAAACAAGCCCATGTTTTTCAGCTCTCAAAGTTGAATGGAGAGGAGTTGTCTATCCCAAGCAATGGGATCCATCTTAAGCATTGTTCTTGAGGTCATTTTCAGACTTTATACATAGTAGGTTAGATGTTTTATCCCTCCAAGTGTTGTTGCACATTGTTTGTTGAGTAGTATAGTGGTTTTTCTCATTCCTCTAAGTGTTTTTGCATAGTTGTTTTTACTCCTTTGTTGTGTATTTTGAGGAAATTTTCAATGTATTCAAAGTTGGTCCAGCATGTTGCAGTCATATTTGTACTTTCAAAAGTAAGCTTTAGTGAAGCTCATGTGACTCCTATGCCTAATGGATCCGCATAAAGCTATTGGATTTGTGACTCGCAGTCAGTCACCCCACAGAGGTCGCCAAAAGTGTTGACTTTTCAAGTCACCTTGTTTCTTATCACTTCACTTGCTAGAAATAGGATTTTTTTTTAACCTAAACCAGTTGAGTATGAACATAGTAGTGCCTTCATGTTGACAGTTTTGGCTTAAAATCAAACTAAATATCAGTTTGCAAGGCCTTTCCATGGCTTATAAAACAAGCAAACACAATTTCATAAATGCCAAAAGGTCCTAAAGACCAAAAAACATGAAGTTGCAGACATTCAAGAGAACAAATGGTTTTTGCAAGCTACGTGACAACCTAAAAATGAAGTTTTGCAGGTATGTACAAGATACTTGTAGGCTTACTAACGTCTTAAATGTGAGCTTTCTACATGATCAAAACTCCAAAGCCCTAGTTGTAGGTTTGCACCCAAGTCTCTAACATCATTCAAAGAGCATCTAAAAGGTTTTGACAAGGTTATTAGGAATTAAAGAGGCCGGTCAAGCACCTCCAGTGCATGGAAGACAACTAAAAACATCCTCCTAGAAAAGTGCATCTTATTTTAGTGATTATTAATTATGACAAGCATGTGCAAAGTGGGATGGCATCTTTCATAAAATGACGAGCATGTGCAAAGTGGGATGGCATGTTTTATTAAATGACAAGCATGTGCAAAGGCTAGTGGAATTTATTATTGCACACGTGTGTGCACATTCCTAGTGGACTTCACTATTGCACCAACTTTTGGCCCCACTTCCATGTGGCCTTCCACTTTATAAACCCATTTTTTCTTTCACATGCTTGAATTAATGGATTTAGTTGAAGAAATCATTGTTTTCCTCTTCTCTCTCGCTCTTTGTATTCTATAGGTATGATTTTAAAAAATACTTGGAAAGCAACCCTCTTCTTTGGTGGAGCAAATTTTGCTCATTTGAGTATTGTAACATTAGCTTCAAGCCTTCAAATTGAACAAAAATTGGATTTTACCTTCTCTAAACTTGTATTCTTGTGTGATCTTAATGTTTTGTTGATCTACATTTGTGATAGAGATTGTTCTCTCTTGTGTACGTCTATCTCTCTTGTGTACGTCTATTTCTCTTCACCTTGGTGCATGTAGTCATATGTTGTGGTTACAACTAGTTATGTAGGGGATCAATTATAAAAACTCACTAATTATGTCTTGTGTAGGACTTTTTAGCTATCCCTCTAGTTCTTGCATAGGCCTCCACCTACATATGAAACACTGATGCTTGAGAAGCCTAACTTGGAAAATGTGTAAGACAAAATTTAATATTTTTTTAATCAAATTTTGTTGTTATAAGCAAGTTGAGATGTTATCTAAACTTGGTGCATCACCTTTGTATTTGCAATTTCTCCCTCTCCCTTTTCCATGATAGAAAGTTTAGGAACAACCATAGATAGGTCCATTTATTAGTGTTTTAAGGCTACAATTGATCATATATATCAGGTGCACTTAGTTTAGGAAAGAAGTCGGCCTTTTCTGGAGGTTCATGTTAAGGAGTCAAGGTCCCACACCTTGGAGATGTTCTCATTGTTGCACTGGATCACTAAGTTGATCACGAGTGCATGATTCAGGTGACAATAGTTAACAACTAGCATTATATAACACACAAGAGGTACACCTTATGAGTTTGTGCTATGGATAAGCGCTCTAAAAATTAGTTGTTAACGTCTAAGTTACAAGGGCACTCAACAAGTTAGTTAACAATACCGACACTAAGAGAGCGTCCTAATAGTTAATTACATATGCCCACATACACTCCCTGAGTTATCATATCTACGATGATCACCTTCATGCGTAGAATGAGGGCCATCTATAATTCATGTTACCTGTTGGATGAATATTTTGTCAACTAACTGAAGACAAAATGGGTATATCAACCACAGCACAGGGAGATTTACGCCACGAAAAGTGTGGGTTTACCAGATCTGGACGAGGTAAATCTCTCCTCTCATCAAGGGGAGGTTCCCTATGAATATTTATATGCTATATGTATATATATAGATAAGCAGAAAATAATACTTGGGGTGGTATAACAACATCCGCCTCTCTTTTTTCAGAGGTGATGTCCAAGGAACAAGAGAGAGAAAACCTGGTCGTTGGTCAACAACATTCCTCTTCTTTCAGGAATGGTATTCAGCCAAGAGTAGAAAATCTCTTTAAGTGTAACAAAGTTCACAAAGAAACTTGCGTAAGCACAAAGTCTTCCATAGCCTCCTTCACCGATTCAAAATACGCGTAATCGTAGAGTGAAACAAAGCACAAAGTCTTCGCCTGAAACTACAAAGGATAAAAGGATCACAAAGATAAAAGTAGCTCAAAGTCTCTCTCTTATCTTTTAGAAACGTTCTCAGATAATATCAACACACACACTTTGCTTATTAAATTAAACAAATAAGAGATTACCAGGAAAGGGGACATAAAAACTATTTCTTAAATAACGCAGATAACTTCAACACAAAGTCTGAAATAAACCTACTTCTCATTCATTCAACAAAATATGATTTATAAGTTGAGCACAAAGTCTCAAGAAGTGTCTCAATTTCAACAGAGTTTTTGCTCTCAATTGTCAGAGATCCATTTACAAAACAGGGCTCCACTATATATAGGGAGGAACTTTCAAAATTAGAAAATATTAAAATACAAAAAACATCTTAGTCAAAGATGACTCATCTTTGACTTTTGAGATATTTTTTCGATTTTTTTACATGTAATTACACATTACAAAATTGCATGCACTTTCTCATGACGAAAGTGCATGAGAAAAGAAGAAGAGAGAAGGGGAAAATGTTTCAGCGCTTGCCACCAGCGTTCTTCAGATGAGCATCGTACATAGTAATAGATGCCTGAATTCCTATACTGTCTGGCGCAACGGTGTTCTTGAAAATGACCCTGGCTCTGATTATAGCATCATTCAATGTTGTGATTGCCTTAACATAACTAGTTAACCTGGATCTCAGATTATCCAGAGTTAACTGAGTATCTAAAATATTGTCCACAGAAGTCACTGAGAAAGCTTTCTCTTCAAAATCTCTCTGAATCATACATTTGAATCCTTGGATCATCTCCTCGGCTGAGAGAAATTGATTATCCCTGGTGGTGAGGTCACAAGGCAGTTCTTCCAGTCTATTCAGCAGACCTGTGTCGCTCTTCTCACTAGCATCTTTGGAAGATTTGAGATCTTCAACCAACTCCTTGAGTACCTGTACCCTGTATATCAGTGACTGCTTGATCTCAACATAAGAATCTTTGCTAGAAATAACGCCGATAGATGTCAAGGTGCTTTTCTTCAGATCCTTCATTCTCTCCACTTACTAAGATATTTCTCTATATTGTCAATGTCCTGAAAGATAAAAGAGATGAGGTCTTCTAAATCTGTCATCAGCTTCTTCATCTTGTCTGTCTTCTCAGCAACTTCTGTAAGCAAAGAAATTTCATGTGCATGCATCTTCACAATGTAATCCTCCAGTACCTTTCCTTTCATATAGGTTCTCTCTGCTTTCTGGATGACGGGGTCGTCAATAGAGAAGGCTTCTGGGGTTGTCGCTTGAGAGGAAATAGTGAATTTCCTTATTACTATCGTCAACTGCTTTGTCTTGGCCTTATAGTAGTCCATCTGCTTTTCTCTGTCGAACCTCTGGACCATGATGTCTATTGCAGACTGTAGATCATTTTTCACACTTTCGTGAGTAACTTTTCCAAGTTCAACACGAGAGATGAAATCTCTGCTCATGTCAAAACCCTCAAGGGTTGCGTCCTGCGGTGGTTTAACTATTTCCAGAAATTTATGCCCATTTTCCTCAACTAATTTTGAGAGGATCCTTGGTCTCTTAGGGGCCTTAGCTTTCACCGGCACTATTTTGCCAAAATCGAAGTCATCTGCAGAGATGGCTAGCTTCTTTCTTTTAGGTGTAAAAGCTGACATCCAAAGAGGGAGAGAAGTACCTAATGTGACAACTGTTCCGGCAGATGGTGTTACCGTGGTAACGTCTGCACTGCTAGTGGTAACGGTGGTTACAGTAGGAGTAACAGGGGAAACCGTACCGGCTGTTGATTGATCAAGGGCAAAACTTTCTCCCAGATTGAAGGAAGGAGATGTCAGACTTGGAATAGACCCTGAAGAGCGAAGAGTATCTCCAGAAGCATCTTGAGGATCGCCAATCATTACTCTGAAAGGAGAGGCAGCTCCAGAAGAGGGAATACTGATAGGAGCTAGAGGTGCAGAAGGAGAGACGTTTGTAAGTGGTTGTGCCCCTTCTTGGGAAGGTAGAAGGTCAGTCCTCTACTGCTCTGAGGGCCTGTCATCTGTCTCCATTTGTTGAACTCCCTATTCCTGGGAGCCTTGTTCTCCAACTCCCTTAATCGTTGATTCTGGCTCTTCAGTAACCTTTGATTTCTTGGAAACAAAGATGATTTTAGGCTTGTGAGGCCTAGATGGAGAAGGAACATCACATTTGTTCTTTGTCATGTTTTCTGCGTTCTTCCTCATTTTTGCTTGGAACTCAGCTTCTGATCTTGTAACAAACTCTTTCAACGTGATCCCTTTGGCTGCTAACCAATCATTGGTGTTAGTCAATATTGGTTCGAATCTTTTTCTCAAAGAAGTTAATTCCTTCTGATACCACTGAACTGGAAGAAGAGAAGAAGAGTCAGCAACCTTCTCAGTCAGGTACCTGCTGTTGGTAATGTTCTTGTCATCGCCCAAATTGAGGGGAATCTCTGCAAGCCCCAAATATTCGATCTGCTCCAAGGTCAACCTGTTGTAGTCCATTTTTTTAATTTCTTCAGCTGTCTGCAGATCTACCCAGATGTCTTCGATCATAGGGTCATGAAACTGAATCTTTTCTTTGATCATGTCTTTGACACTCCTATAGTCAAAGTTGTCCCTTCTTTTGAATTGTTTCATAGTAACCAGTTGCATCTCCGTCTCCATGACTTTGACTTTAGCTGCAATTAAAATCGAGTATCTACCAATTTCGATTGGAAACTTGAAACCTGGGTTTTTCAGTTCCATCTGTCTAGTGTGTATGACAACCATTTATCTACACAGCGCTATTAGAACTAACTTATCAGAAAGAAATCTAAGGAGCATATAGGGATAGCCTTGGAAAAAGCCAACCCGAAAATAGCAAAAGAAAGGAAATTGTAGGAACATACAACCATAGTCATTGACGATCGTCTAGGCCTCATCTGATACTCTCTTCTACTCAAGCTGAGGGTCGAAGAGGCATAAAAATACGGCAAAAAATGCGTCATTTACCCTTCTAAAATGGCGGATTGATCCTTGCAGCGTTAGTTGGGGGTAATATGAGTATACTGAGGTGATCTTTCTATCCCCTTCAGTTGTCAAACCTGGAAAGGTTCGCATCGAGATAGCTATGTAGACAAGGCACAAAGTCATATAGAACTTTGAAGTAGTTTGTACCTTGGTCAGTTGCTCGTGAAGAGCGTTGCTAATTTGCTCACCGCAGAAGATGACCTGCTTATCTTGGAGGATGATTTTGATGAACGGATACATCCACTCGTGGAACTGTGAGGAAGACGGGAGGCCTCGCACTCTGCTGAGAAGGGTGATCAAGTCACCTACTTCTTCAATGAAATCGCTCATTGGAAAGTTCCGCGGCCATCTGGATAAATTGGTCTTGAAAGTCTTCAGCCCCCTGTTATTCATTACTTTCTTTACCTTTTTGAGGTCTTTGTCATACTCATGTGCCTCTATGAAGTCAATCCTCAACACTTCAATAGCAGGAGGGCACATGAAGACTTTGTCAATGAATTCGGAGTCTAGCCGAATTACTACGTTGCCACTAACATCCGAGACTGATCTCGTCTCTTTGTTGTAAAACTGGGCGCACTGGAGGACGAACTCCGTATGATGTGCTGCTATCGGGAAAGCGGCAACCAGATGAATGTTGCTCTCGATGATCCTCCTCATTTCAGAGCTCGAATTTGTCGCCTTGGTTTTGATCACGAACTCGGCCATATCTACGTGGCCAATCTCTGTATCTCTAATGTCGTCAACATTAGAGGTGACCGAAGTGATCGAAAAGATGCCCTGGTCCCTGTACTTCTTGACTTTTGACTTCTTCGAAGAAGTTTCAAACATCAGAATTGGCCTCGGTTGAGCGGGTGCTGATAAGCAAAAATCTTCAGAGGGTATTGCAATCATGATCGTGCAATTAAGGAACAGTAGGCAAATTAGGGAATTCGCATGTTGGATGATCATGATCAAAGAAGAGCACTTAACAGGGTTGGGTCGAAAATCGGGTCAAAAAATGAAGAAAAAAGGAGGAAGGAAAAAAATGAAAAAGAGAAAAATTTCTCCAGAGTTAGAGAAATTTAGATGAGAAATGGATGGGCGGCGAAATTCGCCGCCCTTGCATAAAGGGGGAAGAAAAAGGAGGGCACGGGCAGCGAATTTCACCACCCGTGCGAAAATAACGGCAGGTTCGGCTTGCGTGGGCGGCAAAATTTGTCGTCCACGCAGGTTCAGGGGAAAGAGAGCAAGGACGCACAGGCGGCGAATTTCACCGCCCGTGCGGATTCATTTGGAAATCGTGGGACAAGGTGGGGGCGGAGAAAATCGTCGCCCTTACACGTGGAGGACACTAGCCGACACGAAAAAGAAAAGTTCAGCGGGAGAAAAAAACGGGAGCGGGCCAACCGGCCCAAGGGAAAAGGCAAGAACAAAACCCCAACCTAGAAAAACAAACTAGAAAGAGGAAAAGAAAATAAATGCAAAAAGCACGACCTACCTGGAAAACCACGCGCGTCGCAAGCTTAAATCCACCAAAACGCACTCTCACCCGTTCGCTGGATCGTCCAGAGACAGAGAGTGGGAGGGGAGGAAGAATGAATCGAAATGAAGTTAAAAACGGATTAAATGGGGTGAAAATCGACCCCAACAACTCTGCGCACGCAGCAATAAATGCTGCACACGAAAACTGAGAAAGTGTAGTGGCGGCGAATTTCACCGCCCTTGCACTAAAAAAAAATGGGACATGCAGGGGCAGCAAAAATTGTTGCTCCTGCATGTCAGAAGCGAGAACCTGCATGGGCGGCAAAATTTGTTGCCCATGCAGAACCAGATGCAGGGGCGGCAAAAATTGCCGCTTCTGCATGCGTCAAAAAAAATGCACTGACGGCGAAAATCGCCCCCCGTGCACGAAAACGGAAGAAAAACACTAACTCTAAAAAAGACAGATTTTGGTCCTCTGGTCGTAACGAGACCGTGACAACCTTCATGTTTTGAAAAAAAACGTAACGATGTTACGAATTCCGAACGGTACAGTTGGGCCAAGACGAAAATGAGAAAAACCCATCTCGAAAACGAACTTAGAGAGACGAAAGACGAAATGGACAAGTTTCGTAGAGGGTTGTTCCCAAAAACGAGCTAAGCTGATTTTGGAAACAACATTACCAAAATGAGAGTTAGATCAAACACAAAACCTTCACCAAATTGTCTTGTGACTAAGCTACCATAATTATCTTTTGCAGATAACACTACAACTATTAACTGGCACAGGTAAAGTTAGGCGCTACCAATAGCTAAATGAGACATACGAGAAAAAAAGTGATAGACTTTCAATGACTGAGCAAAAATTGAACTAAGAGCACACTTTATTGCTGACGAAACACCTCCTCAAAACATAATATTAGGGCAATTAAAATCTTATAAAATTGAAAAACATTTAAGCCCTGGAACCCAAACCAAGACTATAAACAATTATTTTTAGTTAGCAGAGTGTAATAGCCATTGATTTATTTAGGAATAGAAAATACACACTTAAACAAAATACATAACCAATGATGTTTTTTAAATGATCAAAACACAACTCCAAATTAGATAAACCAAGGACAAAAACACTATTGTTTTAATTTACAAAAATGGAGAAATTTTTCTAGTCATTAAAGCTTATTATCTAAGCTAGAAGCAAAGCGTTTAAGGCTTGAAATATTTAAATTTATAAGAAAACCGACACTTTTATCAGGTATTCAAAATTTAATTTAACAAGATAAAAAGTGTTTGACCAAAATTCTTCTAAAACTGTCTTTAAAATTATATTACTAAAAATAACAAAAAATTGTGATAAGTTTATTTTATTATTCTACTAATAAATTTAAGTTATTAAAAATGTATTACAACTCTTAAATTAAAAAATATCATTTTTTGATAGTTTATTTTTGTCGATTCTAAACCGACTTTGGCAGCGAGAAATAGAAGTTAAAATTTGCTCCTACAAATTGTATATGAAATTGATGAAATGGAACAGTTTTTTATGGAGTTAAAATCATTTAAATATTGTTTGTGTTTTTCTCATCCTAAAAATATTAGGTTCAAGTTTCAGATTGGACAAACACTTATTTTATCTAGTTATTTCCTTCAAGTTTCAAAAAGGTTTTCATGACGTTGTAAGGAGCAAAGAAATTTACTTCACATTAATTTGGCCTACAAAGTTTTTCCTAAACTATCTAATCATAATTACAGATTAGTCATATCTTAATGTAAATTAAACAATTGTTTATTATCAAATCAAATTCCTTAAGTTAATCAATTTTAATTAATAACATATTAAATATGAATCAATCATGAAACAACAAATTTCTATTTACTCCACTAATTTTCTCTAAATTATTCAATTTTAATTAAAATATATAAAAAATATATTAAATTAAAATAAGCTAATTATTATCATCATTTTATATTTTCCTCATTATTATGATGAATTATGTCTTTGGTATTATCAACATTAGAAATATTACAACCAATCAAATACTAAATGTCTTTCATTTAAGCATTTGGTGTATTTAACCACATAGCTTCCTTTAGATAATAACTTTAATATGCCAAGGTGAAGTGTATTACTTCTAAAAATGTTAGAAGGGTGCTTAATTAATTTAAAAGGGCCAAAGATGAGGCCCATGTATCCAAGTTACGATGGGATGAATCTCCATCGTTAAATTAAACTAATTCCCACCATTAATTTTATAGAAGTTGTCCGATGGGATGAATCTCCATCGTTAAATTAAACTAATTCCCACCATTAATTTTATAGAAGTTGTCCTACGTTTTTCTAGGAAAGTCAATTTTCTTTGTTTTGTCCTCATTTTATCTCTCTCCATTTTGCAGGTTGAAGGAGGGTTTGGGATTGGAGCACAAGAGGTAAAACATACTAATTTCATAATTTATTTTTGTTGATTAATGTATATGCATTATGTATACTTATTATTCGTTAGAAGTGTATAGAATTGTCTTTCAACTCATTTTTATTTTCTAATTTGTTTATTCTCATAAAATGTATTGTTTTATATAACCCTTGATACATAAATTTAATTAAATATTATATATTTACATAATTTATTTAAATCACTAATATTTATTAATAAAAATGTTTCATAATAATTTATTTATTATTAAAAAATTATAATTATTACTACTACTACTATTAGTCTTCGACATCTGTTTGTAGGATCCGTTAAGTTTAATCAGAGGTCACCAAAAACAACCCTCTCTCACCCTACACACTTTTAAAGGGGCGCAGGGGTCGACTAGCCCAATCCCCTATCCTTACATCAATGGAAGAGGAGGATTGGGGTCGGCCCAACCGCCGCCCCCACTTTTTTTCATATAAAATTTTTATTATTTTTAATTTATTTATTTTTATATAAATCGATTCGAAATTTATTTATTTTTTAATTATAATTTTCTTATACGTAATTTCATTTAACCTTATATTAATATTTTTAATTTTATTTTATTTTTAATTTAAAATAATATTTAAAGAACATTTTATATATATATATATATATATATATATATATATATATATATATATATAAGCACATAGCTAATTTTTCTATATTATTGTTTTTTTGGTAATAAATATAAACTTAAAATAACAATTTTCATTACCAAATCGAAATTCTAAACTTAAAAGAAAATATCAAAAGGGATATAAAACACGAGTTTTCAAAATTATATACTAAAGAGAAAATATCAAAGAATAAACTTATTTTAAAACTAAAGTACGAGACGACCCATTTTTCAACATTTCAAAAAAAAAAAAAAAAAACATTTTTTTTTTTCCTTTTTAAAACTCATTGATCCATTTATCACAAGAAGATGAAATACATTTATATGAAAAAAGAAAGAAAGAAACTAAAAAAATAACTACAATCTAATAATTTATTCTGAAGAATAAATAACTCATTCAATGCTACATTCTATCAAGAATCTATAGTCATTCAACATATATATAAATATCTTAAAATGGAAAGGATGGCAAGGTGTATTTCTCCTATCAAACTATTTCAAACAAAGAAATCATTTTCACTTTATCAAAAACGATTTGACAAAGGGGAGAGGAGGGAGAGAGAGAAAGCAAAAGATACAAGGTGTATTTTTCCTATCAAACTATTTCAAACAAAGAAATCATTTTCACTTTACGAAAAACGATTTGACAAAGGAGAGAGAAGGGAGAGAGAGAAAGCAAAAGATTGAGACATGGGGATGCATAGGCATATTTTGTTATAAGAAAAACTATACGGACAACAATTTCAAACCAAGGTAAGAGATATTTATTAAGAGAAGAAGACATTCACTCTTTTAAAAATATTACTCTAAATCATTTTCAAGGAAAGGATGATTATTTTCATTATTAAGAGAGGGATGGGGAGAAATACAATTTTATCAATTGTTTTACATTTTAATAAATAAAAAAGAAAAATTGTGCAAACTTTTATCTTAAAGTTTTTTTTTTTTTTTTTCCTTTAACCTCTTCCTAAATTTCTCTCCACACATTCATTCGAAGTTGTATCTTCCACCAAAATGAATAACTCGAAAAAAAATTCCATAATTGATAAAAAAGAATTAAATTTAAATTTTTACTTAGAAAATGTTCCCAGACTCATTAGGAAAGGGAGTACTCTTCTTACAAACTCATGTTTTTTTTACACTCAAAAAGATTTTTTTAAAGCAAAGATTGGATTTATTTGCACAATTAAACCTACTTCTTACACAAATAATTAATTTTCTTACATATTCACATGAGATTCTTAAAAATCAATTTAATTTTTTTATAAAATTTCCTATAAACTCTAATTAATGGGTCATCCCTATCAATTAGCCCAGAACCCTAAGGATTGTAGGGTTCTTAGCAAACCTACTAAATAGAATTCAGAGTCTTTCTAAGAAGCCTATGACCCTTCTCAATTTCCACATTTAAATATTAACAATTTTATAAAATATATATATATATATATATATATATATATATATATATATATATATATATATATATATATAATAAAAATGTGCAAGTTTGAATTTAACTTAATCTCATTAAACTTAAATTATCATTGTTTACCCATAGCACAGGGAGGGAACCAAAACCTGAATTTTACACACACCAAAGGGTAGTTGCACAAGACGAACACATTTAAACGGTTAGAGAACATAGGTTCCACAAGAGGGATATTACGAAGGACGAAGACTTTATAAGGGGAGAGAATGCGATTCCCTCTCATGTGGAACCTTTGTTCCCTGGCCAATTAGGTGTAGTCGTCTTTTGTGATGGCCATTTGGGTGCATAAAAATTCGAATTTGTTGTTTCCCTCCTTGTGCTAATGCATTAATGTTTGTCAATAATTTAAGAAGAATTAATTAAATTTAAGTTTCTTCATCCAAGTCATTTTAAATAGTTTTGAAATTGTAAATAATTTTTAAATAGAAATTTAAATGGTCATGAGCCTCTTAGAAAGCCTACATAGGAAACCTATCTAGTAGGCTTCATGGGAAACCTACGAACACTTAAGATCATGGTCTAGTTGGTAGGCTTGACCTACTAGTTGGAGTGTGTAAGTGAAAACAATTGTTAAATAATTAATTTGAATTATCAGAAACTCATGTAGACATAAGAAAATTAATTAATTGTGTAAGAAGTGGATTATTAGTGCAAGTAAACCAACATATTTGCAAGAACATATTTTGAGAATAAAATAAATATATGGTTATATGAAGAGTATTTTCTCTCCATTAATGAGTTTGGTAGCAATTTTTTAGAAAATAAATTATAACTTGTTTTTATTGCCAACTCTCAACAATTTTTTAATTTATTCATTTTGGTGAAAGAAAAAACGTGAAGTAAAGGTACTTCGAGAAGAAATTTAGAATGAGGTTAAAACAAAAAGATTTTAAAGCAAGATAATCAAATTAACATTTTTTCTCTCTCCCAACCCTTCTCATATGATTGGAAATAGTTATTTTGCATTTTATGGAAATGATCTAAATTAGCATTTTTGGAAAGAAGTGAATGTCTCCCCTTACGATGAGCTTAACCAGCACACGGTAACTCCTGGCACGTGCTGGTCTTCATCGGTTGTCGGGGGGCTGGTCTTCGTCGACCTCTGACCGTGGTTTGATCTTTAACTCACCTGACCGCGGTTTGATCTTTATCTCGTCTGACCGCAGTTTGATCATTAACAAACCTTTCAGCCACATTGGACGAGAAAAAAAAGAGCGGGGGTTTCAAATTCCCCCCAAAAACAACAAGGTTGTTTCCCCCAATTTTTTCACCCAAATTTCCTCCTCTGCAACGGTGAGCTCCTCTACGATGGTTCGAGCGTGAGCAACACGGTGTTGTTGGTACATTCGAGGTGAGCAAAGATTACCTACACATGGCTTAGGACGTTTAGTTGTAGGTATTTTTGAAATGGTGTATGGTAATGTTATATAGGTTTCTTGTTAGGGTCATTAAGTGTATTTTTTGGGTCATTGGGATCCCCTGTGTGCTATCCCTACTGTAAAATTTGAGTAAGTCTCCCAGGGCTCTAGCTCTAACTTGGTCATATTAATAAGCCTACCCTAGAGTTTGAGTAAGTCTACCCTAAGGTTTCAACCTTGAACCAGCTAAAAAAAAGTATTAGATTAAGACACTAGATGCTCTATTCCCTGGATACAAGTACGATGAATATGATTCAGTGTCCACCTCAACTATAATTTCCAATTCACAACCTGCTTGATCGTTGTTGACTCAGAATACTCTGATTGAGGATTCGCTAAAGATATTATGAGACTATTATGAAGATGACTAATGAGATGAGTTTCAATTCTGATCCTAAATACAAAATAATATAATATATTCAGAATAGTTAAACATGCCCAAAATAAAAAATAAATTAAAATTTCTAAATCTAACAGTACTCTGTTTTGAGAGGGGTTTACTCAATGAGATCCACACACCATGAATTAAAATTTTACATGTTCCGCCACATGTTACTAGTGCACAAATTTCTTTACCCTTATCTCTGTTCATTTTATTTAGTTTAAAAAATTAAAAAGAAAAAATGATAACCCTTAGCTCTGTTCATTTTCAATAGGTAACCTAAAAGATAGTTTAGTTTCTTCATACATTACTCTTCTCATAATAATTCTTTTGACATCTCCACTAGTTCTCCCTTATACAACTCTTCTCTGCTACAATGTGCTTTCTAGGTTTTCCTTTTATTAGTTAGCTCTTTAGCTCTAACTCATCTAGCATGAACTAAAGCATGTTTTTAACCATTTTAAGGTAAATTGTGTTGAAATCAAGTATGCGATTCCTATGATGAACTAGATACCTCTCCACAAAACTCACTTGGAGTTTCCTTTTAACATCTATCTTTCCAAAGTCCCTTGCCTAAAGGCTTACAGCCATCAAACCCTTAAGGGTGCATCCTCATTGTTAACATCGCATCTCAAACAGTCTTGGCCTTGCCAAACTGAATCTGAATGGAGAATACTTACTTGGCCAGTCTTTGCCTTGCCATTCTGCTTTACAATCAATGTGAGTTTGCAACTTGGAATAAATTGATCCTTCCAATTATTCAACATACGACATTCATTCACTTGATCCACATAATTTGATCCTAGATTTAAAAAGATGTAATTTTGAAGTGTATGCTCCCAACATAATAACACTTTGATGATGCTTCTTTACAATTAAGCAAGGTCATCACATTTGAGGGTCCTACAGCACAATTTTCTTGTACATGGAATAAATTAGCATGATAGCTGACATTTGAAAATGGGAGTCGATGCAAGGTGTGCACACAAGGGTGTATTGTTGACATTGCACAGACTGTTGTGCTTTTTGCATTGGTTGCAGAATTGGAATATAAGCTTGCTATAGTGAGGCTAGAAGTGTTTAAACATAATAGGCATTTGTTTGCTTTATTTAGTTCTATTCTTGTTGTGTCTCTTTATTTTAAATTCTCTTAGGGTCTTCCCAAGCTTGATGTCTATTATTTTCTCTTGGCCCATTCAAAAAAAAATCTCATTGATTTTGTTGCTCCTCTAGAGTCGAAACATTGATTTTGTCAAGGTCACTCAATATAGTACAGCAAGTCTGTCTTCTTGAACATTCTCTTTGCGAACACATCTACTTGCCCCAGGTCTTGATCATTTTGATATCTTCATCTTCGAGCATGATCGATTTTCTCTACAGTACGATCTCCCCTTGCAGGAGCAGGTGTCATTTAAATGGCACCATAAAATTGTTACACCTACTGCTACACATGAAGGCTCTACTTACAGCGTGATCTTGACTATAAATAATTCGATGGCACAAAAACATTTATAAATGAAGAAGAATTAGCAAGTGTAGCTGATCACAACAATGACAGCATATCAAGCAGTTGGCTCTGAATATGAGGATTGTATGATTAATTCCTGTCATTGCCATGGCACTCCAAAACTACAAATACACATTTTTTATAGTAATCAAATTTGAAACATGATAAATATTTTTCTGGGAGGGTAATAATTAGCATTATTTCTATCTCTTTTGATTTTTTATGCATATATAGCTTTCTTTTCTTGTATTTTTTTAGACCCAAAATTGCACCTGTTGTATTTTTTGTGTATTTCTCCTTACCTGTACGTTTTGTATCTCTCACGCCAGTAACTATGGTATGTGAATATTTTTGCAATATTTTGTGGTAATGATTTTTTACCAAATTGAATGCCTAATACTGTTCTTCTGTTCATGTGCAATCGTTCTTCTTTCTATTGCAGCATATTATCATTTCTTAGAAAAAAATTCCTACGCTAGGTACTAAGTTGCCATTGTAAATAGGAGCAAAACTGAACTAGAATCAAATTGAGTTGCAGAGTACTTTCACCTGTCTTTTATTACGATTGTATGTTAGTCATCTGACCTTTAAAATGTGCAAGTTGATTATTCTCTAGTGGTATATCTTGACTAAAGATGAAAGCATGTTGGCATAAGTCAATAATCGTGTTCTTTAAATCCCATGTGCTAACTGACTGTGTCATTGACTTCCTTGTTTCTAATATCCGGAAAACAATAGCATCAAATCAAAAAGGGTGAAAAATACAAACAAATTATTGAACACTATAAGTGGTACAATAAAAAAGGTAAGTACCTGTAGTGCAGAAACTTGTTAAGGAAAACCATAAATACACAAAGTCATTTCCCACGGCCTCTTCCTTTTAGTTTGGTGTGTAATGTCCCCAATTTTCTATTAAAATGGTTTAATTAATTAATTAAATTATTATGGAAATAAAGTTGACTTCTTCTAGAAGTTTCCTGAAAGGCTTTAAAAGAAGGGGAAGGCAAATGATTTGGATATCTATCTAATATCTTCTTTTGCAAAATTATTCTGAGAAGCTTGAATCGGTGATTCAGCTGGAATCTCTGAGGACGAAACCCTTCAGTAGATTGGCAAGGAGTTGGACGAAAACCCAGTGCTTTGTCAGAGGTGGATTCGAGACGGAATCCAGATTGTGCATATTGGTCAGTTCGGGAGCTTCAGAGGCCATTCACAGAGTATACCAGGGTTCAGCCTATGCAAATGGGTTCCAGGTATTTATTCATTGTTTAGGTTCCAGATTTATATATTTTATTTGCATATCAGGTTCGGGTACAGAAATCCATACGGATAGATAGATCGGCACCAGGCCGTACCAACAGGGTCAGAGAAAGGAAAGGGCACAGTTCGGCTGCAGGGTTATACAGAGACCGGCATCGGCATATAGGCCGACATCGGCCGATTATCTACCGACGCCGGCAATCAGGGAGTCAGACGCAGGCAGAGGTCGCCCTCAGACGACCGACGGCGGCAGGGTATCGACCGACGTCGGCATCCTCAAAGACCGACGTCGGCGACTGTGTTTTCTGGACACAGCAGGCCGAGAGCACGCAATCCCGGGTTTTTTATTTCCAGTTTGGTTGTTGTTATAATAATTGGGTTTTGAGACCAATCTGTAATAATTTTATGACATTTGGGGCTATAGTATCAGTTACATTCGGTTTTATATCTTTGTCCAATTGATTGAATGCTGTAAGTAGTGGAAATCAATTTTATTTGCTTTCAATCTTAGTTTGGGATCTTTCAGTGGTATCAGAGCCATGCATCTTGCCAGCCTGTAGGGGTAATTTCAGGGTCAATTTGATTATCATTATGGCTCTAAAAGGGGTCAAAGATTTGGAAGAAAGCATGCACAATGCAAAGAAGAAAATAGATAATCCATGTCAGCAAGCAGAGGACATTCTAAAAACTTTGGAGGAGTTGGAAACTTATTTAAGCAAGGTTGATCAGTCAAATTCTTATGAGATGCAAACAGCGCTATCTCCAGCGCTTGGTTCATTGGTGAAGCCCCGTTTATTGAGACATCGTGATGAGGTGTTAAGACTTGCAGCTCTCTCTTGCATTAGTGAAATCATGAGGATCATAGCTGGCTTTGATTTTAATGATGATCAGATTATGAGAGAGGTACTTCATGCCATGGTAAAAAGCTTCAAAAAGTTGGATGACATTAGAGACCCTCATTTCTCTAAGAGGGCAAGATTACTTGAAATATTTGCAAGGTATGGATTTGAAAACCTTATGATGTTAGTAGGTTGTATTGGTGACATTCGCAGGATGTTTAAAATATTTTGGACTATTTTAGATGATTTTCATTCCAGTGATGTATTAGCATCAATGCACTCTATCATGTTCACAATCTTGTTCGAGGAGGAGGATAAAATTTCTAAACTTTTGGCAGAAGATTTATGGTATGTCTGGACAAAAGGGAAAAATGTCTCACCTAGAGCTTGTAAGTGGTTAAAGAGTTTAATTAATAGGCCTAAGGATCGTAGTGCTTTCCCTATGACATGCAGCAACTTGCATGATAAGTTTGACAGTCACGCTGATCCAGTACAGGGAGATATTAACACCTCTTCAGGTAATGATTTATCTGCATTATCTTCACAGGTAGGACTAGTGGAGGATGTTGTGGATGAGCTTTGTCTTAAGGTGAGTTTAACTCAGGAGTTAGACAGTGAGGATAAGTCTGATGCTTGCATTCAGAGTGTGGAGGTGTACTCAGATGTTAGTACACTGAGTGTTGGTGATGAGTATGTTTCTATAGCTGCTTATGAGGAGCATGTGGTTGAGGCTCACACACATATTCAGGACTTGGGAGTACCTGATTTTGAGGAGTTTGGGATACCAGTGGAGTCGAGTCTCCAAATTGATTCTTCTCACACATTTGAAAGTGTGGTACAGTTGGTTGTGCCACCATTACAGAGGAAGCAGTTATGGGATGGATTAACACCATCTTTTGTAGATGGAATTTGCAGTTACCAATTACACAGCCTAAAGTATCGACGCATCCAGGGCAGTTGTGAGTTCAGAGATGGGTTGAGTTGTGTTCGCCAATTTGATTATGGGTTCCTCTTTGTTTTACTTCTAATGATATTGCAGGGACTTACATTGATTTACAGCAGTGCAGAGCATAACTACATTTGGGATCCAGGAGGATCGAGTGGTTCATTGTTCTGAGATTGCTTGGGGACAAGCAATCTCTAGGAAGGGAGGACTGTAATGTCCCCAATTTTCTATTAAAATGGTTTAATTAATTAATTAAATTATTATGGAAATAAAGTTGACTTCTTCTAGAAGTTTCCTGAAAGGCTTTAAAAGAAGGGGAAGGCAAATGATTTGGATATCTATCTAATATCTTCTTTTGCAAAATTATTCTGAGAAGCTTGAATCGGTGATTCAGCTGGAATCTCTGAGGACGAAACCCTTCAGTAGATTGGCAAGGAGTTGGACGAAAACCCAGTGCTTTGTCAGAGGTGGATTCGAGACGGAATCCAGATTGTGCATATTGGTCAGTTCGGGAGCTTCAGAGGCCATTCACAGAGTATACCAGGGTTCAGCCTATGCAAATGGGTTCCAGGTATTTATTCATTGTTTAGGTTCCAGATTTATATATTTTATTTGCATATCAGGTTCGGGTACAGAAATCCGTACGGATAGATAGATCGGCACCAGGCCGTACCAACAGGGTCAGAGAAAAGAAAGGGCACAGTTCGGCTGCAGGGTTATACAGAGACCGGCATCGGCATATAGGCCGACATCGGCCGATTATCTACCGACGCCGGCAATCAGGGAGTCAGACGCAGGCAGAGGTCGCCCTCAGACGACCGACGGCGGCAGGGTATCGACCGACGTCGGCATCCTCAGAGACCGACGTCGGCGACTGTGTTTTCTGGACACAGCAGGCCGAGAGCACGCAATCCCAGGTTTTTTATTTCCAGTTTGGTTGTTGTTATAATAATTGGGTTTTGAGACCAATCTGTAATAATTTTATGACATTTGGGGCTATAGTATCAGTTACATTCGGTTTTATATCTTTGTCCAATTGATTGAATGCTGTAAGTAGTGGAAATCAATTTTATTTGCTTTCAATCTTAGTTTGGGATCTTTCATGGTGTGCCCCCGACTTTATTCCCCATTATGCTGTCTTATTCGACACCGAGGATTGACAGTGAATCTATTAACAGCCAACATGAATCTATTAACACACAACATACAGCCATCAAAATCTTCAATCATGACAATAGGAAGGAGATTGAAAAAAAAAAGGCAATAACTTGCAAAACTCAATGAACAAATGTTCATTAATATATAAATAATCTCTGAAAATTACACTATCTCTAGGAATTTAGTGTTAGAGCCAAGGCTTTTTGCACATTCAAATGGCAATTATAAGTGGTAAGACATTAATTAATACACATGTAAACTAATTTGTTTGAAATCCTTAACGAGTTAGGCTCTGATGAAAAGGTTCAAATTAAAGTGAGAACCCACAGTCAGATCTCTAGGGATCCATGTGGACCTAAAAAAGGGCACCCTTCCATCAAAACAGTCCATTAGGATTGCAAAGGCATTGAACAATATCTGACAAGAGATTCTACGAGAATGGATGCTACAAATACCTGTCAACAAAGTCAGAAATGCTATCTTAATGATTTAGCAATTAATGCCAATTACATGAAATAACTCTTTGTTGTGATAGATGTTTGAAGACTGATCTGATCTAAGGAGAACTGCTTTCCACTAAAGAGGTATGGACTGCAAGTGAAGTTTGTTGAATGACATTTGTATTAGTTTCTACCCCCAATGTCAGATGACTGTCCTAGGGAGAATCAACCTATGCATGACATGTGTGGTGCATTTTTAAAGGATTTCTGCATTTTTTAAGGCTGCTCCCAAAAAGAAAACCTTTCCAGCAATCAACGTAATCTTTTGACTTTATCCGTTCCAATTTTGGGTTAAAAATTGGTCTAGTGCCTTAGCCTCTTACCCCTACAATTCTGATCTTAAGGTTGTGTTGATACTGTATATATGACGCAGCATGCAGCAAGAAATTGAGTGTAAATGCAGGGTTGTTTTATGTTATCCTAAAACATGATGGTGTATCACCATGGTTGGAAGCCTATGGGAGGAATTATAATAGCTATCATTTGGTGGATTCTACGCATGTGGCAATTATATATCATGTATGCATATCAATTCTATCATTATGACATTGCATGAAATATCTAGGATTGGTGGGTATTGATGGATACGGGTTTTTCATGCAGTTACTTCGGTTACCTAGGTGGTAGTTGACACTCGTGTTGTTATATTTAATTCCACTACAAATTGCGTATAGGAGGTTTCCTATGTGAAACTATCCTTGTTTGATTCCACAAAAGGTCCCGAGGACCTAGAGGTACCATGGTAAGAGAAAATAGTAGTTGTTTTTGTGTGGTCATGTTGATTGAAGATGATGTCACAATTTATAGGTGAGGGTGTGACTCGAAGTCACATTGGGAGACAAATGGCAACATGGCCATGCTCAAACAAGCACTTTTGGGTGAGTAAACTACTGAAACAAGTTATAGGTCAAAAGAAAGGCTAGTACCTGCACCCACCAAATGAAGGGGACTTCTACGACTGTATCCTCAAGGTATAAGAGCACTGCAGCTTAGGGAATCAGTTGCATTGGTACCCACGACGGATTGTTATTGTTTGTACCCCGAGTAAAATTATTTGATGAATAAAATTGCTGATTTTCCCAATATTGTTTTCTCATGTTTTTGTCATACGAATGGTGCCCTGTGTTTCAGTAATTTTCACTTTGTGCTGTATTTACTGTCAACATATCTTTTGGCTCATGATTCGCTTAGACAAGTTTCTTATGGTAAGGTTGAACATAGTCAAAAGAACTATGTGCAAGATTGGAAACAAAAAGGTTCAACAAAATTCCAAACTAAAAGTAGTCTAAAAGCATTTCAAATGAGAGGTAATGTGTCCTTCAGAGTGTATCCTTACAAGCAATATTTTTCATTTTCAAGGAAGGTTGTTAACAAAACTATAAGGGCAGCCCTTTCTCTAGCTGCAAACACCCACAAGACCAAAATGCTTCAAAGTCTAAATCTGAATGCTAGTGATTTGATTAGTGGAGATTTTTTGTGACCCCTGTCCATCAAATAAATCACTTTGAGCGCCCTATGTTTCAATGTGTCCCATGCAGCTATTGAAATCAGAAGCCCTAAAACCCTAGTACGAGCAGAAAGCATGCAGCAAGCAAGGAAGGAGATAACATGTAATATGTGATGTTTAAAGCAACGCATTCATGCTAAAACCATTACAGTTTTCGTTGTACTACTTTTCATGTGGATCTAAAGCTATACAGTCTCGATCAGACATTAAATTAAATGAAATGTTTAAAGAGTTTTTATGAGTTTTGTCTCACTTTTCTTGTAGATAGATTGAAACTATTTCTACAAAATGAAATCGTGTTTATAACAAAAATTGACTGGTGTTAAATGCATCTGCACTCAAGGCATTAAAAAAAATTAAAAATTGCCTCTGACAATATATGCTTCTTCAAATCCATACAACAAATAATTGCAGCAAGTCCTTGCTTTGTCTGAAACGTTATGAATCACTGTTTGTAACTTTATTCAATGACCCAAAGTTCTTTTATTAAAAAAGGAATAATCTTCTGTGAAGGCATTCTACCCTCTATTTTAACTCTCCCGTGGCTAATTTGGCTTATTACATCCACTAAAATAAGGACAGAAAAAAGATCATACCCAATATAAGTGCAACCCTTATAACAAGAACTCAAGGAGCAGAGCAAGTAGCAGGCAAAGAATGGTTGTCTCTTGGACTTCTGAGATGCAAGTTGGTCATCCTCCATTGAATCCGTGCATGACTCAGTCGTCTTGATTTCCATATTTGTGCTTTACAAAACACGAGCGATGTAACATATCTTTGCCTTATGAGAATTATGGATTAAACAATTGCAAAAATATTCCCAGTGATCTTCTTTAGAATTTACAATCACTACAGGATTTCAACCTTTTTCAAGTCATCATAGACCTATGCAATTGGTTTAGAAACCAATATATACCCTGTATACCTCAAATACACCTACAGCTGTGTATTCTGCCCTGTTCCGTACACCCCTGTTTCAACAGTGTGTGTCCCTTTTTTCTTGACACTTAGCAATGCAAAATTATCACTTTAGGTCACTTACGTATCTGCAGGGTTATTATACATTCCTAAACAAATATTTGGTATAAGATACAAACTTAGCAGTCAATAAATGACTAGTAACAAAAAAATACTATACCCTTAATACGCATAATGTTTCCACGAAATAGCCAACATATCACTATGGTCAAGGTAGATGCTTGTACAATACAAGTTGAAGATGAATTTAAGGACAGAAAAAAGCACTGTATGTCACATAGTTAAAGGCAATAATTGATGAGAAATTTAATATTTTTTGAATATAGAAAAGAGAAAGGAGTTTACATTGAAAATAGAAAAATGATCAAGTGGGTTGTAGTCCAACGGTGAGGATGATGGTGTAAAAGGTGTTGCCTAGCCATCCACCAAGGTACAAATCCCAGGAGATACAAAAAAGAGATGAGGCCAGGATCGTGGCCCGGGCGAATTTGGTAGAATGGATACCCCTCAGTCCTTGGTACTGAGCCAAAGAAGCATTCTGTACACCTAATCCGTGTAAAAGCAGGGTTTCAATCAAAAAAAAAATAGAACAATGCTAATCTGTTTACTAGATTCATTGTATACAATGTGTCTAATGTTTCCTAGCGACTAAATTATCTACTTCAATGTCGATAGAAGCTTAAATAAAATCTTGAGCTAAGAAAACCTTGTTTTAAATTCAAATCACTAGCTACATATGATGCTTCCATCGATATGACCTCAATAACTTTCACTCAAAACTGCAATAAAGGACAAAATTAAAATGAACACTACATTCTGAGTTCTCAAAATCATTAAACATGAAAGCAGATAGAACATAAAGGTTTTGAATCGGTATTAACTAAGAAATACATATAAAAGTTCGTGTTAATCTGCAATAAAGATCTCTAAAAGTGAAGGGCAATCTACATAATGAGAAACTACAAACTCGGATTTAAAATGCATTGTTGTATCTATGTGAATAGCTACACTTAAAAGCTTTGATCTCAAAACATACAATCTTTGAAGAAATTCTCAAGGCTCCAGCATGTGGTTGTGATAGATTCATGTTGAGCTACTCAACACGCAGAACATTTGAAAAGAAAACTTTAAACGTCAAAAATCTTCAAAGATGGTGACTTTCAAATGTTCCAGTTAAAGACCAGTAATGACTCAACTGTTGAGAACCCCGCAGTTCTTCAGAACAAACAAATACAATAATTTAAGAATGAAACATTTTGGAGACACGTGATCTTGGGTAGTGTACACTTATGGAGACAAGTATGTGTTTTGAAGGCATGCAAGAAATATCTCCTTTCTGTAAAAAATGTCATCCTGTGTTAGGAATAGACTTTAGTGCTCCACATTTAATATTAGTTTAGCATAATAAAATATATAAAGTGAGTTGCAAAGGTTGTAATACCAACTCACGTAGAACATAGGTTAGGCTTGAGAGAGTATAAAGGAGAGTCTTTAGGGGATAGAATAGAGTTATTGTGTTGGATAAGAGGATGAGAAGAATCTCCTTGTTTGTGGGATATATTTTCCCTATAAATGTAATACATTGATATGAATAATACATTGAATTTTGACTGACAAAAACTCATGCATTGCACATTGAGGCTTTGCCTCTTCACCATTATGGGGTAAAACCCATCATTGGTATCAAAGCAGGTTCTCTTGGACTACTCTTTTACCCTCCATCCATTTGTATTTACCTTCAATTGGTTTAATAGCTATGTAGTGTAGCCCACGTGCAAATGCTATTTTTTCCAATCACCTTGCTTGCACATTGACAAGAATTTTCAATACAAACCACATGAAAATTTGTCGTTATTCATCATCCACCTGCATCTCCCTCCTCTTTCCATTCTGTCCATGCTTTTCGCAGTTTTTTCTTTTCCATTTTTGTTCACAGTTTCATTCACAACAATCAGAAAATAAAATTAAAATATATATACATATTGGAGCTTTCTGCAATTTTGTGTTTAAAGTTGGAAGAAATTTGCAGAAAATCAGGAGTCACAACAGAAAAATAAGAATAGCATAAGAAAAATATCTGAGCACAACCACATCTGCCAGGGCGCAACTCTGCAAATGAGGATTTCAAGGAGTTTTAAGGGGTTTGCAAAAGAAATTGTTTGTATTTTACAATTTTGTTTTACAATGGCATGCTCCTCTGCCTTTTCAAGGCTCCTGCTCGGATGCATTCAACAAGGAACTTAGTGATGGTGTTGGACCCTACACTATTCGATGCAACCCTGAGATCCACATCCCACAGTTCTCAAATCCATCCTTCCCACTATGGCATCCAAACGTAACACAAAGAATTGCATTCGAATTGACATCAAGAATATTTGTGAAGGGATTGTATTTGTTTTGGTTGAGACTCAACTCAGTGTAGATCTATCCCAACTCGCACCCCTAACGAGTTCTTTGGAGATTCAGCACCTCCACTCGCCTCAGCTCGCCTTCCAACGTCCTGTCGAGCTCAACCCCTCAGCACTTCGATGCATTCCATTCTTCAAAACTGTCACTTGAAAACAATCCACAATTTTATATAACTTGCGGATTGCATTTTGTGCTTGCTTTGTGATGAACTATATTCCATGAAGAGTTTGATATTCTCACATGGAAGCCCTGAGAAGGTCCTACCTATTTGGCATCCTACTCGACTACAAATCCAACTCTGTTTCAGCTGCAGATCTCTCCTCCAAACAGCCATCAAGCTACATACTTGGTCTTCAAAACAACGGACAGTTTTAGGTTTTGGATAAAGTTTTTTAGGTTTTATTATTGTCTTCGTCTTTTTAGGTATTATGATTGTTTTATGTTTTAAGTCTTCAAAAAGATTCATGGTTTTATTCATTAATTGGTGGTTTTAATCTTTTAGGTAGAGGTAAGTAGTTTTGAATATTTCGTGGTTTTTGTATTTGAAAGTGGTTTAGGTTTTATGAAGTGTAGTTTTATTTTTCTTTAAAGTCATGATTTAATAAGCTATAGCCTAGAATGTTTAAAACTGGTTTTCGTTTTTAATAGATTGTGGTTCTACTTTTGTAAGTAGTTTTAATTTTTATATATTTTTATTTGTATTTTTTTTTTTTTTAAAAAGGGGTAAAAATATTATTAAGAAGTAAAGAAGAGCAATACAAGAAGAACAGGGAGCATAAACCCCCAGAAGAAAGCAACAAAGACAGAAAGACTAGGCACACGCCCAACTAAACAATATTATGAACCTCCCTATCTTCCTCCAGAATTCTTTCCAAATCAGAACAAAGCATCGGAGAAAGAGACCCCCAATCCTCAGTATTTCCACCATCTAAATGTTCGGACGCCCATTTAGCCAAACAATCCGCTGCCCTATTCTATTCATGCGGAATGTGAGCAAATGTTACACTATCCATGAGCAAGCAAACCCGCAAAATCTGTTGCACAATCAGAGACAGTTGCCAATTGGCATCCAACATTTCCCTCTTAATGAGCAGGTTAATTAAGACTTGAGAATCCGATTCGCACATGATCCTACGCCAACCCAAACCCTGTGTCTTCTCAAGGGCATAAAGAATGGCCTGGCCTTCCATCATGTTGATGGTTTGCAGCCCCTCAGGAACCGCAAAGAGAAAAATCACCGTACCTTCGGAATCCCTGCCTATCCCTCCAGTACCCGCAGGCCTAGGATTACTCCTGGAGGAACCATTCGTATTGATCTTGAGAATCCCACTGGGAGGGCGCTGCCACTGACCGATCCTTGGAATCTTCTCCCTGACCTGTCGGCTCCTCCTGACACAAGCTAAATTACCTGTTAGTTGCTGGAATCCAAGTCGCGCCACCACCTCAGCGTCATGTTTGGTTAAAGGAAAGCAAATTGCACTCTTTGCTTGGACGGTCTCTTGGATCATCCCCACGACTTTCTGCCATACTTGTTGCACCATGATCCTCACCCCCTGGAAAATCCGCCTATTTCTCTCAAGCCAGATCTGCCAAAACAGAAAGATGGGGCCCCCTAACCATGCGTCCTGCAGGAAAGGCGTCCTTGAGGGGGATTCTCCCACGCCATTCCAAAAGTCGACCACAGTTAGAGCATGGAAATAGGGGGTTGCCATACATCCCACCAATAGTGCCAGAGTTGCAAGGCAAAGGAGCATCGAAAAAATAGGTGTGCTGAATCCTCCTCGACCGCTCCGCACATAACACAAATTGAAGGGCCTTGGAAGCCTCTCTTCCGAAGATTGTCCCAAGTCAAGCACCTGTTCCAAGCCAACATCCAAACAAAACAGTTGCATTTTGGCCATGAAAATTTATTCCAGACCTGTCTCCACCAATGCACTTCCCCCCTGCCCAATCTCTGAAGAAGTAAGACCTGGTATCCAGAGGCAACAGTGTAAGCTCCCTTAGGATTGGGAGACCAAGCGAGCTCATCTTCCACCTAAAGGGAACTACAGCGACACCTAGAGAGGAGGCTCATTAGCTCCTCATTCTCCTCCTGCATCCCAATGACTGGCCAAGCTTCGGGAGCTTTCCAACGTGCTACCTCCAACTGTCCGCGTGAAGTGTATGCTTTGAAGTCACTCACCCAAGACCAACCAGCGTCAAGGAATCTCTGACAAAGGTTCGACAAATTTGAGAACTGAGAAATGATGGGAGGATAATCATCCCAAGAGTCAGTCCAAAAGAGAGCCTTGGATCCCCGCTTACAAATCCAGAATAAGCCTTCCTTAATGAGAGCAGCCCCTTTTTTGAGAGTACCCCATATCGCCGAGCCTTTCCCAATAAGGGGATAGCGAGGAATATCCCTCTGAATGGTCCCGGAGTAGTACTTCTGTGAGAGAATTCTGGCCCAAGCCTTGTCTTGTTCAGTGCACTAACGCCAATAAAGTTTAGCCGCCAAAGCAACACCATTTAAGTCCGCCTGCCTCAGACCGAGCCCCCCATATTGTTTGGGGCTACAGACAATCTCCCATCTAATTAGGCTCCATTTAGAGGATGTCAGACTACAAGCCCATAAGAATTGCCTGGTAACCGAATCAAACTCCTTAACAATTCCCATCGGGGCAACCTGAAGCATACATCTATAAATAGGCAAAGCCTGCACCACAGATTGGATAAGTTGAACCCGGCCAGCAAAGGATAACCACCTGTGAGTCCAATGATTCACTTTTGCCCGAAATTTCTCTAAAATATTCTGCCAGGACTCTTTGGATGTACGGCCAGCAGAGATAGGGATACCCAAGTAAATCAAAGGGGGAGTCCCAATCTGAAAATGCATAGTCCTAGCGATCCGCTGCTGATTGGGACCCGGAGTGTTGAAGAAGAAGATGGACAACTTGTCTTCGTTGACCTTTTGTCCCGAGGCCATTAGGTAAACATCCAACACCCTTCGCAAATTAGCTACTTCACTCATTGTGGCCATGCCCATCAGAGCAGTGTCATCAGAGAACTGCAGGTGAGACTGCGCCCGCAGTTCACCTCCCCATCGCCATCCTTGGCTATGCCCAGCCTCTCTATTCCTGCTGATCAACCTCCCCAAACCTTTAGCGAGGAGAAGAAAGAGGTACGGAGACAGGGGATCACCTTGTCGCAACCCCCTAGAAGCACCAAATAGCTCCGTATGTTTTCCATTGATAAGCACCGAGAAGGAAACAGAGGAAATTGAGCTCATGACCCATTGAGTCCATTCGTCCGTAAAACCAAAAGCACTAAGAACCTTCCGCAGGAATGACCATCTGACCCTATCAAAGGCCTTGGCCATGTCCAACTTAATAAACATCACCTTATCTTTGGAGCTGGCCATGGAGTGAATGGACTCAACAGCAATAACAATACCGTCCAAAATTTGCCTGCCTTCCACAAAACCACTCTACTCTTCAGAGATCACAGCACTCAGCCCTCTTTTTAACCTATCTGCAATGATTTTAGATATAATTTTATAAACAACATTGCAAAGGGATATAGGGCGGAATTGACTTAGCCTATCAGCGCCTTCGCATTTGGGTATGAGGGCAAGATAGGTCGCATTTGTAGCCTTAAGCATTTGCTTATTCCGCTGAGATTCTTGGACAACAGCTAAAAGGTCAAGTTTGATAATGTCCCAAAATTCTTGGTAGAATTCAACAGGGAAGCCGTCAGGTCCAGCCGCTTTCCCTTTTTTCATCTGTATAATGGTCTCCTCAAGCTCCCCAAGTGTGATTTCCTTCATTAAATTCTCATTCATTTCACGCGTCACCAGAGGCGGAATACAAAAGAGAACCTCAACTTCTTCCGATAATTCTCCATTTGCATCTTTCCTAAAAAGAGTAGAGAAGTACTGCACCACCTCCTCTGAAATTGTCGGAAAGGAGTTAAGCCGCTCACCTCTTTCATTGACCAGGGCCGAAATCGAATTGCCATGCCTCCTGGCTTTGGACGAATTAAAGAAAAAAGAAGTATTTCTGTCCCCTTCCTGGAGCCATTCAATTCGAGCTTTCTGCTTCCAAAAAATTTCCTCCCGTAGCTCACATTCCTCCAGGGCTTTCACACCTTGAGTTTCATCTTGAAGTAAGTCTTCAGTCAATCCTTCCTCCCTTATTATTCTCGTGATACCATCAAGCTTGGTCTGTGCAGCAGCCTTAGCATGAAAAATATTCCCAAAGCATTGGTGGTTCCACCGTTTGAGCTTATACTTCACATATTGCAGCGATTTGGAAAAAATATACATCATCGTACCATGGGCAGGCCTACCCCATCGCCACCAATTGGCCACGCACTCGAATAGAGATTGATCCCGCAGCCACATGAGTTGGAATCTGAAGGAAGGAGAGCGAGGGTGATAATGTGAAACACTATTAAGCTTGATAGGCCAATGGTCTGATCCTCTCCAGTCCAAAATTTCAGACCCCGTAGACCACATACCTCCAATCCAAAAACCAGAAACCAGAAAACAATCTAGTCTCTCAGCAATGCAGTGTTTCCCACTCCTGCGATTGTTCCATGTAAACTATCCATTGTTGGCCCTGATATCGACTAAGTTCAAAACTTCAATATAATTGCGCATTAGCAAAGCAGAGGGGTCCAGCCTTGACGTGCCACCACACTTTTTAGTCAAATCTAGAATAGCATTAAAATCACCTGCCATAATCCAAGGTTGGAAGGGGGCCAAGCTACAGACAAAATTTATATGGCCCCATAAGGAGCTTTTACCCTGCCAGTCGATAGGGGCATAGATATTGGAGAGGAGAATGACTTCTCCCATCTCAAAACTGGAAGCAATCATAGTCATGGAAAACTTAGAAGACAGCCAACCTATGAGACTGATCTTCCGTGGGTTCCACAGACAAGCTAGTCCTCCTGAGGATCCAATAGCGCTAATGCATTGACAGTCTCCTTGCCTCCACAACTTAGGCGCTAATCTGAACATAGCTTCAACTGAAAGCTTAGTCTCCTGCAAAAAAAGGACATCCGGTCTATGACTTATAATCAGGGTATGAACATCATTTTGTCTGGGGCTGTTGTTCAAACCCCTTACATTCCAAGCTAGTACAATCATTTCAGAGGATTCAAAAAGTGAGCATCCAGAGTCTTTACTGACCCCGACTCCACCAAAGTCTCCCATTAGCTTGATCTTTTCCAGGTCTTTTTTTTCTGCCAGGCTTGCCAGATTTCTCCCCCCTCCCTTCTTAAGGTCTTTTTGCAAAAGTCCCAAATGAGAAGATTTACTGCTTCTTGCTGCCCCTGAGTCCCCAGTTTTCCCTGTGAGAGGCAGATTTCCATCTTCTTTGGGGGGAACTACTGAGGAGGTCAATCCTTCCGAAATCATCTGTTGGTCCATATCCATGTGACAATCTCCAGCATCCTATGGTTCAATTAAAGCACCTGAAGCATTGGTCACTTGAGCTGGGCCCTCAATCCCCTGATCCAAAATCATCAACCCTGGATTCACCTCCTGTTGATTAAGGTCATCCAGTATTTCAAATCTATTAAGTGAGTCATCTAATTGTCTTTCCTTCAAGGACCGTTTTTGGCCCCTATTTCTATAGCGGCCTTTAACCGGCATAAAACCATTGGGTTCAGGCGCCTCACCTGGAATCGGACCCTTTTCTTTGTCTATTCCAGGAGGAGTGCGAGCAGGCTGAGGTTCAGTGG
Organism: Torreya grandis; assembly: GCA_037957365.1. NCBI lineage: Eukaryota > Viridiplantae > Streptophyta > Pinopsida > Cupressales > Taxaceae > Torreya > Torreya grandis. Next base: position 1,345,032 of record JARHVA010001485.1, read on the forward strand.
ATTTTGATTTGGGACACCATCGCTGCAAGTGTCCATAAGCATGGCAAAGACGACAACGGAAAGGAAGAGTTTCATAATCCAGCGGTTGCACCCAAGAAAAGGGTCCCGCACTCATTTCAACAGCATCTGGTATTGGCTTACTAAGATCAATTTCAACACAAATGCGGGCATAAGTCATTACCTTTTTCCTCATGATTGACATTAAAGAGCCGACTGGCCTTCCCAGCAGAGATACAAGCATTTGCAGAGTGTCTTCACGACAGCATTCCACCGGAAAGCGAGGCAGACGCACCCACACTGGAACACGGTTTGGTAGTTCCTCTGAAGGTATAAAACCGCCATGCCACAGCTTGATAAACAGTCCGACTTGGTTATGAAAGGGCCTCCAACAAAAACTCTTTTACAGTCAGTTATACAGGGGAAAGTGACCATAAAATAGCTATTAGCCAGCAAAGTAATATCCATTTCTCCTTCTGGTGCCCATGTCCTCTGAGCCCACGCTTCCAGGAACTGGAGTGAAGTCCTAAGCCCCAAAAACTTGCAGTACAGGGAGTGATTCGAATAGTATTCTGTCTTCAACAATCATATCCATTGGTATAACCAGCTTGGGCCTCTCCTTGCATCTTTCCAGGCAACCGTTGACCTTAGGTATGCGCATGCCAATAGGCTCTTCAGCAGCAAGTGGACCTGAAAAGCGCCACCCTGTAATTCCGACCTGTGCCCTCTCCTACCACGCCCTCCTTCTCCCTTTCGTCCATCGCTCCCTCGCCATATTTTTAGTTGTATTTAGATATAGGTTTTCTTTTCTTTTCTTTTGATTTTAAGTTTTTTATTTTTATTAATTAGCTTTTTAGTTTTTTATAAAGTCTTGTAGTTTCATTTTTTTTAATTCTTATGTCTCATTTTTTAAAGTATAATATAATTTTGTGTCTTCTTTGTGTGTGTCATCATGTGAGTGTCTTGTCGAGTTTTAGTCGTAAGCCTTCAAAGGTATTTTTCAAATAAAGCATGTACAAAATATCATAGGTGTACGACAATGTATTCTAACATAATAATCTCCTACAGACGCATTATTGAGCGAACCCGATGTCCGCAAGTCAAAATTCTAGGAGGGCCAATATAGATGTGAGCACTAGGGGGGCGGGGGTTAGGAATAGACTTTAGTGATCCACATTTAATATTAGTTTAGCATAATAAAATAAATAGAGTGAGTTGCAAAGGTTGTAATACCAACTCACGTAGAAGATAGGAAAGGCTTGAGAGAGAATAATGGAGACTCTTTAAGGGATAGAATAGAGCTATTGTGTTGGATAAGAGGATAAGAAGAATCTCCTTGTCTGTATGAAATATCTTCCCTATAAATGTAATACATTGATATCAATAATACAATGAATTTTGACTAACAAAAACTCATGCATTGCACATTGAGTCTTTGCCTCTTCACCATTATGGGGTAAAACCCATCATCCTCTAGGTCCTAGGTCTTCTAATGCCTCAATAGACATCTCCTGCTCAAAAACAAAAGTAAAGAAAAAAAGAAAAAAAATGAAATATTCTAATTCTAAAAGTTTAAAAGAGTACACCGAAGCCATTTCTCACTCATTCAAACAAACAAATGAGTGAGAATTTTGGACAACGCAAACTAACATGGCAGCAACATTTTGAAGAAAAAGGAGAGCAAGGTTGTAATGTCCCCAAATTAGGACAATGATGCAAAAGAGGGTTTTCCAACAATCCCCTAAACAATCCCAAACAAAAGTTGAATTCTGAAATTTAGAACCAACCAACCCTAAGGCTGTATAGGCATCACTAAACTGAAAAATCTCATACTTCCAATTACCCAATAAAAATAAAAAAAATACCTTATTGATGACAAGGAGCTGAATTGATGTATTTTCCACTCCAAACCCTCAATGCCACCAAGCTGATTTCAAAAACCTTTTTTTGTCACCAAATCCAACTCAAAAAACCCTCCATAACTGAAGACAAATTGTAGATAAATTCCAACATACAATTTATATAAAAATTTGCCAATGTTGGAGCCTTAAACATGATTAGAACTCTCCAAACAAAGTCAGACTTGCATAAATTCCAAACTAAGGGATTAAATTGCATAAATTAACTCAAAAAATCAGACTTGTTTGCATACCAAACCAGCGGGAATTCGGGTATAAAATCCACCAATTTTAGCAATAAATAATGCTCTATTGTCTAGGGCCAAATAAGGCACCCCAAACCCTTGCACAACTCCTCCAAGTGGATCGCCCAACTCGAAAATTAAGGGCAGAATTTCAAAATCAAAGCCATTGCCTTAACCTTCCAAAAAACCCTTCGAACCCTTATGATTTATTGCCAAATAAATCAGAAATGAAATAACAATTGTAACTTTCTAAAATTGAGTCTAAAAAACCTTCGAAAATGTTCAAATCCTCCTCCAACTGATTCGCCCTACCTCAAAACATTATATAAAATAATTCAGAATGTTCAAACTCACCAATGGCCCTCTCAATGACCTTCAAGAGGCTTCTAGGGCAAGTCTTCTAAGCTGAAAAAATAATATAAAATATTTGCAATATTTTATACTTCACAAACACTCCAAATCAGCTCTAAAATTCACAAAATCAGCTCTCAAACCAAGTCACCTAAGCTGGAAAATCAAGTAGAATATTATGCAATATGTTTAGACTTCAACGAACCCTTCGAAGCAGCGTATTCAACCCTCTAAGCAAGTCACTATGGAATGGCCTTCAACACTATGTGCAAGCTCCACAAACAAGTCGCCACTCTCCAAGACCTGCAAATCCGCCAAAATCAGCTTTCGATAGGGTTTGCAATATTTCTTAATAAAATTGGTGTCCAAAAACACCTTTGTAGATCCACTTGCATGTAAACATAAAATTTTAAAACTCAACTACAGCTCTTGTATAGAGCTGCCCAAGTAGTAGTAGGAATGGAGATTTTTGTTTCCAAACTTTTAACACTTCTTGAAGGTTTTCATCCTCAAGAGGTGGTAATCAAGCTTGACATACTTGATCAAAGTTGCCAATCCAATATTCAACATACCTCTCCAAAAGATTCCGCAATTGCTTTTCTATTCAACTCCCAAGAGTGGCGCCCAAGTTGGAGGGATGTACCTTTTTAAAACATAAGCACTCGATCTTTTTAAAACTCCCTTTTGAGGGTTTAGGCTCCCATGACCCCAACTTAAGTTAACATAAGATTAAAAGTACCTTTTTGCAAACTCAATTGAAAATTAGAACATTTTAAGTACTTTTTACCTTTTTGCTCATAGAATAGCCCCCCCTCAATGTTCTCTTCTCTTTCCTTCCCTTAGCCTTGTGGGAAAAACCAAGCTAAGGATCCAAAAACAAGCTATGCCAAAAAGGGGGACATTACAATCCTCCCCACCCAAAATTGCTTGTCCTCGCAAGCAATTGCAAAAGCCATGGGGCTGTCCACACATTCTTCATAATGCATCTTCCCACGAAAAAAAATCTTCAATTTGAACTCCCCACTTATTAAACATGTACCTTGTTCGCTGCCCTCATAGGTTCAAGATATCATAATTATTTCCCAAGAATTTCTCGTAACCCAAAAGAACTAAGGCATGCCATGCTTGCTTGCTTTGGATATAGTCTCTCAAGGTGATTAGTGTGCCTCCATAAAAAGTTCCCAACATTCAGAAATAAATCACTATGTTCTTATCATACAACATACCTTGAGTGATAATGGTACATAGGTACAACCTCTCTTGAGTTGTGCCTTCCAAGTTTGACTAAACCAATAGCATACTTTCTTATGCATATTTCCAAAATACACCCTTGGCTGGAATTTACCAACAAAATCAGATTTTTGGCCTCCCATATACTACTGTACCTGTCCCTCAAAATCAGATTTTTCTATGTGACAATATTCAGAATATACCATGGTGCAAGGTTTCTCCAATATGGGCTGTAAGGTGCCATAAAAATGCCAATTTTTTCTTCTTTCACGTGGCTGAACTTGTTTTGTTAACTTAGAAAATTTGAAACAACAAAATTCAGATTTCTTACCATTTTTCCCCACTCTTTCCCTTGGCTGCCATGTGCAAAATAAATTGTTTTTGATGCCCCCAAGGGTCGATAGGTGAGCCCAGCTATGGCTTATCCTTCTTTTGCAAGTAGTAGGACCTTCCTTTTTTGTCATTTGGATCTTTTGAACAGCCGCTAGTCACTTTCTTCCCTTCAAAATTCAAGGGGTGTCCTCTTTTCCTTAAAACATCACTACTTCCCTTTTTGCAAGAAGGAATAGGGTGCTGCCCAAAGCATGTTTTGGGTTGCCCTTGGCAATCCATTCACTTCTCATCCCTTTTAAAATGAGTAAGACAAAAATCAGAATTTGCAATACCTACCGAATGTTTTATAGAAGGTTCCAATGGGGAATGAAAGAGCTACGTTTTATGTCTAGGGCAGCCTTCTTTTCCACCTTTCTCATGCTCATGAGACTTCCTCCCAACATATTATTTGCCTTAGAAGAAGGGGCCTCTCCATCACTCAGACCATGCAAAACAATCTCCTTACCTGCTATTTTGAATTTAAGCTCCATGATTTGGTAGTTTTGTGTGTACTCACCAAGTGAGTGCAACCATTGAATACCATCTCCCCTCTGCCCACCACATAAAAATCATCCTCGGCCACATATTTTCCCAAAGTGAGACTAATCTTTGGACTTTTTGTTGTACAAGGAATGGTGAATCCATCCGCTATTGTGACTTTATATCCCTTGAACTCCATGAATTGTAGTCCAATTGTGACTTTATATCCCTTGAACTCCATGAATTGTAGTCCAAATGATGTTACCAATCCTCTATCAATGAAATTGTGAGTTGCCCCACTATCAATCAGTATGGTAATAGGTGTACCCTTCAATGATCCCTTAACTCTAAAGGGATAATACCTAGGAGCCCCTGAAAGAGATGCCAAGGTGCCACTCAACTCCTCTTCTCCCTCTATCTCCAAAGTGTTCTCCTCATAGTTGGTTGTCCCAACTTCCTTCTCATTTTCCTCTTTGGAAAGCACCTTGATGTAGGGAACCTGTCCCTTGCCACGACAATTGTGACCCTTCTCCCAAGGGTCCTTGCATGTGAAGCAAAGACCTTTCCTCAGCTCATTTCTCACATCAAAGCTACTACGTGGTAGTTCCTTCTGCTACCCCGAACTTGGTTGGTTTGGTCTAGTCAAGGGACCCACATGATTGGCCTTAGGTGGCCTTGTAAAGCTACTCTTGGGCTCGCAAACCTCCACCTCTCTACTGCCCAATAGGTGGAAAAAAAGTACTTTTTGGTTGTCCCAAAGGTTGAAATCTGCCCCTTGGAGTAGAAGACACCATATCATAGGCCTTTTGAATGGCCTCTCTCAGTGAAAGTGGATCAAAAGCTTTGACCAATCCCCTTAAGGAGTCAACCAAGCCCTCTGTGAATAACACCACCAATCTCCCATCCGAAATATCAGTCACCATGATTGAAAGTCTCCGAAACTCTGTAACATACTCATCTATTAAGGCCCTCTGCCACTATTGAGCTAAATCACGAAAATGAAGCTCCAAATCTGCTCTATCGAACCTTTCAATCAAAGTCCTGTTGAACTCCTCATGGGAGTGTATGTGCTAATGCCCCTGCATGATCAAACCATGATACCACCAATCGTGGGTTGCTCCCTCTAAATGCAAAGTGGTGAAATGAATGGCCTCTCCCTCTACCATAGGTCAAAGTGAAAAGAAGGTATCCACCTTTTGAATCCATGCCCTCGCTGAGCTCCTCTGTAACCCATCAAATGTGGAGAGAGAACTTCCCCAATACATGTTGGAGATATCCTTGACTACCTCTCTGCCTTTGACTGATCCTGGACCCATTATGCCCCCGTCTCCAAGTTGAAAACTCGAAAAAATTCATAACCTCCCTAACTGTCGTGGACAAGGTGGCATATTCATCCATCTCTCTCTAACTCTTCGTGTGGGCTAAGTAACCCCTCCCTCGCTAGTGCGGGCTCCTCCCTCTAAACAAATGTAGGCTATGTGGACCTACGTGTGGATGCCCCATTCCCTGAAGGAGGTGTATGTGCATCTAGCCTGCTCCCTAAAGAACCACTGTCTCCATTAAGTGGCTTCAAGCCACCCATCTCACTGAGGGAACGAAGAAACCCCTCTATCACTGTTGTCATTCTCTCCTGAGTTTGAGAATACTTCTCAAACCTATCCTCCGCCAACCTATCTCTCCTCTCACCTTCTGTCTCATGGTGTCCTATGTCACCCATGGCTTGATCCTGCTCAAGCGAACCAACTAGTGGAAGCCCTGCTTCCCACCTGCTACTCCTCAAGTAATACTTAACCTCTTTGTTGCCACTCATGTATCAAACCCTTCACCCCACAGAATAGCCGAGATATGGCTCTAATACCACTATAATGTCCCCAAATTGGAACAATGATGCAAAAGAGGGTTTTCCAACAATCCCCTAAACGGTCCCAAACAAACACTAAATTTTTAAATTTAAAACCAGCCAACCCTAAGGGTGTGCATGCATCACCAAACTGAAAATCTCACACTTCTCAATACTCAATAAAAGTAGAAAAATACCTTATGAGATTTAGCCAACTATGGCTCACACCGATTCAAGACAAGGAGTTGAATTGATGTATTTTCCACATCAAACCCTCAACGCTAACAAACTGATTTCAAAGTCCCTTTCTTGTCACCAAATCCAACTCAAAAAACCATCCATAATTGAAGACAAATTGCAGATAAATTCCAGCATACAATTCATATAAAAATTTGCCAATGTTAGAGCCTAAAACATGATTAGAACTCTCCAAACAAAGTCGCCACACTTAGGGATTAAATTGCTTGAATTGACTCATAAAATTAGACTTGTTTGCATACCAAACCAGCTGGAATTAGGGTATAAAATACACCAATTTTAGTAATAAATAATGCTCTATTGTTTAGGGCCAAATAGGGCACCCCAAACCCTTGCACACTCCTCCAAGTGGATCGTGTAACTCAGAAATTAAGGGCGGAATTTCAAAATCAAAACCCTTGTCTTAACCTTCCAAAAAACCCTTCGAACCCTTAGGATTTATTGCCAAATAAATCAAAAATGAAATAACAATTGTACCTTTCCAAAACGGAGTCTAAAAACCCTCCGAAAATGTCCAAATCCTTCTCAAACTGATTCGCCTTACCTCAAAAAATTATATAAAATAATTCAGAATGTTCAAACTCACCAATGGCCCCCCAATGACCTTCAAGAGGCTCCTAGGGCAAGTCACCCATGCTGGAAAAATAATATAAAATATTTGCAATATTTTATGCTTCACAAATACTCAAAATCAGCTCTAAAATTCTCAAATTCACTCCTCAATCCAAGTCGCATACGCTGAAAAATCAAGTAGAATATTATGCAATATGTTTAGACTTCAACGAACCCTTCCAAGCAGCTTAATCCTCTAGGCAAGTCACCACACCATGGAATCGCCTTCAACACCACGTGCAAACTCCACAAGCAAGTTGCCACTCTCCAAGACCTACAAATTTGCCAAAACCAGCTTTCGATAGGGTTTGCAATATTTCTAAATAAAGGTAGGTCCAAAAACACCTTTGTAGATCCACTTGCATGTAAACATGCAATTTTGAAGCTCAACTACAACCCTTGTATAAAGTTGTTCAGGTAGTAGGAATAGAGGTTTTCTTCCCCAAACCTTTGACACTTCTTGAAGGTTTTTGTCTTCAAGAGGTGGTAATCAAGCTTGACATACTTGATCAAAGTTTCCAATTCAATATTCAGCATAACTCTCCAAAAGATTCTGCAATTGTTTTTATAATCAACCCCCAAAGGTGGCGCCCAAGTTAAAGGGATGGTACCTTTTTAAAACATAAGCACTCTATCTTTTTAAAGCTCCATTTTTGAGGGTTTAGGCTCCCATCACCCCAGCTCAAGTGAACATAAGATTAAAAGTAGCTTTTTGCAAACTCAACTGAAAATTAGAACATTTTAAGTACTTTTTACCTTTTTGTTCATAGAATAGCCTCCCCCTCAATGTTCCCTTCTCTTTCCTTCCCTTAGCCTTGTGGGAACAACCAAGCTAAGGATCCAAAAACAAGCTATACCAAAAAGGGGGACATTACAAAGGTTACAAAAGAGAAAAGAGAAGAAAAAAAAACTGGCTTGTGAGGAATAGATTCACAAGAATAGATGAAGCTAAGAGGAATAACCTCACTTCCTTTATAAATTATGATTCAATGTTAATGACAATTCATTTATTTTTCTATTTTCAAGAAATTAGTTTGTATTAGATGTACCATGTGCCCATGCACCCCATTCACTAATTTTGAAGATCATGCCCCCATCCCAATAACCATATTTGTTCCCGCATCTCTTGACAACTATTATTTACACTGTTCTCCTGAAGCCAAAAACTCTATTTATGACAAAGATCGACAAGTGGTCTACAAAACCTGAGGAAAATACTCTTCAGAGAACTAAAGCCGAACAATAGGGTCACAACCTCTTAACTGCAGGAAAAATATTATTATCTAGTTTTCAAGTAGTAATTGGCATAGTCACTGTAAAAATTCAGTATGGGGAACAGAAGCATGTCTCCGTTCCCACGGCTGCATCATCTAGTATAATATATCCGTAGCCTTATTCATTTACTCATGTACCCTGATTTGAAATGGCACCCCCTGTCCCCATAACCATACCCTTGCATCCCCAAGTGACTATGATAATTGAACATGAACAACATTGCTTGTTCCATCTCCACTCATGAGCTCCTTGCAATGAATTCAAGGTGTGTATGCTAATAAATGAATTATGAAAACATTGGAGAGAAAATATTATACTATTCAGCATTGAATTAATATTCATACCTATGGCCAGCCCGTAGCCAGCCTGAGATGGGCTGCCATGTGTACCACATCACAATCTCTCCCCTACATTAACCTTATGCTACGTATGTATTGCACCACATATAGTTCTGGTGGCTTAATCACCTATCCTCTGACCATGACACTAATTTTACTACAATCAAATGAGTAACACTAATTATGATCACAAATCCATTTTCATGTCATATTATTTTTTACTTCATCTGGGGAAAAAACATCTCTTCCTGATTGCTTGCTGCCTCCAGCAGATCTGGAACCATAATTTCTCCATCATGCCGGCATCCTTTTCTGCCAACACCACCAAATTCCCCTTGACAGCCTTGCATGCTGAACAATCCTCAATTGCTCCCCATCTGGATATGAACCCACACAAACATGGCTGCAATAACATCATAATGTCTCAATTTCTAAATATTTCTATTAAAAGTATCTATAAGGCGAAACACTTTCATTTTCACATTTTATGGCCATTTCTACCGGGGCTACCCTTGTTTTGTTTCTAGGATATATATGATACGTTTCAGAGTCGGATGTTGTTACAGGAGGTCGTTTGACTGTTTAGCATGTATTGTATTCTATAGTTTATATTACCAACATAAAAATTAAGCCTTGAAAAAAAAAAATCTATATTTCTCTAAAATGAGAGTGTGATCATGGCATTGGCCGATATTCCTACTACAAGAGGTCTTTTCTCTCAAACCTTTTAATTTTCCTTGCATATGCAGATTTTTAGAAAACTCAAAATACCAAAACAAAAAATATTCCCACCTCAGCATTCAGCGATTTGTCACCTGAACAGAAGATTTAAACTGCTCCTACAATTGAGTTTGCTAGTATTGATTTGGTAAACCCTTTCTCAAACAGAGACATTTTACAAACTAGCCGATTTGCTCATCCTGCAATTATGTTGCACTCTTTTTAAATTTTACAACCTCTTGTCTGTAGTCAATCTGCTAGGGTTTTGTCAATTGTCTGCAAGTCGTTAGGATTTTGCTTTGCAATTGAATTTGTACTTTATAGGCAAATGTCATGCCCTTTCTCCAATCAATTGTTGGTAATTTGAAATCTGATTTATATATATGATTTCCAACAGCAGTAGTATTGAAAAAGGAACCATTATCTACAAACTTTCACATCAATGTCATCAGCATCTACGCATTGAGGTATACACTTGAAGGTGGTGTCTGAGAGAAATCCTGGCAGAAATTTGTTTAGGCTCTGTACCGTATCCAAGGCATTGAAATGAACTTGACAAGTAATCGGTCACACCCACCTTTACCACTCAGTTACATCACCATGGGAACCGCTCAACATAAGCTTGCATGGCCCGTGATAAATGCAGACCTGAAAGCACGTGGGCAAGGTATAAATCACCATGGGAATTGCTGGACATAAGCTCACATGGCACGTAATAAATGTGATCCAAAGCACGTGGCAGGGTATAAAAAACCCACACCTGGGGACTGGACCCCCATCTGTGCCCCAAGGTTGGGGAATCCATAGAAAACCCCTCATCGATCAAGTGAAAAAAAGGTACACATCAAATTTTATCAGACTATACGATAGGGTTTGAAATTTCTTTTAGTTTTACTACTTTTGCCAGTCCTCATGAGGATAACCACAAGAAATGCTAAGATGAGGATAACCATAAGAAATGCTAAGAGACCCATTCAAAGAATTGAGAAAGGGCTTGAAAGTTCTTTTAGTTTTACTACTTTTGGTCCTCGTGAGGATAACCACAAGAGATGCCAAGAGACCCACAGTACATGCCAACAAATGGGTGTCAGAGAAAGGTTAGTAAAAAATTAATATATCAATTTTAGATACTAAGCTTCTAGTGGGTAGACCCATTCAAAGACTTAAGATTTGAATCTGTACCCTTTTTTCCAGTATTTGCAAAAAGTTGAGAAAGAAAGATCGGACCTGTTTAATTTCATTTAGAAGAAATAAGTTACAACTTACAAACATCCAACATTTTTTTGATACGAAGAGGGAAAATAAATAAGATTAACATGAAATATCATAATATGATGATATATACAAAACAAGCAAAAAATACTACTTCATATCCCTCCTCATGTTTGTAAGCCACCATCTAAATTCACATCATGTTTAGAACAGAGAGGCCCAACATTAGATTTTTTTCTACTGGTTCAGATTTTCCATTAAATCTGATCTTGGTGCTTCCTGCTATTACCTCTTTGAACTTTCTTTTGAGTTGGTCAAGACCAAGATTTTACTCACCATGTTGATATGCAGATCCTTGATTGGCTTTCTCTCACCTTACTTAATTGTTACCATGTTCTTACCGCAATCTGTTATAATAATAGAAGCCTATAGAAAAGCTCCATGCTAAGGGTTTGTGTTAATATCTGTGATTGCTGTTTGTATTTGTCTAGCATGTTGTGTTAGCCCTGATCTGAGTAGGCTCTTACCTCGCACTGAGCAGTGATCTTGGTAATCAGAAAGGAAAGGAGAGACAAAGTAGGGTTTAAGTTATTATTAAACTTCTGTATTAATTCTACTTGAACGATAGGTATGGAACTATAGTAAAAGTCATTCGCTGTTACCCTAAACCCTCACATTGGTATCAGAGCCTTGTTATGTGAAGCTGCAGGCAAGAGCGAAAAGGCCATGAGGAAGGCAAGAAAAAGCTCCAGGAAAGCAGTGTAAAGGAACTTTGTTCTATATTTCTGCCATCGCACCATGGGAACTCCAAAAGCTATAACCTGATCTGGTTCTGTCTCAACAATACATGATATGCTGTTCCAGAAAGAGGTAATTGTTAACGCTAACGGTGCGCTAGAATTTCCTAAAGTCAATAAAAAAGAATTGTATATGATCCTCGGTTAGAATAGTCAACTGTGCAACCTATTCATCAAGTAGAAGTTAATTTAGCTGTGTCTAGAAAAAGTATTCAACCTGTCTTTGTTCCTTTAATGTCTGCTAGAGATGTTAACTTTGCTCGAAAATCTGGTTATATTATTGTCCACTTTGTTAGATATTATATTACACCCCAATTTTGATTATGCCTTAGAAGCAGAATATCTAGTAACTTTGTTAGATATCCGCTAATGACAATGGGAAAGGGCAGTAGTTGCACAATTTCATGGAACTTTAGATAAAGATGGATTATGTCAAGTAAGACCTGGTTTTACCATGGACTTGAGTGATCCCCATTTGTTAAATGCTTGGGTAGTAAGTGTTTGAATACAAGATGTTGATATGGTTGAAGGATATATTTATGTTGTTGTAGGTTATCAGGCAATCTACTGATATGTCAATGCTATCGCAGGATGTCCTTATTTTACCGGAGAACGATTTCCAGAAGGATCCCAAATCTTCTTGGTGTTGGAAGACACTTATCTTTGCCTCCCGAATGGGTCCACAATTACCTTTACTATACAGCAGTTGACAAAAGGTGCTCTTTTACCGGAGAATGATTTCCAGAAGGATCCCAAATCTTCTTGATGTTGGAAGACACTTATCTTTGCCTCCCGAATGGGTCCAAGATTACCTTACTATACAGCAGTTGACAAAAGGTGCTCCTTATAAGTCTAGGAATACGTCCCCTTTTAGTCCTTTTGTGTCCAAATAACCTAGACCACCTAGATCTTTATCTTATTACACTCCAACAGTCACCCGTCTTGTGTCCCAAAACACCTTTGAAATGCCCCAAAAGGAAGTCCTTTACAAAGAAATCCCAGATTATAAAGGCCAAACCTGGTCACAATATTTCTATATCCTTTGATCCCCATGATCAACAACAACTTCCAGTCCAATTTCAACCTGTAGATCCCATTGGTTTCTTTATTGAATGACGCCATCATTGTCCTTTTTCTAGTATGTTTAGTACTCCATGAACTTGTCCTCGGCTTGATACCTCTGTAAGCATGATGTCTGAGCATAAAGTTGAATCCATTCCACATTGCAGTGACCCTGAATCCACAGTTGAATTATGTCCTGCCTTTGCAGCCTTTGCAGCCAAAAAAGATAAACAATCACCTGTTAGACAACAGTTGAATTGGCAGTCACGATGGATGGAACAAACCACTCAAAAGCTACATAAGCTTGTTGATATTCCTGAAGATTTTATCAAGCTTAATAAGAAACTTGCTGATATAGAAAACCAAGCTAAAGGTCATACTGCTGCTTTAGAAAGTCATATTGATAGAAAGGTTGCTGCCTTATGTAATGATGTTGATAATCGTGTTTCTAGCCTAAATACAGTTCTAGATAGTCATATGTCTCAGTTAAATGCCAATGTCCATAATGTTGAAAATTTTGTTACTGTCATCCATGACAAGGTCGCCATTCTCATCAATGGAGCTACTTCTCCCTTTTTCAAACCTTCTACAGGTTTGAGGCAAAACTGTCCTCTGTCACCATACCTTTTTTTGTTAGTATCTGAAGGACTAATTAAGTCCATTCAAGCAGCTAGAAGGAGAGGCAGTATACAGGGCATTAAGATCGGGGGAATTGTCTTCCTTTCGCATTTAATATTTGTGGATGATGTATTACTCTTCTCCAGAGGCTCCGCAGCAGAGGGCATTAAGTTGCAGGAAAATTTACCGCTGTATAGTAAAGCTACAGGTATGGATATAAACCTTCAGAAATCAGCTATATGTTTCAATAAATTAAGAATGGAGGAACAATATTTATTAAATATTTTTCCTTACAAGAAGCTGGAATTTCAGGAGGGTTTTAAGTATCTTGGCTTTATATTAAAACCCAATGCATATGGCAAAAAGGAGTGAGGCTGGTTATTGAGTAAGATTGAAAAGAGAATATATTTTTGGTGACATAGGTGGCTGTCCAGGGGGGTACACTGTCTTTGGTCAAATCTGCTTTGGAAGCAACTCCGGTGTATTGGCAATCCCTAGCTCATGTTCCAAAGGGGGTATTTGAGAAGATCAGGAAGACTTGTTTTAATTTTCTTTGGCAAGGGATGAGGAACAAAGTGGGTTCACATTTGTCTAGCTAGAAATCCATTGTCAAGCCAAAGGTTGAGGGGGACTGGGGCTTAAAAAATATTCATATTTTTGGCAATTCCTTGCCTGCCAAAAGTCTTTGGAACTTGATCACTAAAGACAGTTTGTGGAAGAGAATTATAGTTCAGAAATATATTGTTCCAGACACACTTCTTGACTGGATAAGGAATGAAAGGAAGATCATTAATAACGTATCAAATCAGTGGAAAGCTTTGGTGTTCGCTTTTCTAGTTATTGGGAACCATCTTGCCTGGAAGGTTGGTAATGGTTCACAAATTACAATAGGAGCTGATGCTATCATGGGCTTTGACAATCAGGTCTTTCTACCTCCAGACTTGATTCAGGTTCTTCATGATAATGGTTTTTTCACACTTAATCAGATGGCAAACATGGAGAATACTAACATTTGAAGACATGGGTGGTGGTCAACTGCAGCCTTAGGACTTGATGGCGAAATGGTTGCAGCTTCAAACACTTTCTTATCGGAACTTAGTAGATGTCATATCAGACTTCGGGATGAGCCAGACCATGTAGTCTGGTCTAAGAATAAATCTACAGGCAATTATATAGAGAGATTGAGATATCAGGCCCTTCATGATACTATTGTTGGCAAGAGAAGTTGGTGGTGGACAAAGATATGGAAGGTCACAGTTCTGAAGAAGACGATACTATTTATGTGGCTGGCAATTAAAAATAGGGTCCTGATGTGGGAGTTGCTCCAAAAAAGACATTTACAGGGACCAAGCATTTGTACACTTTGCATGAAAGAGGGGGAAAGTACCTCACACTTATTTGTGCAATGTCCATATGAACAGCAGTTATGGTTTGAAATAGGAGAGTGGCTGCGTTTAGGCATTATTTGGCAGGGCAATAATGTTGAAGAATGCTTGCATAATTGGTTCCAAAGACAAGAACTCAAGGAGTACAGAGCGGGTCCCCTTCCTGGTTTTATGGGGCATTTGGCTTGCTCGAAATTCATTTATGTTTGAAAATAGTCAGACTCAAACTTTTCAGATCTTTACACAAGTGGTTTCTATATTTCAGTTATGCAGAAAGAAAACTAAAGAAAAAAAATCCCAAGGAAGATTGGCGAGCTTATGATTGAAGAGAATAGACCTTGGGGTTTTTTTGATGGGGCTTGCCAGGGACAAACGAATTTGAGGCATCAGAGGTATCCTCTTTTGTTCTAAGACTCATTTTTTTAAAAACAAAGCTAATATCAAGAACGGGACAAATAATTTTTCTGAGTTTTTGGCTTTGAGAGAACTGTTAAGACTGGCACTGAACAAGGACATCAGAAACCTCCATGTTTTTGGTGACTCGCAACTGGTCATTAAGTGGATGGGCTGTGAAAATAATATTCAAAATGTGGTTTTACTTCCTTTAGCCACACAAATGAAGGAATTTATGCTACACTTGAGAATATTTCCTATTCCCATATTTACAGGGAACATAACAGAGATGCAGACTCATTATCAAAAGAGGGTTTACAGATGACAGTTGGGCACATACTTTTGGTTGAATCTCAAGATGGTACGCAGTCTGAGTACAAACAACAAATATAGTCCCACTAGTATATAATATTGTTTATTAGGAACACTGGCTCATTTTAGTGATTTGTTATTCTGTTGTGGGACATTTATTGCTGTTTTTCTGGTCACAACATATTTGGCATCTCGGTAGTTTATTCTTTGTGGATTTCCATTTTTGGAAACCGTCGTTGTGTGTGG
Organism: Torreya grandis; assembly: GCA_037957365.1. Taxonomy (NCBI): domain Eukaryota; kingdom Viridiplantae; phylum Streptophyta; class Pinopsida; order Cupressales; family Taxaceae; genus Torreya; species Torreya grandis. The sequence continues at coordinate 1,360,673 of JARHVA010001485.1, forward strand.
CTTTTATGGACGTGTTGGTGGTTGGACTTCGATTGGTTTGTCCGCTTCTTTTCTTCAGGGGTTTATCTTTGACACCTCTTTTTTTGTCGTGTGCCTGGGGCCTCTGTGGAATGTGTTTTTACATTCTATGCCGGAATTAAAAAAAATGACTTTTTCTTTGGGGAAAAAAAGATTATAAAGTTGCCAGAATTGATTACAGTAATGATAATATTACTGCTGGTCTACGTTGCAGATGTACGCCCTCCCCCACGGCGCCTCCTGTTCGGAGACGCCTCCGACACGGGACGTCCCGGGCACTCCCGGAGGCGTCCGTGGCCGTGCCGGAAACGTCCGGCATGGCCACAAACGCCTCCGGGAGTGCCTGGGACGTCTCCAAGCGTGCCCAAGGGATTCCGGCAAGAAAATGGCGAAAAACTTTTTTAAAAAAAAACTCAAAAAATCCTTTAAAAAAAACCCTAAAAACTAAGCAACCCTAATTGTAAATCCAGTCCGAACCCAACAGTATATAAATAAAATAAACATTTAAGTATAAATTTTTAAGTTATATTTTATTTATATACTTTCAGGGTGTTTGAGAGGGGTTTCGGACCGCTAGGAGCTATAATGCAAATTCTAGGTTTTGGAGGATCCTATCATATTTCAAAGTTAGTCAGATTCCAGGGTTTCAGGGTTTCAGACTTAGCCATATTTCAGGGTTTCAAGATTTCAAGGAGACATCATAGGAGGTATGAAGGCTGCATGAAGGGATGTATGTGTGATAGAATAGTATGAGAATATCTCTCACAAAGTGCCACAAGCCGATCCCACCCCATTCCCTGTGCACCCCTTAAGGCATGCACTCGTGAGATTCAATGCACCGATGAGCCCTTGTGAGAGAAAGTGTCAGTAAATGATAAAGTTGAAAAATAATGGGAGTGGCATTCATGATTTTGTGGGCAATCGAGATGATTTATTCTAGATGTGAATGTACATCTTGTCTTTGAAGTAATGAATGAATGAATATTATATATTTTTAAGTGTTTTATCATTTATAGACAAATATTTTCATACTATGTAGTTTCAAGTGTTTTACTAAAAAAATGAGTAATATACAATATATATATATATATATATATATACACACAGACATACCCACAACGTATCCAAATCAAGGTTTTTGAAAAATGACGTACCCGCGTACCCGAGACGTCCCCGTATCCGTACCCGTACCCAAACAACATAGCTGCTGGTGTAACCTCAATATTAAATTCTTCTGCCATATCCCAAAGGAAGCTTGATGTTATTGGCTCCCAAATTGATTATTTTGCTGCACAATCTAATTCACTATCAGATAAAGTTAATACCCTGGCTGATCTCTGTTCTCATGTCAATAATGTAACCAGTACATTTGAAGAATGGATGAGGGATTTAGATGGAGGCGTCTTGCAGCCCTTAAAGCTAAACATTGTGAACCCCACTAGCATGAAACTGAATTTCAAAGACACAATCCCTAATCTTAAAGGAATTGATGTATCTGATATTCGTGTTCCTAAGATTATCATTTCTGAGTCGCAACAACCTCACTTCCCAAAGTCTGAGAAACCTGAATCATCCTCTGAGTTTCGTATTGCTGCTGATTATGTAGTGGATGAACCTGAAACTGTCATTGATGAACCAATGGTTCATAAAAATCCAAGAACTATTCCTCCATCTGATAAAAATTCTAAATATGCCCCTCATAATATGATCTTCAATATCAATAAGATGGATAATCAGACTCGGTGGAAAAAGCTCTATGAATGGTATGATCAGTTAAGGAATATTCAAGACCACAAAGGCTGGGTTGATTCTAGATTAGTTGTCTGGGCTGTTAGAAATTTCCAAGGTATCGTTCAAGATTGATGGAACCAATTTACTGATAATCAAAAGACTGATTTCGATATTATTGATAAACTTTCAAAAGCCATTACAGCAGAATTCATTCCTGATAGAGATAAGACAATGGAAGAATCTCTTCGAGGTTTGATGAAAATGGGATTGTGTGATCTTAGAAGGTTTGAAGACTACATTGCCAAGTTTGAAGAATATTTGTTTACTTTAGATGATCAGCAATCTCCAGTTACTAAGTCTGCCTTCTTCAACATTCTCCCTTACCCTATATTAAACCAATTAACTACTAGTACGATTACCTGGAAACAAGTTGTAAATAATACAAGATTGATGATATCCAATATGTGTCTCACTGCAAAAATGATCAATAAAGTTAACAAAGGCAAATTCAAAATATCTGATTGCAAATCTTTGATCTATGTGCTGATTTTGGCTGTCTCAGAAGAAAGTCAAAAAGAATGAATGAATGAGTTTTAATAACGTCCACGAGACCAAACAGTCTATGGGACCAAGTGTCAAGACCATTAGGAGTTCTTCAGATTCCTTTCGATGTCATCCCGCCTCCTATGAATCTTTACCAACAGCCGGGCCGTGTTGTGTAGCCTCTCTTCCTCAAATAACTCACTAAAACTGCCCACATTCACGCTGTTATCCTGCTGCATACGGATATCCTTGTACGCATCGCACTCCCTAAGAAAAAGCTATAGGCACCATCCTTATCATAAAACCAGACATAAACAACAAAAGTCTTGGTTAAGAAAGCCTAAATTTTCCTACCGGATGCAAGGGAAATCATATTTCAAGAGAAGATTCCACATACGAGTATCTCAAAGATAAAGATAAATGTTTTCAATGCAAGAACTCTGGCCACTGTGCCAATAAGTGTCCTCCTAAGTCCGCCAAAGTCAGATTCTTCTATGAAGAAGAAGAGAATCAACAGGATTGGGATTATGTCCTAACAGATTGTGAGATAGACAGTGATTGTTATGAATTACTTGATAGTAATTCCTATGAAGAACTTGATGCTGATGATACTTCTATTGATGAACATGATCCTCAGTTTTCTGTCTATAGTTTATGGAACAAGTTCTCTCCAGAGAAGCAGGCTGTGGTAACCTCCAGATATTCCAAATTCTTGGCTCCAACAAAGGTGAAGCTACACAGTTTCTGAGCTCAAATATGCTCTGAGTCACCATGAGAAAGAGAATAAATCCAAGTTATGCTCTCAAGCATCCTCTTTATCGTACTTGCTGGCTTATATATCAATGGCACCATAAAACTTCCCGGAACACCCAATTATACTTTGACATTTCTCATAGATTCTTGTTGTTCTAGAAATGTTGCTACAGCCTACAAAAGAAGCCATTCCTGATCAGGGTTGGCAAAAACTTCCTACGCCTCATTATAGCTATGGCCTTATGAACCAGAAATCTGTTTGTGAATATTATGCTCCAAAACTCCCTGTTACATTCCAAGGTTATTCTGATTGGCCAAGCAAAGTCATATATACACATCATACTAATTTTTATCAATATCCAGGCTTGACTGAAGACATCATAATTGGACAGAATTTCTTGTGCTCTCTCGAAAGATATTCTGTTAGATCCAATCCTGATATTACATTTCAAAGATATATCTGCAGAAAGATATTTTCTATTTCCATAATGACTTCTAAGATTTCTATACTGAAAAGGCTAAAGCTAAAGAACTCCGTCGCCAAGCCTATTTACAACATCATATCAGATTTGAAATCCTTGCTGAGCCAAAGCCTCCAGATATTCCTATAATTGCTGCCGTTAAAAAAGGCAGCTACAATCTCAATCCCTAACAATTCTGGCCTAAGTCTATGCCTAGTTGCCTACCTACCATATTCATACAATACCAGGAGAATATGCTTATGTCAAGCCAAGACCAATCCCATGAAAAGACTGACAAGATATGCTCAATGAGATTGCATCCCTGTTAAAGTTGAAGCTCATTGAACATAGATCTCCTCATTCTTGCCCTGCATTCATGGTAAACAAACATTCACAACAAAAAATGAGGCAATAAAAGAATGGTGATCGACTATGTTGCATTAAATAAGATCATTATGCCATTCAGATATCCTATTCCGTATAAAGATCAGTTAATCCAAAAGATTGCTCATAGCAAGGTCTATTCTAAGTTTGACTGCAAATGTGGTTCTATCAGCCCATAACAGATCCAGCTCATGTAGAGAAAACCACATTCAGTACTCCTCAAGATCAGTATCAGTGGTTAGTAATGCCATTTGGTTTGCGCAATGCTCCCAGTTATTTCCAACAGTGGATGGATTCTATATTCAGAGAATTTTATGACTTTGTTGTTGTTTACATAGATGACATTCTTATATGCAGCAAGAATTTTGATGAGCATCTATGGCACCTCCAAATCGTTTATGAATTGGCTCATCGGTATGGTTTTGTTCTCACTGAATCCAAAATTAAAGCATGTGTTGAAAATATTTCCCTTCATGAAAAGGGTATATATCAAAGGAAGATCAAACCACAACCACATGTTAACCTTCATCGATAATTTCCCTGACGAAATTGTAGAGACCAAGCAATTGCAAAGATTTCTAGGTTGTGCGAATTATTTATCTCCAATCATGAAAGATTTGTGCCAATATAAATACCTTCTCACTGACAGATTGAAGGAAAAAGCTGAGCTGTGGTCTTCTGATCAAACTAGTGTCGTCAGAAAATTTGAAGAGATGTGCAAAGCTGCACCTCCTCTTACTATCCCTCAAGATGGTCCATTAATTGTTTGACAGATGCTTCCGACAAAATTTGGGGAGCAATACTTCTTCAGAAACAGAAAAAAGGTAATGAAACAGTTGTATGCTATGCAAATAGCATCTTCAATGAAGCACAGCTCAATTATCATTCTATAGAAAAAGAAATCCTTGCGGTCATAAATGTTGTTTTGAGTATATGTACAACCTGTAAAGTTCACTGTAAGATCTGATTATGAGAATCTCAAAGGATTCCTTTCTTCTGTAGTAGATCCTCTGGCTGCTCGAGGAAGATTATATAGATGGCAACAGAGGCTATCTCTTTATGAGTTCCAAGTAAAACATATTTCAGATATTATATATTCTCTTCCTGATACACTAAACAGGGAATTTTCTAAAATTCAGATGGATGTATAATTATGGATTGATGAAGAACTTGAAGCTGAGATTCAAGCGATGATTGAAGACAGTACAATTGAACAAGGCAAACATCTTCACAGCATTTCTGACATTGGAGAAAGTTCTGCTATGGGAGAAGCACGACGAGAAGCATAAAAGAAAAGTGAAACTACATCATCTTATCTTCCTTATGAAGTATAAACTCGCATTCTTCCTAATGTAATGAAGGTATGCTAGCAAGCTCTATATGCCCCGATTTTGGGGCAAATGAATCTGAATACAAATTGTTGAATGTGAGTATGCTAAAGGCATGCATACCGCTAGTATTCCTCCATGTTATGAGATAAATAAATATTGTCGAGAACTGTGCATTATCAAACCTGAGCTAATATACAATGAATTTTTTCATAATCACTAGTTAATTGGTGCTTGGAAAGTCCATGATATTGGCTTCCGGTGTGAATCCTCATGGGGTCATAAACCTACATCTTAGTGGATAATTTTGCTTGATTAGTTTTGTGGTCCAGAATATGTTGCTTAACCTCCCAAAGGAAAGGCTTCTCAAAATTATTTCAGATACTCTTGCCATGTTAACAGGACTATAGTTGCAATCATTCAATATCTTCCAGATAATATTATTAATGTTATTCAAAATACTATCTGGTCTACAAGAACAGATAATGTTGAATTGTTTTCAGATTTCTTTGTTGCTAGAGGTTTATACTATCTGGTAGGATTGCTAGCTCCCGGTTTTGGAGACAGCCTGATCCAATATTTCAGTTTGATCTTGAAGAAATTGACAGTGATATGGATGAAACAATTTGATCCTTAGGATAATCATCTGAATTATAGTTCAGATTATATTCCTAGTACTATTGGTTCTGATCAAGATCAAGCTGTTCCTGAATCTCATATACACCACTCTCCTATAACTTCCAGACAATGATCTTGATGATGGAGACTAGTGCAGCAGGCACACTATGGGCAAGAAGGTACAAGTTACTGCAATCAGTATATATCATCTATTTTCACATGGCTAGTGTCAAGACCATAGTTGCCGGGAGACGGGTACGGGTACAAGTACGGGGAGACGGGCACAAGTACCAGTACGACATTTTTTTGAAAAATAGGAGACGGGTATGGGGAGATGGCAATAAATATTTATTATTTATATATTATATATATAATATATAATATGAAAAATTTAAATAAATTTATACTATTGCAATACCAATACTAGCAATATATATGATTTGCAATGCCAATACTAGCAATATATATAATACAAGCCAACCAAAGAAGCTGAGACAACAAATATCTCATCATATTAAGCTTAAGGGTCATCATATACAATGAAATGCCAACAAATACGCATGCAAAAAACAAAAAACACATATGTGAACCTAAATCACTCTCAAGTTGTGGCTCCTCTATAGGCAATATAATAGGGGCAAATCATAATAGAATAAAAAATTAAAATTAAAAATTAACATTTAAAATATTAAATAATAATCAATAAAATAATAAATATAATATTACTAATTTATTAAATAATAAAATTTAAGAATACTAAACAATGAATAAAAACTTAAATGTTAAAACATTGAAAAATAGTAAAGATTAAATATGAAATTTAATAATGTTTAATATTTATTATTTATTAATTTAAATTTTATACAACAAATGTAAAATATATTATTAATTTATTAATTATTACGGAAGCCAAATAATATATTATTATTAAGTTATTAGTATTAACAAATAACAATGAACATTAAAAAAAGCATTGTCGTGAACCGACAATAGCAGGCCGAGCGTAACAAACTGATTGAGCGTAGATGATTTCTCAGGGTTTGCTAAGAAAAATAAAAAAACCTAAAACAAATCATGCGTGGATGATTTCCTACATACCTGTTCCTAACTACAAATAGTTCTGACCACGTTCTGTAGTTTTTATAACATTTTTTTGCACGTTCTGGGTTTTTTTTTGCGTTCTGAGTTATAGAGACATGATATTTCCACGCGGGAACAAGCTAGAGACATGGGAACCTAAAGGGAGACATCTCAGGGCATGAGAGACATCTTGGTACCCATCTCCCATTCCTGAAATGCATCCCCATACCCAGGACGCGTCCCAAGGGGTGAGGGATGCATCTCCCTGCAACAGTGGTCAGGGCGTGTCACGGGCTAAATAGGAGCACGATCCATGTAAGTCTTATGTATACTATGAGACCTGATTAATGATGATGGCATGACAGGATGGACAACAGGACCTTTTAGCTCATGTGTGCCTTGATGGTGAATCTCCCTTGATTAAAGTAATGTAATTATTGTAATGCAAGAATCTTTAGACACCAGTGTAGGCTATGATCATTACACTAAGACCAAGATTCCTTGCTTTTATCTTGTCAATCTACTTTGTCGATGCTTTACTTTTATAGTGGGAATCTCTTTTGGTTTGGTGTGACGTGTTTGATTCTCCACTCGTCATAGTGGGAATCTCTTTTGTGAGCGTGTGTCAATAATGTTCTCCACTCAGTTAGTGGGAACATTGTTTACTTTTGATGCAACTCTCACTATCCTTGACGGTAATATAAGGAACTTTTAGTGCCTTATTGAAGCATAAGCATTCTATATCATAACAAAGAAGAGTCTCACAGAAGAGCTTAGCATAGTCTAGCTAAGAGTTTGCTATAAGTCTGTAATATTTTTGTTATAGTAATAGAAGCCCCCTACTAAAGGTTTGTGTTAATATTTGTGATTGTTGTTTGTATTTGTCTAGCATGTTGTGTTAGCTATGATCTGATCATGCTCTTACCTCGCACTGAATAGTGATCTTGATAATCAGAAAGGAAAAGAGAGACAAAGCAGGGTTTGACGGATTATTAAGCTTTCGTATTAATCCTACCTGGGAGATAGGTATGGGACTGTCATAAAAGTCATTGTTACCCTAAATATTGCCATAAGAACTTGTTCCCCCAATTGAAAAGCAACACCCCTCAGTGGTTAGCAATGCATTTTCCCATAGTTTTGATCACCTTGGCCATTAGCAATGTTGTGGTACGTTGTTGGCTCTTCACTTCTACTAAAGTTGGACGTAGGAAGATTTTATTCACCAAGTGATGCAATTATTGCTTGGGGGTTTGCACTGTTTGAGCATAGTCTCCCATAGTAGCCAAACTCACACTTGGCATCAATGTGGCTGAATGGCAAAGAGCAAGAGTATTACTAATTCTTGCGACAAACTCAAAAAAACACAAAAAATGTGACAATTACAAAGGAAAAAGAATATTTAAAAATATAGCGAAAAACATGTTTTTCCCCTAGTATTTTTCAGTCAATGGAAAATTATTGATGTGTATTTCTTCAACTTGCATTTCAAACTTGCACTGACCAAGTAATAATTAAGTTTTGATTGCCATCCAAGAGACATGATTCATTGTGACTTTTGCCATGTTGTCTCCCACCCTACCGCCTAACATATGTTTCACCCTCAAAAACAATTGCATCCTAATGAGAGGTGGATATCCAAACCTCAAATATTGATGCAATTGCAATTAAAGGTCTCAGTTAAGAGATGCCTTAGACTACATAACACTCATAATGCATAGTGGAATATGAAATAAAATGCATCATACACAACACAAATCTTTATTAGATTTAAACTACAAGAATTGCAATAGGCACATAAAACAACACAACCGCAATCTCACAATGAAACACATTACAACATTAGCTCCACAAATATTTGCTTGCTAACTCATAGTCTTTGCAAGTTTAGCTTCTTCTCAAAACAATCACTCAGATTATCCTCATGCTGGAGCTCTCTATCATCAAAAATCCATCCATGCACAAGTATAGGGGCATGCTTATAAAAGCACAAGACCCACCTACTTACAATAATGCTCAAAAACCCACTATCATCATTTAACACACCTTAGTGTGCCACAAATATTAAATATCAAACATGATTCCAAGGCACCATAGCATGTTACAGCTTAATGCATCATAGCATACTACATCACATGAAATATTAAATGAATCCTTGGCAGCTTCCCATGATTCAAGGAATTATATGCAACAGCTCCTTCCCATAGCACATCAAAAGAATAACTATGCATCCAACCAAGTTGTGCAAAAGACAAGTCGCATAAAAGTCGCACGACTTTGAAACCAACAAATGCATTGAAAACCCTTGTGCCCTGATCTTCATATATATTAGGAACCTTACTACAGATTATCGCAAGCTCTCCAAATGACTCGTAAACTATCATTGTACTTGCACAGTGAAAAACTAACTATTTCAAGAACACTCACCAATTATGTTGCTTCTGCGGAAAAGAACCAACCTATGCAATGACCCAAATGAAGGCTCTGATGTTCAAGAAGATGTCACAGACTTTTGGAATCACTTTGCATATCTCCACAATACTGTGCTTGTGCAAAAGGCCAACATCGCTTCTTGCACAAAGCTTCACAAGCTTATTCTGACAAACACCAATAACAATTGCATACAATAACAGATGCACAAAATATTACAAACAATAAACATATATGTGCTCACTAGTTGCGCAAAACTAGACAAAGAGGCGTGCACTCAAAGGCTTGCACGCAACTTAAGACTTGTGTAAACTTAAAAACAAGACATATACGCGATAAGATACCTACACAAAACAACACTTGGGCAAATTTCCTAACTAACATATTTTTGGTTGATGCAAGATTGCAAATGAACCCAAATGCTCCTACATTACATATCTTCACAACTTAGGCATGCCAAGATGTCCCAAAAACTTCTAAATGATGGCATGTATAGTTGTGGAAATCTCCCTTCCCCCCTCCCCCTTCTCTCTAAACCCCTCTTCAACTACAACTTTCAACTAACATTCACTAAATCAATACTCTTATAAAAGAAACATTGAACTATATACGCACAATAACCACTAAATGAATGAGAAGTATATGTCCAAAACACTCATGGAGTTTCATCGGTGATTTGAAAAAAACAAAGTGACTATCAATTTCCAATTGAAAATATCCTTTGTTAACCAATTTGATGATGACTACTTCAAATCATGGACTATTATTGTTCTAACTCTTGTAGAGATGACACTGAACAATTGCTTCATTTGCTTTGAGGCTTGAGCTGAGTGTAGAGTCATAAATACTATATCATATTGTAATTTTCAATTTTTAAGATTTTACTTTTAAAATGAAATTGTACTAGAATGAAATTCCTCACTCGACTCATATTGATTTTGAAGTGAACGTTTCACATTAGTAAATAAAGAACATATATGTAAAATATGGTAATAGATGCATATTGCAAAGGACTTCTCGATAACCAACTGCATTCTAGCCCTAACTTTAGTTCCAATGGAAAAACAATGATACTTACAGGTATTTGAATTGCTCCTCAATTTAATTTGAGTATAAACATTGATTCATATTGTAATCATATTTTTCGTGACCCTACTCCCTATGATTACACATCAGCTCACATGCAAACTACCGACCCTAGTTATCCCGCTTGGAGACATTTGCCACTCACTTGGACCTCTCCCGCATGTTATTCTTATCCCCTACACATCCTCCAACCATCTTAGTCTTTTCTCACGCCAAACAGGTTCTCTAGGGACCCCTCAAGGCCCTTTCGGGAACTTGTTAACCACCTGAGGCCTCTGTTTGACCCAAGCCACGGCTTAGGAAGGAAACCCGTGGCCTAGGCTGCACGTTTCCTCCACAAAAGCCGCGGCCTAGGCAAAACATGAGAAAAAGACCCAGTTTGGTCTCAACGGTAAAAAATGGCTAGTTTTTGGCTTGTTGGCCGATTAGGGTTGAAATATATGTGTTTTTCCTCATTCATTTGGGCCTCTACCTTCACTCTCTCCTGCATCTCTGCTCTGATCTTCTCACTTGATCATTCACACTCAAAGCTTGGCTGCCTCCCTTAATCTCTCTTGGTTCTTGCTTGGCACAATAGTTTTCTTTGCAACAAGGGATGCCCTACTCTATTGTAGCTTCCATTGGTGATTCACATTTTGGGTTGCTCTTTGCTCCCTCAAGACTCCATTTCACCTGTCTCTTGTGCTCCTTGCATTGGCTCTCTAAAATTGGCAACTTTCCTTCACCTCTTACATAGCTTTTGGCTCTTGGTCTAGACTCAACTTACACACAGCCTGATCTTCTTCCTCTTTTGCCTCCTAGCTTGGATAATCAATTGGTAGAAAGCTTGCACATCTTGTTGAACACAACTATCTACTGAGGGGGGGTGAATGAGTAGATCAGCTAAAAAACTTGTTCTTTAACCTTTTTAATGAGGATACAAAACATATGCATATCAAAAAACAGATGTAGAGAGCACACACACAAAACCACAATACACCAAATCTATACAGGGAAAACCCAAAGGGAAAAACTACGGTGAGAATAGTTGCTAGAATCTACTGTTCTAATCCAGCCTCATAGTTAAATGCATCACTGGCAAGCTTCACTGGTTACATTCAAGAGCACCCACTCTAAGGAAGCACCCACTCCCTAAATGAGCACCAACTCAGTCTTTCTGATGGCACCAACCTATCAAATTTATGAAGCTACAACTTCAAAATGCAAAACAAATTCCTAAATGAATCCAGCGCTATTACTCTATTACAAGTCTTGTTTGTAATTGCTCAAACTCTTAGCATTCTCTATGTGTCTTCACTTTCTCTCTGCCTTACGCTCTTCGTATCTGGATATATTCTGTTTTTAACACACTTCATTCCCTTTTCTCTTTGCCTTTTACTCTATCTGCATATGTCTCTTATCGACAGCTTTTTACTCTATCTGCATATGTCTGGATATATTCTATTCAGACACGCTTCATTCCCCCTTTTTCTTCTACCTTTTTACTCTGTCTGCATATATCTCTTATCGATAACCTTTGACTCACTCTCAAAATTGCGATGACAGCAGCAGCAACACAACAATATTAATGATGTCATGTATATACAATGAATTTTAGGGTTTCATGTCTCCAATTGCGTTCATACTTCAACTACACTTAACTGGTTCCAATTCTTGATTCTCATTTAATGCGACTTTGACTTATACGCTTTCCCGTGTCTCGGATCATGCATCACACTGCAATGTTCAACTCTCTTTTCTATTTTTGGCAACTGTTGGAATCAGGGCATAACTGCACTGTTTCCTTAATCGAGGATTGATCAGTTGGATCAATCAATCTCGAGCTCTGTGTAATCATTCACAAGTTTTGTCTGTTCCTTCATTTGTCCGTTGAAAACATATTAAATGCGGGCCTTTGATTTCTTTCTTCGTGCCAAGTCTAACCATCGAGCTCCTTTTTGCATCTCGCTATTTTCTATATAATCGGATCGCTTTTGCTCCTTTCGATATATTCGATATGCTTAATCTTTAATCTTTCTATTGTGTCATTAAACTCCAGCATGTTGACGTTATGTCATTTCTTTCGACATCTTTAAGATGCTTCCCCTTCATCGATCTCTTCAAACTTGCTTGATCTTTAATCTCACCTTGATCCTTCGGCAATATTGCAAGTGTCCTATACTTCATTTGAAATATCCTTCGGAAACTTTGTAAGCATTCACTTGCCCTAGACAAATTCTCTGAAAGAATTCATCTATGCCCTTCTTTTGAAAGTGTCCTTCGGAAGCTCTTGTTTGTGGCACATACCCTTCAAATCATATCCTTCGGACAAATTGTTGCAGGCTTTTTGTCTACGTGCTCTTCGGGACAATTTCCCCGAAAGAATGTCTAAGTGCCCTTCAAGACAATTTCCACTGGCTTTTTATCTAAGACATTTCGGGACAATTTTTCCGAGCTTTTTGTCTAAGTGCCCTTCGGGACATTTGAATTGCCCTACATTTCTTTACTCATTTGTTTAGGACACTTACCCTTCGGGATTTCGTAAAGTACCTTTCGGAGCCTTGGTTCAGGTCACTTATCCTTCGTCTTTTTTGAAAAGATCCCTTCGGAAGCTTTTGAACGATCCACATACCTGTCGGCTTTTTTGTAAAGGTCCACATACCCTTCGACCTTTTGCAAAATACCCTTCGACATTTTTGCAAGCGTCAACATATCCTTCGGCTTTTTTGTAAAGATCCAAAGAATTCCTCGAGTCAATTATCTCGAAATAATTCCCAAGCACTTTCTCGAAAGAATTCCCAAGCTTGTAAAATCGACTAAGTGTTTAGATACCGTTCAATTGCCTGGGAGCCCTACTTTGCACCTGCATAACTTTTGCTCCTTCCATCAGCATGAATTAGAACTTGGACCATAAGGAATAGGTACAAACCTTAGTAACCTGGTGTGATTATTTCCTCCAGATGCTGCCATATATGCAAATGTAGTCACCAACAAACTGTGTACTAAGCCATACTCAACAAACTGATAGAGGCATTCATATGACTATTCTGGAAATTCAAGGTGCACATACAATCTCCATGAGGACTCTACAACTGATCTGTTCAGCTCAACACAGCGCAACACCTTTGTCATTAATGCTTGATAGAACATTTATCATTTGACATCAATGACAATATTACAAACAACAATCTCCTTGTACACCATGACACTCAAATTGCCAACACATCTCTCTTGAACTTGATATTAGGGCACTTTGCTTTGCAAAGTGAAACTCTTTGTTTATATGTTGTAGTATACATGCCAGGGTTTGATTTGTTTTAGTGAATTAGTTGTTTTTTGCATTGCTTAGAGTAGTTTTTGAAGTTTCCTGCATTTGTATATGGTTAAAGAGTACTTTCATTGCTTAAAATATTCATTTATTATATGTCATTGCTCCCTTTGGAAGCATTCCTCATTGCATGCTAGAAATATGCATGCTCAAAACAAACTAGATAACTTGCTTAAACAATCTCTCTCTTGCTAAACTAGAACATTGCATTGTTAGAAAACAATAGTGTTGAAAGTGAAAGATAGCTCAAACCTAGACTAGGCATGCTCTTGAACCCTTTCTTGAAAACGTCTTTACTGCTTAAAACGTCTTTCATTTGGCCTGAAAGTGCCTTAGCTTCTAGATTTACATTTCATTTGTTAACTCTTTTTACTTGGCATTGTTGTTTCCACAATTTGTATGCAATCAATAGTCTAGTCTTAGCAAAAGAGAGAGATTGTTTAAGCAAGTTGTCTAGTTCGTTTTGAGCATGTATGGGGAATGCTTCCAAAGATAGCAGTGATATGTAATAAAGGAATATTTCAAGCAACGAAAGTACTCTTTAACCATATACATATGCAAGAAACTTCAAAAACTACTCTAAGCAATGCACAAAACAACTACTTCATTAAAACAAATCAAACCCTAGCATGTATACTACAGCAAATAAACAAAGAGTTTCACTTTGCAAAGCAAAGTGCCCTCATATCAAGCTCAAGAGAGATGTGCAAACTTTTTACCAACCGATTATCCAAGCTAAGAAGCAAGAGAAGAAGAAGATCACACTATGTGTAAGCTAAGTCCAGATCAGGGGCCAAAAGTTGTGAAAGAAGTGAAGGAGAAACTGCCAATCTGAGAGAGCCAATGCAAGGAGCACAAGAGACAAGTGCAATGGAGTCTTAAGGGAGCAAAGAGCAACCCACAAGCTTCAGGAACACTGTAGATAGCAATGTGAATCACCAATGGAAGCTGCAATAAAGTAGGGCATCCCCTGTCACAAAGAAAGCCATTGTGCCAAGCAAGAACCAAGAGAGATTCAAAGAGGCAGCCAAGCTTTGAGTGTGAATGATCAAGTGAGAAGATCAGAGCAGAGATGCAGGAGAGAGTGAATGTAGAGGCTCAAATGAATGAGGAAAAGCGCATATAAGATCTCTCTCTTTGTAGAGGCACGCTTGGTGGGACCTCACATACGGTCTCACGCTAGTTCTATCCCATTTAGAGCTCTCTTAGCCAATTCCTCTCTGTTAGTTGTTAAGCTTTGCTTTCAGTTGTGTTTCGGCTCTCACCTTGGTTGTTTTCTCTTGCTTTGGTTCTGTGTCATTCTCCCTGTTGGTTCTCCTTTGGTTTGCCATTTTTGTTGTCTTTCGTGTTGCTCTTGCTTCATTGCATCCATGGCTGGTCTCCCACGCTTGGGACGCCAATCCCGTCGGATTCAGAGCCTCATCCCTGAGATCACTCATGAGCAAGCCAAGACTGCAATGGAACGCCATAGACACCGTAGGACCCAAGAGGTTCCCTCAACCCAACATGGTGGCGTAGATCCTCTCTCATTTGAAAGGGAACAAGATTTGCAGATCTATAACCAACAGCCTCGACCTCCTTTTCACTAGTCCGAGCTTCTTTCATCTGAGGATGTTTCGTCTCAACCTCATGCCGTGTCTCATTCACCCATTCAAGGTGATGAGGATCCCCTTGCGTGACTAGGACCTGATGAGCTACGGGCGATCATTAACGATTGCCGTAGACGCCTTCAAGTGAATGAAGTGTATCCTTCTCCCCCTAGGAGTCGACAGCGTGCTTCCTCTGGAGACAAAGCTCGCACACGTTCAGTTTCGAGTGCCTCGACCAGTTCTCGTGCAAGTTCCCCACCGCTTTCCCCGCTGAAGACTCTAGAGCAAGAACACCCTCATATCCATGCTGTGCGTCATAGGTATTCCAACTCAGCGAGGTATCCCAATCATGGGGAGTCCTCCCATCCTCCTAGCCCTTTAGAGTTTTTGATGAGGGTGTTGATTTTGATTGTAATGTCCCCTTTCTAGATACAGTGTTAGTCCATCATTGGGTTCCTGTGGACTAGCAGTTTGGTTAGGGAACCATGGTGAGTTGGCCTTGGATGGGCCATTTGGATGTGTAGTTTTGGTTTAGATCCAGTTGGCATGATCAGTGGCAGTTTTGGGTGCCTTGTGGAGTACTTACTATTTTTAGTAAGTTCAGGTTCAGTGTCGGATCAAGATTTTCATAGTGGGGTTAGATGCGTGTCATCGAGACCTTTCCAGCGAGCTAAAGATCAAGGCATTTTGACATCATCTTCATATTTATTTTAAAGTCTGAAGTTATATAATGTGTATTTGACGAGACTTTAATAAAGTGTTAAGTTATGTGGCTTTATGAGAAATAAAACATTAAGTAAAGTCACTAAGGTGGGCGCCCATCCTTAGGAGTGCAAAAGATGTTTTAAAAATGATAAATTTCTCTCTTAAAACCCAAGGCCCAACTTGAGGGAAATATAAGAGGCAAAAAGAGTTCATTTGGATATATACCAAGTTTATGATATTTCTCTTATTGAGCTCTGCTAGGGTTTGTTCTTGTGAGGGTTTGAAGGAATTTTGAACCAGAGGCTCTTGGAGACAAAAACCTCCCTGAGTAGCGGCATTCTATAGGGGTGGAAGATCATCCAAAGGTGTCATTTGAGGTGGATGCACTCAATATTCACATTTGTGCTGGAATGAAGTTCGTGGGATGAGAGTTCTTGGGTTAATGTTCATATCTTTTGTAGAATTTTGATGTTCATCTATCATCGATGGAGTTAGGACCGATTTTGAGGAGTTTTGAAGAGAATTTGTGAACTGTTTTTGACACTCCATTGCTGGGACCAGCCATACCAGTTTGTGAATGATATTAGTAGAGATTTGGGGCTGTCTTTGACATAATATTCACCTTATCAGGCTCGCCCAGCTGCTGTAGAGATTTTCAGTACAGAACAGAGGTATTTCAAGCTTGTTTTCATTTGCTAGTGGCTGAAATAGACCCCAGTCTGGTTGTACAGCATAGAGGGGTTCGTGGGTGTTGGAAATAAAAAATACTTCTTCGTTTGGAGCTGTTTTAACTTGCATTATGGACACCTAGGGTCTGATATACAGTTGCTGCTGATTGTAAAACAGTATCTCCTCTTTCCTAGGAGTTTGGAGCATTATTCTGAGACTCATATAGCTGGTCCTCTGTCAGCATAGATACGAAGTTGAAGATTTCCATATGGGTATGTCATTGTAATTTGTGAGTACAAGTCTGAAACTTGTTGCAGCCTATAAGGCAATTGTAGAACACATTTGTAAATGCAAATCAGTTATTGTGATCAACTTATTTGGCATTGTAATCAAGTTTTCCCCAAATCAGAATTTCAATAGCAGTTAAGGACAGTTTGCATGCCAATTGTTTGTCAAAATGTTTCATGGCTGTAGCTACACATTTGCAAAGTATTTAGGCATCTATTGGCATTGAAAAATACCAAAATACATTTGCATTTCATCTTCAGCTATTAGTAGTCATTGGCATTGAAGTAGAAAGTTATCCTTTGCATCTTAAAAGTTTCCTTGGAACAAGAAGACGATATTATACTTTGATATCAGTTTGCAAGACAAGTGTTTGACGAAATTCCCAAGCATACAAATTAGAAAATTAAGGGCAGATTTTGCAAGGGATACTACATTGATCATCTCTTTGATCCGGATCCTCTCTTTGTAATCGTACTTCCCGTGACCCTACTCCTCCCTATGATTACACATCGGCTCACATGCAGACTACCGACCCTGGTTATCCCACTTGGAAACATTTACCACTCGCTTGGACCTCTCCCACATGTTATTCTCATCCCCTACACATCCTCCAACCATCTTAGTCTTTTCTCACATCAGATAGGCTCTCTAGGGACCCCCCAAGACACTTTCGGGAACTTGTTGACCACCCTAGGCCTCTGTTTGACCCAGGCCGCGGCTTAGGGAGCAAACCCGTGGCCTAGGCCGCACGTTTCCTTCACAAAAGCTGTTACCTAGGCAAAACGCAAGAAAAAACCCAATTTGGTCTCAAACGGTCAAAAACAACTAATTTTTTGCTGTTGGCAGATTAGGATTGAGATATATGTGTTTTTCCTCATTCATTTGAGCCTTTACATTCACTCTCTCCCACATCTTTGCTCTGATCTTCTCACTTGATCATTCACACTCAAAGCTTGGTTGCCTCCTTGAATCGCTCTTGGTTCTTACTTGGCACAATAGCTTTCTTTGTGACAGGGGATGCCCTACTCTATTGCAGCTTCCATTGGTGATTCATATTGCTATCTACAGTGTTCCTGAAGCTTGTGGGTTGCTCCTTGCTCCCTCCAAACTCCATTGCACATGTCTCTTGTGCTCCTTGCATTGGCTCTCTCAAATCGGCAGTTTCTCCTTCACCTCTTCCACAGCTTTTGACTCTTGGTCTAGACTCAGCTTACACAGCGTGATCTTCTTCCTCTCTTGCCTCTTAGCTTGGATAATCGGTTGGTAGAAAGTCTGCACATCTCTTTTGAGCTTGATATGAGGGGACTTTGCTTTGCAAAGTGAAACTCTTTGTTTATTTGTTTCAGTATACATGTTAGGGTTTGATTTGTTTTAGTGAATTAGTTGTTTTGTGCATTGCTTAGAGTAGTTTATGAAGTTTTTTGCATTTGTATATGGTTAAAGAGTACTTTCATTGCCTGAAATATTCCTTTATTACATGTCATTGCTCTCTTTGGAAGCATTCTTCATTGCATACTAGAAATATACATGCTCAAAACAAACTAAACAACTTACTTAAACAATCTCTCTCTCTAGCTAAACTAGAACATTGTATTGTTAGAAAACAATAGTGTTGAAAGTGAAAGATAGCTCAAAGCTAGACTAGGCATGCTCTTAAACCCTTTCTTGAAAACGTCTTTCATTTGGCCTGAAAGTGTCTTAGCTTCTAGATTTACATTTCATTTCTTATCTCTTTTTACTTGGCATTGTTGTTTCCGCAATTTGTATGCAATCAATAGTTTAGTCTTAGCTAGAGAGAGAGATTGTTTAAGCAAGTTGTCTAGTTGGTTTTGAGCATGTATATTTCTATTAAGCAATGAAGAATGCTTCCAAAGAGAGTAATGACATATAATAAAGGAATATTTCAAGCAATGAAAGTACTCTTTAACCATATACAAATACAAGAAACTTCAAAAACTACTCTAAACAATGCACAAAATAACTAATTCACTAAACAAATCAAACCCTAACATGTATACTACAACAAATAAACAAAGAGTTTCACTTTGCAAAACACCAACCAATTATGCAATCTAGGAGGCAAGAGAGGAAGAAGATCAGGCTGTGTGTAAGCTGAGTCCAGACCAAAAGCCAAATGTTGTGGAAGAGGTGAAAGAGAAACTGTCAATCTGAGAGAGCCAATGCAAGGAGCACAAGAGATAGGTGCAATGGAGTTTTGAGGGAGCAAGGAGCAACCCACAAGCTTCAGGAACACTATAGATAGCAATGTGAATCACCAATAGAAGCTGCAATAGAGTAGGGCTTCCCCTGTTACAAAAAAAGCTATCATGCCAAGCAAAAACCAAGAGAGATTTAGGGAGGCAACCAAGCTTTGAGTGTGAATGATCAAGTGAGAAGATCAAAGTAGAGATGAAGGAGAGAATGAATGTAGAGGCTCAAATGAATGAGGAATTGCACATATATCTCAACCCTAATCCGCCAACAAGCCAAAAACTAGTCGTTTTTGACCGTTTGAGACCAAATTGGATCTTTTTCTTGAGTTTTGCCTAGGCCGCAACTTAGGCAAGAAACGCGCAGCCAAATTGGATCTTTTTCTTGCGTTTTGCCTAGGCTGCAGCTTTTGTGAAGGAAACGTGCGGCCTAGGCCGCGCGTTTCCTACCTAAGTTGCGCCCTCGATCAAACAGAGGCCTAGGGTGGTCAACAAGTTCCCGAAAGGGTCCCGGGGGGTCCCTAGAGAGCCTGTCTAGCATGAGAAAAGACTAAGATGGTTGGAGGATGTGTAGGAGATGAGAGAATAACGTGCGGGAGAGGTCCAAGTGAGTGGCAAATGTCTCCAAGCGGGATAACCAGGGTCAGTAGTCTGCACGTGAGCCAATGTGTAATCATAGGGAGTAGGGTTATGGGATGTATGATTACACATACTATGTTTATTGGTTGTTCATTAGTTTTCGAGAATAGCATTTTTCACAATGCTTCCATAATTTTGCTATACCATTTTGTACTGAAAGTAATCAGGTTACAACTCATAATGCAGATATGACAAAATGGGAGATATTGCCTTCCAAAACTATTGAACATGTACAACAAACATGTATTAAAGCTATTAATTAAAACATGCATCAGGTTCAAAAAATATATACCTTCTTATTCTCATAGTTAGGAAAACCTTGATTCCAACTAGAATGCCAAATCAACATAGTTGTCAGGAGATGGGTACAGGAAGACGGGTACCGATACCGGTACGCCATTTTTTTGAAAAATAGAGGACGGGTACGGGGAGACAACAATATATATGGAACATTTAGAGAAACATATACTACGCAATGGCCATGGCACTTGAAAAAATGTAAAATACATTTAAAGTACATTCTAACAAAACAAAATTAGCAATCATAATTTAAAATTTATTAAAAAAAAAGTAAAATTTAAAACCTAAACTAAAATTAAATATTAATTTTTAAATTAACTAATAAATTTTAAATTTAAAAAAAAATGTAAAATTAAAATTAAATATTAAATAAAATATAAAAATAGAAGATTATAATTTACAAATTATAACTAGAATAAATAATTTTAGTTTTATATTTACATAAAATAAAAAATTAAAAAAATAAATAATAATTATTAAATTATAACTATTAAATTATAATTAAAACAAAACTATTAAAAAATAAAAAACCTAAGGCCAAAATTGAATAATAATTAAAATTCATAACTATTAAAAATTTAAAACTTAAAATTAAAAGTTAAGAACATAAAAGGTTAAAACTTGGCAATGCAAAAGTTAAGACTTGGCAATGCTCGGCTTAAAAAAACACATTTAACTTTAAAGTTGTAGACACAAATTTATGTCCTTCCACTATGATTTCCGGCCACAATATGCCGATGGAAACTGCAAACTCTTCAAAAATACATTTAGGATTTATTTTTTTTAATGTTTAGGGTACGGGCCTTTTTGCAATAGGAAACGGCTCGGAGACATGGTCAATCTTCAGCAGGCGTCTCTGGGTACAGGAGATGTCTTTGTACCCATCTCTCATACCTGAGACATGTCCCAATACCCAAGACGCATCTTGGGGATGGGGGACGCATCTCACTGCAAATATGCAAATCAATGAAGTATCACCAATTTCCTCTCAAAAAGTGATCCATGAATATATTGTGCTTCATCAACTTGCCCTGACACCTCTAGTTTTACTCGTTTCAGTTGACACAAAACATCCCATTTTTTCTGCTTGGAAATATTTTTGTCTAGTGTAAATAAATAATTAATAATTATTTTTCAATACATGGATGAAGGTATCTGCTGGATGGAAGCGTGAAACTAACTGGATATGCCTAAAGGCATATAAACACAATGAATACTGTAATTTAGAGGAGAAAAACACAATTATCATACACTTAGTTTTCTCCTATGCATAATGATAAGATATTCAATAGCTTTGATATGGTATATTTTCTGAAATTATAACTCGTAAATGTTTCTATCGATATTATTAAATGATGACAAACATCATCTTCCAAAAAATTGCCAGAAATCATGAGTTGATTGCCCCATGTTGGATCAAGTAAACCACATAGATAGTTTCATAAGCATGTCAAAACATTTAGTACTAGTCAAAGAAACTTGGAACATGTGAAGTATAAAATGTAGTCTTCGAACAAATTAAAATATGTGGCAGATCACTTAACCTAGCTTCTGGAAACAGAAGCATACTGCAACTTCTTGCAATAATACTGAACCTTGGAGGTTCACAAAAAAGAAATGCACTCTACCTTTTAAATGTCAAAATGATAATGTACGGGTACATATCTGTAGGATCATTCTCCTCCCTATGAATATTTGTCTAAATACAATTAACAGTGAAGCGTTAGGTGACATACGTATATGCAGGCCAGAGCACAAGCAAACTGTGTAACCTAATCAATATTATAATCTATAATTTCCCAAAAAGACACAATGAAAAGCAAGAAGCACGTACAGACTAGGGAAATAAAATCAACCCCTGCTACAAATCATAAACGGAAACTGCCTGCTATAATCCTGAGTTCTCGCAGTTGACAGAGACTTATAATGTGTATCCAATAGTTAAATGTATTCTCATTATAGCAGCTCCATTTTCTTGTACATTTTGGTGGTAGAGAGCATTTCTAGGGGTTTTTTGGACAAATTCTGTCCTTTTCAGTGATACCCCCGAACTTGGCAAAGTTTTCCAGTCCAATCACCCAAGCATATTCGACGTATTTAATGCTGTTACCCATGGAGATCGTTATCCATTGAAATGACCCACTTACAGGCAATATCTGATCAAACTAGGCATGGTAAGCTCAACTTGAATATGTTTAATTTCCAAGTACAAAAAGGGGAATCTGGTTGCTCAACATAATAAGTGTTCACAGTAAAGGAGAAATTTCGGAAGCTAAACACTTACGTCAGTAAGCTCGACGTAGTAGGCATTCATGGTAAAGGAGAAATGTCCAAGTAAAAATGGGGGAATCCAGTTGGTCTGTGTATAAGAATCAATGAATATAAAGGCATCAAAGATACAGAAGATTGAATCTTCTAAAAAATAACCAAAACACCAGAAGATTGCATCTTCTAAAAATAACCAAAATACCAAGAAGAATGAGGCCACTTTTCAAACCGCCAAATCAACAAACACGCCTCAAAAAATCTCAATTCTGGATATCAATATCAACAAAAAATCTGAGCTACAAATAAAGATCCAAAAGCCAAAATCTGAACTCACAGATCCTGTACTATAAAAATTAACCTCGAAATAAGATACACAACATTTCTGAAGCATAAAACCCTAAAAGCAACACAGATGTCTGCAGATTGAGCATAGAAATCAGCAAAGACCTAAGAAAAAGCAGAAAATGCAGATAAATTGTTACTTCTCGAGGCTGTAAAAGCAGAAATCCTCTCTTCCTCCTAAACCCTAAACCCTAGCCGTAACCCAGCCGCGTTTCTAAATATCACTCTTTCAGTAACGAGAGTTCCCGAGTTCAAACAAGAGCAATTTTAAACCGGGGGAAAGAGAAACAAATACTAAGCAACCATCGATGTAGTTAAATACAAAAAAAAAACTATAAATCGAAAGAGATTTTTAAAAAAACAAATTAAAGAAATAAATATGTGCAGATTCAGCAGAAACGCATCATTTAAACTCATTATTCTTTAACAAAAAGGGAGTAAAGAATAAATGCAAAATGATATGAATCTTACTCGGTACTTTGGCTTCAGGTTATTTAAATGGCTGCAATGCTCGTCTTCGTACTGTTATAATTTTTCATTTACCCCTGCAAACCCGCTAGCAATGGGTGGCTGCGTATAATTGCCTTCAATTGTTTTCGGGGAAGGGAAAAAAATGGGAAGAGCCAAAACGTTCTGATAAAGGAAGGAAAGACGGCTCTCAAAATGTATATCACTGCTACAACTTTTAGGCTTCAGTATTCTGAGCATCCCTTTGGAATTTAAATTTTTACTGCCGTTGGAGTTTGCTCCAAGGCAATTTTGAACAACTAATAGTAAAGGAAAATATAAAGTAGTGCTAGTACGTAGAAAAAACTGCCTAAGCTTTTTATACTCGGTTTTTTTAAAGATCATCTTCCTACTTTTCTACTTTTCAATTTTTAAAGGTAATTTGAGGGAAATTGAGGTTGTCTAGCCTAATACACGGGAGTCCTTAAATCTTTAAGCAATGTGAAGCGGAGTCTTATCGTACAACGTAGATAAGTCGAGAGTCGAACCGATGATCAAGACTACTTCTATAATATGGTAATGTCAAATAAATTATATTTCGAGACCTAAATTTTTTTTAATTTAAAATTTCGTATTTTCGATTCTATTAAATTGTTTAAGATATGATATAGGTTTAGACGTAATATTCAACATGGTTCATGAATCATGGATCAAATGATTAAAGTGGGTTGTGTTTCTCTTAACCTAATCAAATTTTAATTTTAATTGGCACTTAATTATATGTAATGTTGATTATGTGTTGATTTTTATAAAAATGATATCTTGTATATTGATAATCGTTATAACATTGAGGAACGTACTTGGCCCACAAACACCTTTAATTAAATTTTTAATGGTAATCTTGAGGCTCTTGAAAAAACTTGTTCTACTAGGGTTTGCATGTATGTCTTGAGTTTTGTTATCTTATTTTGCCTTGTATCAACCCGCCTCTTCGGGACTTTCAAGGCTAGCTCGTATTTTATTCGGCTCTAACTCTGTCAATTAAGCTTTTATAGGTGGCCCTCAACCAAATCTATCATAACCATTGTTGTTGGCATTGTGAAGGATGGTATCGTTCAAAACAAGCTTAAAAATTTGTCCAAAGATATACGACGAGATACAGATTCTAATAATCCTCCTTTGTGCGAAATTTATTGTAAATAGATATTGTTGAAAATGTTTTTAAATTGTATAAAATTGTCTCATTGCATATTATGTTAGCTTCATACCATCTGAGGATTCTCTCAATGCCTATATTAGACACCAATGGGAACCCTTAGGGTTTCAGGTTACTAGTGTCTATAACCTCACTAAAGGTTTTGGCATGTTCTCCTTTAAGGAACTATTATAGATGCAAGCTCTTGTTTCTAGTTCGAGCTATTGGTTCCTTAGAAATACCCTAATCATTATGTCCATGTGGTCCTATAATTTTGAGGTATCTGAGCATACATCCCTTACGGTGCCTATCTGGTTGAGTTGTCAGGGCTTATGCTTCCATATGGGTCTTCCTCTCTGAGATTTTCAAACCCATAAGGTGTGTGTTTTCCATGAAATGGACAAATTTTATTTTCAAATCCCTAACAAACACATCTATGTCGAGGTTGATTTTAAGAAAGACTTGAAAGAGTCTATCAATATTCAAGCAAGGACTAAATGCTTTATACAAAAATTCCCCTACATTAATCTTCCAAACACATATTTTTGGTGTCAATCACCTTACCATAATTACCATAAGATTCATAAATGCCCCCTCATGGTCCTCTCAAGGCCTTACGTCGAGTAAACATCACTTGAAAAGAAAAAGGTGGTTGAAAATAATGATGGGTAGACCATTATATCTAACAAAAAAGTTATCACCAAGAATAAAAACCCTAAGCCAGCTCCTGCTCCTCCCACTAGCAAACCCTAATAGGGTGTGAAAAAGTGGATAGCATTATTCTTCCTCCCCTCACAGTCTCTTAGTTTTCAGTTGCCTCACAGAGCCAAGTTTCTCAAGAGAATCACTTATTGATTGTAACTTCTACTATTAGGACATCCTCTATTAGCGTTCCCACCATGTAGTGGTCGCATAATCCACCTCACAATGGTGGTGACTCTGCATGGGAAGAGAATGGGGATAAACATTGTTCCATCTCACTAAGGACTTTTTTATTACCACACTAGAAACCACTATTAGGTAATCATTTTGTAGCCCCTGACTCAAAGGAGGACTCAGAGGATGGACAAAGAGAATTGCACATGGGGGATTCTACTCAATGAATCTACTGTCATGGAGTGTCTGAGGTCTCATAGAGTCCATAAATTCTCTCTATGTGTCATTTGTCAATAGTTGGGCATTTTAAAATTGACATGTGTGTAAGAAGTTGAGATTTTAGGGTTTATTCTATAAACTTTTATGTGAAGTATCTGGCACGATGCATCACCCTTTCCCACTTCACATGAAGATGGATATGTTAACCCAAATATTTTGGTTTCACCAAAAAATTCCCCTTAATTTTTGCTTCAAGAGAAGACCCATCACATTGGGTTATTTGGATCATGCTTAATATTGATGGACATTCTTTAGGGGTTCTCAATGTTTATGCTCCTAATGATGCCCCGATAGTATGGTATAATGGCGATGGCTTGCTGATATTCTACCTTTTTCCACCTGGCCAATTAGTGGCAACTTTAAGAGGATAGAGAGTTTTGAGGACAAATTTTGTGCCTTCCCTATGCGGTGGTGCATAAGCAACCATAGAGCTTGATATTATTATAAAAACCATTGGGGCTTGGTGAACCTTCTCTTTCAATGATGTTCATTGATTAACAAACCATGGTTTACTTGGTCTGACTTCTAAGCGTCATTGATCAGGGTCTGAAATGCTTAGACCACATAATGCTTTTTGGGGTAACACATGTTCTCCCTTTGCATTTATGATGGGCAAGCTATATGTTTAACCCTATAAATCAAGATTGGGTTTATCTAGGGTTAAAGGAGTATATAGAAATGAAATGGCACAAGGGTGATAATCAGATCTATAGCAGGCTAATTAGATACTAAACTTGGATATAAGCATACATTGAATTTATTCTGTTGAGATAGTCTAAATATAAAAATTAAAACTATGCTAGATATAAAAATGATAATGAAGTGGTGTACTTAGCTTATTCTAATGCTAATGCATTTTTGGATCTAGAATAGGCAAAAAGTAGGTGGGAAGGATATTCTAGAATAGTCTTTAGATTCTAGCTCTGATGCTTCTAGCTCTTTGAATAGTAATGTCAGCCTGGGTTGGTTACATCAACACTATTGTCTAGGTTCGACTCTAGTGTCATATACAGAATATCTCTTAAAACATGATGCGACCACTTAGATGTTTTTTGGTTTTGTTTCACCTTCACTTTGGTGCATTCAGATCTAGGTCATGGACAATCACTCATGAAATGGCAAAACCCTAGCTTTTTATTATCATAGTGACCTTAGGGGAAAATGAGTAAGTGGACACACAGTGTTGAGATACCCCAAATACCCTATTGTCAATGGGAACTACCTACATAGCCAATACTCTAGAAGAGGGCCTCATATGCATGTAGTTCTCCCTTGCATGTTAGCTTGTGTGTGAATCATACAATATGTGCAAAGCAAGTACAATAATGTCCTAGTTTGTAACTTGGCAAATTAGGTGTTTGGGTTACTCCTTTAGTACTTCAGACCCTATAGATGTGTTGTACCTATGACTTGTATGGAAATAGGGAAACTTTGTTCAATTGAATGCTTGATAGAGTGATTTTGATAAGTTGCCTTGGTCTATTTGGTCCTTGTGCTAGGTGTTCATAGGTGAGAAATGAATAAAGGTTGATCCTGTTTTTATTTCAATCCCTTCAAAGTAATAAATCATATTAAATCACTTAGGCTAACCATTAAGATACATTTCATTTACAAATTGGATGAATTTAGGGCCTTGAACACTTGCATCAGGATAAGACAATAACGTCGACACTATTGTATGTCCTAGATGTCAATATCTAGGGAGTAGGACAATAGGTACAGATTCAAAACTTGCAGAGATGGAAGATAAGTATATTTTAAGCATTTTGGGAAAGATATAAGACTCGGTTTATAAACACAAGACTAGTCAGACTAAGAGATATAGGCCAAGGGGCACAAAGATAGAGCAAATGCGAGACTTGCAGAAGCAAGAAAGGTAAAGAACTGAGAGGAAAAAACAAGGTCCAAGTTTGCCAAGTGTACAAGATTGATGTGTTATATAATTATAAAATATCATCTACATTTCCCCCCCCCCTTTAATATAATAATGAACTCGATAATTTAAAGAAAAGGAATGTGTACCTGGGTATGTATACATGGTTTGTCTTTACATGCACCCAACTTGAGTGCTTTGTTGGTGACTAACCTGCAACCAAGAGCATGTTACAGTATAAAAGCAATGTATATAATCTAGGTTGAAAGTATTTGAAATTGAAAGAGTGAGGTTTAGGATTACACATGTGTGTCGATGTAATTGCCTTGCCTATTGGCAAGTTGTTTTGAAAAACATGTATCATTGTAAGGCTCTGAAATTGATTTGTATTTTGTAATATTAGGCATATGTTGCATAACATATGTACCTTAGATATGTGTCATGCTAAAATTGTATATAACAATAGTACCAATGTATAGAATTTTACCACAATTGTGAATCTGAATTATATAATTCTATGCTTTAGACAATTCAGATAACTATGTAAGTATGGAGGACATGCTTCCAAAGCATGCCCCCATTATATATGGATAAATCTGAAAATTGATATAAGTATTAATTTGGAGAACTTGATTCCAAAACATGCCCCCATTGTAAATTAGGAATGTTGAATACTAAATAGGTGTGGATAACATGTTTCCAAAGCATGCCCCCACTGAATCTGGGAACTGATATAAGTACCATATATTGAATGAATGTGGAAAACATGCTTTGAAAACATGCCCCTACTGAATCTAGAAACTGTGAATGTGTGTAAGCCATGCTCGTATGACATGGTCCCACTGAATTTAAAAACTATGAATGTGTGGAAGCCATGCCCATATGACATGCCCCCACTAAATCTGAAAACTAATATAGGTACCATATACTAAATGAGTGTGGATAACATGCTTCTAAAGCATGACCCCATTGGATCTAGAAACTTTAGCTCACCTCAAAAGGATAAGACAACTGTGTAATCTATGAATGTAACCATGTAGCATATAGAAGGAAACATGTCTAGGTAAATATATCATTGAAGCACACATAACCAATGTGATCACATGTAGGCCTAAGATGCATGATAAAGATCATGAAAATATCTAGATAGTAAAAGTACAATCTCAACAAGCAAATCAAGCCCACACACAAGAACACATAAAACTAAGTCAAAAGGCAAAGGTCCAAGGAGACCGCAAATAAGGGGCATGTTCAAATGCCACATAATCAAAGGGACATGACGTAGTCAAATATCCATAAAAGCAAGAATAACATTTTCAAATGTCCATACAACAAATAATGACACATGCAAATGTTAATTAAGCATACATAGGTAGGTCGGTACAAGCAAAGGAACATATTCAAATGCTTGAACAAGGAATACAATAACAAGGCAAGACACTCAAGGAAGTGCATAAAGTAAAATATAAACAACTAACATAAATATGTCATAGTAGCCCATGGATCAAATGTGCTAGGAAAAGATGTCAAGTGTAAAGCATAACAATTACCCTATATAATATATAATCATGGATAAGAGCATGTGTAAGTATATATGTAAGCTCAAACATGATAATGTAGAGTGATTGGTGAATCATATAACCTGTGTATCAAGAGAAATAGATGCCCCAATGTTCATATGACATGAGTAGAGGGAAAGCCCAACATCCGAAATAGGAATGTATCATGTATTTGTGTATGCCTATATCACACTCAAGTAGAAGTGTGACACATATGTGTATGTATGAATAACTGAGTGTGTCATATACTAATGGAACTAACACATGGAGGCCAAAGAGCCAATATAACATGTAAGTGTCAAAAGTTTATTTTGGATTTTTGAATGTTTTTTATTTATTTATTATTATTTTTAATGTAATATATTTACACAGGTTCATAATGTTTATTGGGATTTTTAAAGGCTTTACTTAAAGTGTAGCAAGGTAGTATATACCTTTTCCCAGCTTTTCTATAACTGTAAATGGACCCAACCAATTTGGTTTGAACTTTCCTCTTTTGTATTTGTATTATGTTGATTTTCTTTTAGTACCAAGTCACCCACATTAAAGTCATGCGGCCAAACCTTTTTGTTATATGCTTGTTTTACACAATCCTAATAAACACATAACCTATGTGTGTTTTACACTCAAATTCTAACTGATGCAATCACTTTTCATGGTATTAATTATCTTTGATGATGTTTGTTGACCCTCTAGATCACCACAATTTGCACAAAGTCCATAAGGCACTACGCAAAAGGTTTTCATACTTGCATAGTGATAAGTCCCTCATAAATAGGCTTACATGCAGATGTTCCCTATAAATAATCATGGACTGCAATCAACATAAATAAGAAGCTCAGCTAAGTGTTTAAGCATGCCTACAAAGAGATCCTCATTATGCATCTCACACAAATATTTTTTTGCCCTTATGCTAAACATAGAATTAAACACATGTACAAGCCATGTACATGGGGTCCCCAAGTTTTAGGCAGTGGTAAGCAAAGAAGTGCACATATCACAGGTTCCAATTATGTGCATGCATGTAATATTTTTGTTTTGCCCATGTGTTCCTCTTCAGGAGATGACTTATTAAGTCCAAGAGATGAGGTCTCGTGCTCAAATGTAAAAATTTATATATTTGCTTCCATTATTTATAGATCACACTCTAGACCACGCATTGCTTCTTGCATAAGTTTGTAGCTCTCCAACATCTATGTGATACTACACTTCAGTGCCTGACCTTCTACAATAAAGTTTTGCACACATATATGCACGTAACATCTCAAGTCTAAAACATGCACAGGCAATGGGTGTAGGGTGCAGATTTAAATTTACAAGTGCATGCCTAAGGTGTCCATTTTCTACATACTCTTATTCTGAAAGTTTTTTGGACCTAAATATTGAAGTCCCATGCCTAATCGTAGGATTTAGTATTTATGATCTCATCATCCGTAAGTCATGACCTAGGTTGTACACCTTCCCCTACATAGATCATTAAAGCTCCCCAAACGTAAGGTGAAGACTTTCAAATCCATGAAAAGGGACTAAGTGCATAGAGAGTCAAAGACTTATACTTTTCATAGGAGATTTCATTCCATGTCTTCTTTGTAGAAACGCAACTTTCAAATGTTGTTACGATGTTACTCTTCAAAGCCCATCCTACTGTATAGCATTTAGTACATACACTTTGTGCAGAATGCAACCAAGTGATGAGGCAATGTATAAGATGAGGCATGAAGTGTGCACACACTTAATTACATGAATTTAGGATCACAACTGGGCTATCAAGGTCGAATAAGGGCACAAACTCTTTTCTAAGGAAGCTCTCCTCATGCAACTTGCGTAGAATTCGATGAAGCCCCAAGTGTGTGCTAACTAGTGTGTAAATATTTCCTAAGGGCACATGGTGCAAATTTGTACCTGTACACAGTGATGACATGGTAAAATCTAAATGGACTTGTGCATCTTCCACATCAACGAGCGAGCCCAAATAGATTGATAGATGGTGGGCAAGTATGAAGGGTAGTCACAAGTAGTTGGCCATTAAATGAAGTTATGTCAAAACAAGGTTTAATAAAAATGTGACTATTAAAATGTTAAGGCATAGCCACACACCTCCTCTGATCAACCCATCATCCTGCATTCCCAATCACATAGTGGATTTAGGAGGATCCTTCCAACTACTTTTAGATTCATATTGTCAGACAAAATTTAAGGAATATGGCTCAGAGTGATTGTTACATGGTAAATTAGTCTTCCTAATTAACCTAAATCCTTGAGCACCATCTTTCAAATTTAAGGCTCTTATCTGCCACTATAAGTGGTGTATTTATTACATCAAAGGCTTTTTGACTCTATAAAAGCCTAGATTTTCATTGTAAAAGGGTCGATATCTTTTGAGCAATGTAATGCTACCAAAATTTTCCCTCCAAAGAGCCCTCTCCTAGTATAACAAACCTATACTTATTTGAGTTTTTAATATTGCCTTAAATCTTAGGATTAATAATAATTGATTTACTTTATTCATCCTCTATATTGATCTTTATCTGTAGATGTTTATCCCTCTCATTGTCATCCTCCCTTCGCACCTCTATGTAGAACCGAAGGTCTCTGTAGCTCTCATATTATATATACATGAATCTGCATAAGGATTATCTATGGGCTATCTATAATCCCTCTTAACACTACATTATGTTCCCTTACCTCCATGTAAAACACTTATGCAGTGTGTTCGGTTTGAAGATCTTGTATCCAGTCTATTAGTTTTACATGTGGTTACGCTGGTGAGTTGCTTGCTTTATTCCTTGTGCATCACCTTTTACATTATATCAACCCTCTTACCTTTTCTCTCCCTTTTCCCTTTGTCAAGTTTAAGTTTAACGCTAGATGTAGATTTCATTTTGCTCTTGGTAGGTCTGCATGTTGGTCTTAAACTAGGTGCATCTAGAATAAAAGGAAGTCAACCTACTCTGGAGGTTCATCTTAAGGAGCACAAGAGTCCCACACCTTGGGGGATGATCTCATTGTTACAATAAGACACCGAATCACTCCACGGTGCGTAGGTCCAAGACACTAGGCATGGAAGAGCCATGCATAATCAAACATGAGATCCAATCACATGCAGGTACATGTTTTCAGTGATAATAGTTTTTGGCATGCCTTGTGGGACCAAGTTCAAAATTTAGATGAGAGATTGGTGATATTCTTAATGATTCAAGTGTTGAAGACACTTTGTTGAGTACCTGACAACTCTGAATGTCCAATCCACTAGTTGAAGTAATCTAAACACCTAATGTATGTCTTTTTACCCCCCATTTCATGAAAATTATACTACTACACCTCCCTATTTGCCATATCAGGTTGAGAGTGCTCTTAGTTTCATCCAAAATTGCCTTGAAGTAATGGGATATCACCCTTCACACAGTGTTTGCCCCCTCTTACCCCAGTTTAGCTTTTTGTGTAGCCTACTCACACTTATAATTAACCTTGTACAAGCTATGTTACTCCCATTCAACTCTGTTATCCCCTAACCAGTCCTAGTAAAGCATTAGGGATATCTTTATAGATTTCATCCAATAGATGAGGGAGGTTGATGAATAGTTGGAGTAGAGTAGATGGCAGGAAGAGCTTGCTTACTGAGCTCACATTCACCAACAAATAATGAGAGAAAAATAAAGATACAAAGAAGAATAGTTGGCTGGGAAAATTCCAACTAAGGAGGAACAAATGCGACATTTACACATTCAATTATAAGAGATTGGGACCTGAGCGGTCCCTTCTCTCCCTAACTTTAAGTAGGCTTCTCCTACAATCATAGATCAACTTATCAAAATAGGAGCTTTGATGCCCAAGATTCTAAGCTTCAGGGAAGGTAAGCCTTCTGAGCCTTTTAGTAAACCTCTTAGTATTAAATTCCCAAGTTTCAAAGGTTCCCCTTCTATGGAGAATTTTATGCCCGCGACAACCCTGAAGCCCATTCTTCCTCATAATCGTTAAGCTCAACTTTGGTAGCCTTCTTGGACTTAGTATCTAGATTTCATGAGGCCTAGCCTTGTTGAGACCTCCCTTACTTCACCAATTGAATATTATTGTCCTCCTACTATCTCGCTTTTCAAATGAGGTCTAGTTTTGTGGATAATAAATGAAGATTGCACGGATGAAGAGGAGAGCACTTCAAGTGAAGATGAGGAGGAAATAATTATTGGTAACCCCCTCTATGCCACTAGACTATAAAATCAATTATGTTACGATAAGAACATGAGTATAATCAGTTGGAGCAACATGTTGGTGAGCATATGGACAAGGTTGGGGGCAAGGAGCTCAAGCAAGAGAAATGGGAAGGCATTGTCAACTTATTTGATGATCCACCACCTTGTACCATAGGGAAGACCTTGAGGCTAAATAAAAACTCTAAGAGGAGTGCGTACTTCAAGAGGGAGGCCCTGACCAATTAAAGATTAGTTTGTAAGCACAATCATAATCATAGGAATAAGACTCCTTTTGGGATGAGCTATAGGACTTATGTTCAAACTTGGATGTCAAACTAATGCCCTTTGAGGAAGGAACTCATGGGAGCATGAATCCGAGTGTTGGAGCAGGTTTGGCATCTTATCACATACATGAGGAGGACTCTCTAATGCCCATCCTTATGAAGCCATAGTGGGAGCCTCAAAAGTATGAAGAGAAACAAGACTCTCAACCCATCAAGGAGTTTGATGATCTCAGTAGACCAACTGAACCCAAAAAACAATGCAAAGATGAGGAAGAGGTTGTCGTAGAAAATGAGCTTCAACTTCACTCTCATGGGCACTTAGTGGGGAAACTTCCAAAAGACATAATGGACTCAGAAGAAAACCCATGAATTAAACAAGAGTAAATCATTAAATTCATGAGATTTTTGAACACCAAAGGCAAGCTTTCTGAGCTTCTAAAGGGTCAGTGTGAGCAAAAAGTGCATCCAAGCATAAATAAGTTCACAAGAGATTGGCTCAGCTTTGAAGACTTTTTCCACCCAAGTGAGAGGCTTTGCATAGTTAGACATAGTTGTTCATCAAGAAAGAACCTAAGCAGGCTACATCTCACAAACACTTATTAAAATTAGCCCAAACACACCTCTTTTGTAGTAGGGCAGCACCCACCCACCTTCATTTATCACATGACAACATGCACGCCACCAGTAAAGGTGACCAAAGAGGCTTTTATTTTGACCTTGGTGCTTTAGGGCTCACTTATACTCTATATATATTAGATTAGTTTCTTTCTCTAAGCACCCATGTGCATATTTAAATAGTTGTAGTTTAGATATTCACTTTCCCGAAGTGCTTTTGCATAGTTGTTGTTTTGTTTTCTCTACTCTTATGTTCTTGTTTTGAGGAAGTTCTCAGATCTTCAATTGTTTAGCAATGAGCTAGGCAAACTAACAAGAAGTTAAAGTGAGTAGGAATGCATAGTGAAGGCAATTACACAAAGGTGCACATGTGAAACAAAGGAAAAAAGTGTGCACAAAAATTTAACTATTAGGGTGGATGGATGGATTTTAGGCTTCAATGACTCCATGCCCAATGGATTGCTTCAAAGGCCATTAAGTCTCTGATTAGTAGGCAAGAAACCTACAAAGGTCACCAAAAGTGTTGACCCTCCAAG
Organism: Torreya grandis; assembly: GCA_037957365.1. Taxonomy (NCBI): domain Eukaryota; kingdom Viridiplantae; phylum Streptophyta; class Pinopsida; order Cupressales; family Taxaceae; genus Torreya; species Torreya grandis. The sequence continues at coordinate 1,395,273 of JARHVA010001485.1, forward strand.
TCACCCCAGTCTACACAAAGTTCATAAGGCATTTTACAGAAGGTTTTCATACTTACATAGTGATGGGTCCCTCAGAAATATACTTGCATGTGGATGTTCCCTGGAAGTACCTAAGGATGAAAATAAATGTACATCAACACCTCAGCTATGTGTCTATGCACACCTATGAAGAGATACTCATTATATACTCCTACCATCTACAATAAAGTTTTATATGCACTTTTGCATAGAATATATCAAGTCTAAAATGTGCACAGGCAAGGTGCGTAGGGTACAGATTTAAATTTATAAGTGTGTGCCCAAGGTGTCCATTTTTTGCATACCCTTATTTTAAAATATTCTTGCACCTAAATATTTAAGTCCCATGCCTAATGTAGGATTTAGTATCTACGATCTCATCATCCATAAACTATGACCTAGGATGCACACCTTCTCCTGCATAGATAAAGAAAGCTCCCCAAACATAAGGCGTATATTCTCAAAGCTGTTAGAAGGGACTAAGTGCGTAGAGAGTCAAAGCCTTATACTTTTCATAGGAAATTTCCTTTTGTGCCTTATTTATAGAACCATAACTTTTGAATGTTATTGCAATGTTACTCTCCAGTGCCCATCCTACCACACAACCTTTAGTACACACCCTCTTTACAGGATACAAATAAGTGATGAGGTAACACACAAAGTGAGGCATGAAATGAATATGCACTTAAGTACATGAATTTAGGAGTGCAATCAGGCTATCAAGGTCAAAGAAGGGTGCACACTCTTTTCTAAGGAAGTTCTCCTCGCATCATTTGCATAGAATTCAATGAAGCCCTGAGTGTTTGCTAACTAGTGTGCAAATGTTTCCTAAGGGCATAGTGCACATATTTTTACCTTGTGTGTAGTGATGACATGACATTATCTAAAGGGACCTGTATATCTTTTGCATTAGCGAGTGAGCCCAGTTAGATTGACAGATGATAGACAAGTATGAAGGGTAGTTATGGACAGTTGGGCATTGAATGAAACCATGTTAGAATAAGGTTTAATGCAAGATCAACTATCAGAATGTCAATATATGGCCACACACCTCCTCTGATCACCCCATGATCCTTTATTCCTAGGAATGAATGTGGATTCAAGAGGATCCTTCCAACTACTTCTAGATTTAAACTGTTAGATAGAATTTAAGGAATATGGCTTAGAATGATTATTATGTGGCAAATTGGTCTTCCCGATCGACCTAGAGCCTCAAGTGCCATCTTTCAAATTCAAGGCTCCTATCTACCACCCCAAATGATGAATTTATTACATTAAAGGCTTGTTAACTCTATAAAATCTTGGATTTTGATTGTAAAAGGGTCAACGTCTTTTGAACAATGTAATGCTACCAAAATTTACCCTCGAAAGAGCCCTCTCCTGATATAACAAAACTCTGACTATTCAAGTTTGTAATATTACCTTAGACCTTAGGATTAATAATAATTGATTTACTTTATTCATGCTCTATGTTTTATGTGTATTCATGGTTGTTGATCTTTGTCTATGGATGTTTGTCCCTCTCATTGTCATCTTCCCTTCGCACCTCTACATAGAATCAAAGGTCTTTATAGGTCTCATGTTATGTATATAGGGTATAAATAGGCATTATATATGGGTAGTATATCATCCCTCTTAATGCTACATTGTGTTCCCTTACCTCCATGTGAAATACTTATGTAGCACGCTCAGTTTGAAGATCGTGTATCCAGCATGTTAATCTTATTATTTTGTTAAGCGGGTGAGGTGCTCACTCTATTCTTGGTGCATCACCTTTTACATTCAAATAACCCTCTTACCTTTTCTCTCCCTTTTACCCTTATAAATTTTAGGTTTAACACTAGTTGTAGATTTCATTCAGCTCTTTATAGGTCTACCACTGGTCCTAAACGAGGTGCATCTAAAATGGAAGGAATCTAACCTACTCTAGAGGTTCATCCCAAGGAGCACAAGAGTTCCACACTTTAGGGGATGATCCCATTATTACAACAAGACATTGAATTGATATCTAATGCATAGATCTAAGGTGTTAAGTGTAGAAGAGCCATGCACAATCAAGCACAAGAGCCATTCACACATGGGTGTACGTTTTGAGTGATAACAATGTCTTTTAGAGATACACGTAAAGAAGTTATCTCAAGTTTAATCAGTAATACAACCTCTATAACATAGACCAAAGAATAAAGTGTGGCCTGAGTAGGTGTGTGTACACTCATTCAGTATGCCCATAAAGCATATACAATCTGCTGGTGTTAATCAATGTTGTATCTTTCAACTATTTTGACAATTAATTTATTGGTTTCCTCTACCTTGCCATTGACCTATGGGTAATAAGGTGTATAAAATATATACTTAATCTTGTATTTACTATAAAATCATCTCACTATCATGTTTTTAAAAGATGTTCCATTAGTTGAAATAATGGTTTAAGGAATGCTAGAGTGGGAAATGATATTAATCATCAAAAACCTGTATATGTCATCCTTTGTGGTAAACTCAAGTGGAATTGCTTCCACCCATTTTGTACAATATCATGTAGCTATAATGATAAAGTTGTGTCCACCAACAAATACTAGATTTACCTTGATTATTAAATCAAAGCCCCATAAGGAAAAAGGTCATGGTGAAACAATCATATGTGACTCATGTAACAACACATGATTAAAATTGCTATCTTGTTGGCATTATAAACATAGGTTTGCATTTTTGATACACTCTTGTTCCATTGTAGGCTAGTAATAACCTCGATATAATAGTTTTTGTGACATGGCACGTTCGTTGAAATGCCCACCACACTCATTGTCATGCATTTCCAAGAGTGTAGTGTGAGCTTCACCTTTACTTAAACTCCAAAGTAATTTCTAATAATAACATAACAAAATGCTTCACATTGTAATTTTCATTTGTCATTTTATGCAAAATGGTCTGGTATATAAGCTTGATAAATAAAATTATAAATATAAGTGTACCATTTTGTGTTTATAGTACTATGAGTAACAATAAAAATGACCAAGGTATGCATTTGATCAAAAGAAAAGGAAGGATTTCATAGCTATCATATTGTAAAGTTTATATGATCATCATCAAAAGTCATCAAAGATGTTACACTTGCCATAACATGTGCATGGAAGTTATCTTTACATGGAATGTTGTTGATAGAAAATGTGCCAAATGTCTATGTGAGTTTATATACCATTTCTTTACATGGTAGAAGATGCTCTTATTTAGTTTGGTAAATATTAGTAACTTGATTAAAAACCAACTGGGAATCACCAAAAACTTGGATGTCTCTAATATCAAGTTTATGTGCTATGGACAATCCGATGATCAAGGCCTCATATTCAATTATATTATTGGTGCAAGAAAAAGATAATATGTAAGAAAAATGCATGTATATACCTTTAGGGGTGCAAAATACAATGCCAACACTCACTCATGTTTGACATTTTGACCCATCAAAGAACATTTTCCATGGAGTGGAAGATATATTATATACCTCAAACTCATCACAGAAAGCCTCGATTAGTGGAAAAGAAATTGATAAATGAGCCCCAACCAATTGGTCAGCTATGACTTAACTTTTTATTAACTTTTAGGCTATACATTTAGATCAACATTCATGAGTTGCATCACCAATTTGGCTATGCGACCGTTTAAGTGTGTTTTTTTCATGAGGAACCGTAATAGATCTTCTTTAATTTTAACATGATCCTCATTATTGAGCAAATAACAACATAATTTATGGGTAGTGACCACCAAAGATAAACAAAGCTTTTCCATGGTTGTATATTTTCATTCATAATCAATGAGCTGATGATTGTTGTTGGGTGAATATTTTGTCAATCAGTGTACTGATTAACAAAATAGGTCTGATCAACCACAACAAGAAGATTGGTTAGCTAGGTGTGCAGCTTTACTACATCAACCGGAGACAAATCTCTCCTCTCATCAAGGGGAGGTTCCCTATAGATACGTAGGAGCTATATACAATATAAATAAGTAGAAAATAACACATGGGGGAAGAATAAACCATCCATCTCTCTTCTTTTAGAGATGATGCACACAAACAAAGGAGAAAATCTTGGTGTAAACACTAAAGGCACTTCTCTTCTTTCAAAAGTGTTCTTGCAGGAAACAATAGGAGTTTCTTTCAGATAGTAAAGTACCTAGTAATCAAAAGGGCGTAGTAACAATAGGATGAAGTAGAACACAAAGTTTCCACCTCAACTTCCCAAAGAGTATATCACAAAGGATAATGGGGGCACAAAGTCACCCCAAAATCCTTAACACAAAAAGAAAAGAAAAACACAGACTGAAAGCAATTGTGAAAGCATAAAGTCTTCCCACAGTTGGTTTCACGACACTTCCCTATTACCTTCACTAATTCTGCTTACCAAATTAAATGAATAAGGACACCTTCAGAAGATAGATGTAAGAATGATCTTCTAAAATGACACAAGTCAGGACAGCACAAAGTCTATGAAAAACTTGCTTTCTCATTCAGATAAAAATGAAAATGAAATTACAACCTGAGCTCAAAGTCTCAGTCTTCTTCTTTCAAAATGGGCAGAGTTTTGCTCTTGTAAAATGAAAAGCATCACTTACAAATGAGAGAAAATACAAACTTATAACAACTACCCAAGGATTGGTGCCTTTTTCCATGGGATGGCCCATGCTGCAGTTAGCATCTTCAATGCATCTCCAGTTTTGTCTAGAGAGACCATGCTGAGAATAGTGCACTACCATAAGTATGGTGTGTCCCTTCATCTGATATGTCTCCTCCTTAATATGGATAGTCTGGTCCTTTGCATATTTGTCTTTACTTTATGGAAGAAAATAGGCCACATCCTTGGTTTGGTGTGCTCAGAAGTCTACTCGATCCATTGTTTCACCTACTGGAAATAACTCTTTCAAAGATAATTCTGGTCCTTTACGTTGATCTTCTCTTCCTTGTAGCAATTTTAAATCTTCAAGCTCTCTTTTCATTTAATCGCTTGGTTCTTCCTTTAAGTTTCACACTCTATTTGAATTTCCACAGATTTTCCCTCACTTTAAATTTGACGTCTGAGGGGTCGTCAATGGTCACCAGCTGCTTAAACCATGTTGAACCTTGAACTTGTGAACCTATGAAAGTTCATTGGTTCATTGGTTCATTTTGTCTCTTTTGTTCCATCGCTTCTTAGTTCAATCACTTTCTCGCTCTTTGGTTGAACCATCCGTTGAACCACTTGTTTGTTGCTTATCTCTTGACTGAGGCTGCCTTTGAACTTTTGAACTTATGAACCATTAAACTTTGAACTCTTTCAATTCAAAGTTCAATCGGTTCATTGGTTCTGCCCATCGTTTGCTCTTCCTAAGCTCTTTGATCTTCATCGCGCTTGGTTGAACCCTTGAACCTGCGAACACGTTGAACCATTTGGTTTAATGGTTCAATGGTTAAATCGGTTCATTCTTTGAAGCTCTTTGTGTCTAAGTCTTTGAAGATTCCTTTATGCATCTTTGTTTAGCCTTTGGAGCATCCCGAATGGAAGGTGTCCCTTCGGGTCCTTAGAAAATATCCTTTTTCTGCCGTCAAGTGTCCCTCGCAAGGGTATCCACCCTTTGAGATTTTTCATGTGACCTTCAGGGTTTTACTTTGCTGGCGGGTTCTTGCTTCTTCAACAAGCTTTTGGCTCTCGAGCTTTTCCTCTCGGTGGGCTTTATCCTTTATGTCCTTCAAATAGAATGTCTGAAGGAATTCCTTCGTACAATTTGTCTGAAGGAAATCTTCCTTGCCTTTGCATCTTTCCCACAGGGCTTTTGCTTTGTCTTTTAGGCGAATTCCTTCAGACAATTTGTCTGAAGGATTTCACTGTCTTTTGCCTTGTTCACTTTTTCGAAGGAGTTCACTTTGTTTGCTTTTGCTCGCTGTCCTCCATAAGGGCACTTGTTCCTTTGGCTTTGGGGTAGCCCCTTGAACCTGTTGATTGAACCAACCAATTGAACCAACTTTAGTTTAATGGTTCAATAGTTCAATAAGTTCATTCTTCGTTATTTGGCTAAGTCTTTTTTTTGATATTTTGCACCAAGCGCGTTGAACCAATTGGTCATTGAACCTGTTGAACTCGCCTGTAGAAGCCTTTAAACCTGTAGAAATGAACCTGCCTGTAGAGTCTATAGAAACCAAGTCCGTAGTTTTCTCTAAGTTTTCTCTCGAGCCTTGAAAGAGTCCATAGAAATGAGCCTGTGGAGTCCATAGTTTTAAGCCTACAGAGTCCATAGATTTCTTCCTACAGAGTCCATAGATTCAATCTTGTAGAGTCCATAGTTTTCTAAGAAAAATTTGAAAAATGAAGAACCTGAATGCTCAGAATAATTTTTGAAAGGGGAAGAGAGGAATTTTGGTCCTGTAGGACGAAGATAGCTCAGATGTTGTTCCAAAAATGAGTGACATTTTTGGGAACCAACAGTTGGCTCCAGTTGGGGAACTTCCTTCAAGAGAAAACTTGGAATAGCTGAGGGGAGTAGAAACCAGAATCTCTAGTGCCTTGAAGTATGCCATTGGGCTATGGATTCATGCTACCCAAAAAGAAAGGCTCCAAAAATGAAAACAAAAAGAACAAAATAGAACTATAGACTATACAAATATACATATATACATGTGAGCTTATCTGATACTTCAAGAATTGAAGTACTTCAAACGCTGCTCCTTGTGAGGTGAAGAAAAGGGGATGCCATCTTGATAAACCAGTAGGAAACCATTCTATCCCCAAAAACGGTGATGAGCAAATGGAGCTCTCCATCAGGAAACTAATTTTTTGCATCTTCCTCTTGGCTCTTTCTTCTTCTTGCCCCATTGTAGGACGTGGTCTTCAATTTGAAAACCATAACTCCTTGCTCTCTTGGTGAAGGGTTCTTTTTGCTGATTTTGGAGTACAATAGTATGGTCCACCACCATAGCTTGCTATACTGCTAGTTCAGTCCAGCACATACTTTGATTATCAGCATCAAACTCCTGACAAACCATCAGCTTAGCATCTCCTTTGGTGTGAAGTAGTTTGAATTCTTCACCCTGAGTAGTTTTAAATCTAAGCAACAGAGATTTGCATCCAATTGTGGAAGAAGTACTGCCATTAGATTCCAGGATCTAAGCATCATCAGAAGCTGATCTTCTATCAGGTTTCTTTTCATTGGAGATGGAAGATCCTTCTTGATTTGTATTGCACCTTACCAAATTTTTTATGCCTGATTTGGATCAAATCCTAGATTGTCAGCCACGAGACTTTAATCAACTGAGACATGAGCATCCTCTATGGTCAAGGAGTAATTACCTCTGCTTGAAGGCTCAAAAAGAATTTGAGCAGCAGGGGCTGACATTTAGGTGACCACAATCTTTGCCTCAGATAGGTCCAAACCTAGCTCTTCACCAATGTTTAACTGATCAAGATTGGCTTGCAGGGATTCAAACTCAGTCATTTGAATTTTATATTTCTTGACATGATCAATCATGTCAAATGACTGAGATGGACTTGGAAGAGAGGATGGGAGTTCATCTTTTTGGTTTTTGGGAGGGGGAGGACTGATCTGTGAAGTTGAAGTAGAAGGTGTAGAGATGTTTGATGTACTAACCTTCTTGACAATCACTGGGTCTTTTGACTGGAAAGGTAGAGTGGTTCCCCGCTTAGCAATTGGAATTACAGGCCGAGTTTGTTCTTTTTTTATTAGCTTGCTGGGCTAACTGATTCTTAGACTGGGTGAATACTGCTTATGATTCTTTGACTGCTTCACCTTCACTTCTGGGTTCATCTTGGTAATTTAGGAAACCAATGTGGGAGTCGCTAGTTGATTCTTCTTGATCCTCCATGAAGAGACCAGAATCAGTTTCTTGCTTGAACTCAGATTGGAAATAGAAAACATGTTTTGTTTCCAGATATCCCACTACTAAGTTGGTTGGAGGTGCTTCAAAGGCAAGGTTCCTCTATGGGAGAGGAAGATGATTTGGTTGCCCTTGACTTCTGGCAGCGTTGCCTTGATATGGCTGATTAGGGAATGTCCTCCTTGGTGTATCGTTATATAGAGGAGCAGAAGACATACCTTGTGCCATTTGCCTTTTCAAGGCTAGCAATTCATTTGCCAGCTTTTGTACCATTGGGTCAGTGGTGACTGTGGGTGAGTATTTAGAAGATGAAGAGGGTTTAGCTCTATTAGGATCTCTCCTTATCTTTCTTGCCAAGATAAGGTCATCTTCTAGCTCAATAGCCAAGTCTTGAACAGCCTCAAGGTCTATGTGTCTAGCCTGTCTCAATAAAAAACTCACTTTAGGCAGCTGTGAGTTGATGAAGAAACACATGAGATTCTAAGGTGTCAACTGAGTGATCATGGGAATCCTATGCCTCAGCTTGTTGAACTTAGCAATAAAATCCCTCATAGGCTCATGAGGTTCCTTCTTCATCTGAGTGAGCTAGGCCAGCAAAGCATGTGCATCCTTTACAGGCTTGAACCTGGCTTCAAACTTGGCTTTGATTGTATCCCAGTTAGTCACTAATCCAGCTTGCAGATGGTAGAACCAGTTTGCAACAGTGCCTTGTAGTGTCTCCATGAATAGCCTGACCGCTATGTCTTCAAATTCCACCCCTATTACACTGTAGGCTATGCTAAAGGCTGTAATGTGTTCATCAGGGTGAACTCTCCCATCACCAAGGAATTTGGGGAAGTTTTTTCTTGAGCTATGTGGAAGTTCATGCAGAGGTGGAGTCAAGTTGAGTGGGCCAAAAGAGTTACCCCAGGGGCCTCGAACTGCCATAATTTAATTATAAAAAATAGGGATAACAAATTTGGGTGGAGTGGCCAGATTACAGAACAAAAATGGAAAAGAACTGGCCCTGCTTCCGCTTGAGGCTTGAGGCTTCAAACTGCACACTCTTTTCTAGCAACTCTATTTTTGCAGACCAAAAAATATAACAGAGATGGAGGAAAATGGTAAGGCTATAATGATAATGGGTAAGACATGGAATAGAGTCGCTAAAGTCTGTATAATAGATAAGGGTTATAATGATTATGGGTAAGACATAGGTGATGTTTCAATCTGAAACTTGAGGTTCTAAATTGCACAAAATTATTGTGTCCCCAGCAGAGTCACCAAAAACTGTTGGGTCAATATTTTGTCAATCAATGTACTGATAAAAAAATAGGTTTGATCAACCACAATAGAAAGATTGGTCGGCTAGGTGTGCAGCCTTACTACATCAACTAGAGACAAATCTCTCCTCTCATTAAGGGGAGGTTCCCTATAGATACGTAGGAGCTATATATAATATAAATAAGCAATAAAATAACACATGGGGGCAGAATAAACCATCTATCTCTCTTCTTTCAGAGATTATGGACACAGACAAAGGAGAAAATCTTGGTGTAAACACTGAAGGCACTTCTCTTCTTTCAAAAGTGTTCTTGTAGGAAATAGCAAGGGTTTCTTTCAGATAGTAAAGTACCTAGTAATCAAAAGGGCGTAGTAACAATAGGATGAAGTAGAACACAAAGTTTCCACCTCAACTACGCAAAGAGTATATCACAAAGGATAATGGGGGCAAAAAGTTGCCCCAGAATCCTTAACACAAAAAGAAAAGAAAAACACAGAGTGAAAGCAATTGTGAAAGCACAAAGTCTTCCCACAGTTGGTTTCAGGACACTTCCCTATTGCCTTCACTAATTCTGCTTACCAAATTAAATGAATAAGCACACCTTTAAAAGACAGACGTAAGAATGATCTTCTAAAATGACACAATTCAGAACAGTACAAAGTCTATGTAAAACCTGCTTTCTCATTCAAATAAAAATGAAAATGAAATTACAACCTGAGCTCAAAGTCTCAGTCTTCTTCTTTCAAAATGGGTAGAGTTTCACTCTTGTAAAATGAAAAGTCTCCCTTAAAAATGAGAAAAAATACAAACTTATAGCAACTACCTAAGGATTGGCGCCTCTTTCCATGGGAAAGCCCATGCTGCAGTTAGTGTCTTCAATGCGTCTCCAATTTTGTCTGGAGAGACCACGCTGAGAACAGTGCGCTACCATAACTATGGTGTGTCCCTTCATCTGATATGTCTCCTCCTTAATATAGACCATCTGGTCCTTTGCATATTTGTCTTTACTTCATGGAAGAAAACATGCCGCGTCCTTGGTTTGGTGTGCTTAGAAGTCTACTCAATCCACTGTTCCACCTACTGGAAATAACTCTTTCAAAGATAATTTTGGTCCTTTGCATTGATCTTCTCTTCCTTGTAGCAATTTAAATCTTTGGGCTCTCTTTTCATTTAATAGCTTGGTTCTTCCTTTAAGTTTCACGCTCTATTTGAATTTCCATAGATTTTCCCTCACTTTAAATTTGACGTTTGAGGGGCCGTCAATGGTCGCCAGCTGCTTGAACCATGTTGAACCTTGAACCTGTGAACCTATGAAAGTTCATTGGTTCATTGTATCTATTTTGTTCCATCGCTTCCTGGTTCAATCGCTTTCCTGCTCTTTGGTTGAACCATCCGTTGAACCACTTGTTTGCTGCTTCTCTCTTGACTGAGGCCGCCTTTGAACTTTTGAACCTATGAACCATTGAACTCTTTCCATTCAAAGTTCAATCGGTTCATTGGTTCTTTGGTTCTTCCCATTGTTTGCTCTTCCTAAGCTCTGTGATCTTCATCGTGCTTGGTTGAACCCTTGAACCTACGAACACGTTGAACCATTTGGTTCAACGGTTTAATGGTTCAATCGATTCATTCTTTGAAGCTCTTTGTGTCTAAGTCTTTGAAGATTCCTTTCTGCATCTTTGTTCAGCCTTTAGAGTGTCCTAAAGGGAAGGTGTCCCTTCGAGTCCTTGGAAAAGGTCCTTTTTTTTTACGTCAAGTGTCCCCCGCAAGGGTATCTACCCTTTGGGATTTTTCATGCGACCTTCAAGCTTTTACTTCCCTGGCAGGTTCTTGCTTCTTCAACGGGCTTTTGGCTCTCAAGATTTTCCTCTCGGCGGGCTTTATCCTTTATGTGCTTCATACAGAATGTCTGAAGGAATTCCGTCAGACAATTTGTCCGAAGGAAATCTTCCTTGCCTTTGCATCTTTCCCACTAGGCGTTTGTTTTGTCTTTCGGGCGAATTCCTTCTGACAATTTGTCTGAAGGATTTCGCTTTGTCTTTTGCCTTATTCACTTTTTCAAAGGAGTTCACTTTGTCTGCTTTTGCTCGCTGCCCTCCGCAAGGGCACTTAGCTTGGTTCACAGCCCTCCATAAGGGCACTTGTTCCTTTGGCTTTGGGGTAGCCCCATGAACCTGTCGATTGAACCAACATTGGTTTAACGGTTTAATAGTTCAATCGGTTCATTCTTCGTTATTTGGCTAAGTCTTTTTTTTTATCTTTTACACCAAGCACATTGAACCAATTGATCGTTGAACCCATTGAACTCGCCTGTAGAAGCCTTTGAACCTGTAGAAATGAACCTGCCTATAGAGTCTGTAGAAACCAAGTTCGTAGTTTTCTCTAAGTTTTCTCTTGAGCCTTGAAAGAGTCTGTAGAAATAAGCCTATGGAGTTCATAGTTTTAAGCCTGCATAGTCCATATATTTCTTCCTACAGAGTCCGTAGTTTTCTGAGAAAGCTTTGAAAAATGAAGAACCTAAATGCTCAGAACAATTTTTGAAAGGGGAAGAGAGGAATTTTGGTCCTATAGGACCAAGATAGCTCATATGTTTTTCCAAAAATGAGTGACATTTTTGGGGACCAACAATTGATATAATAGATTGGATACTGTTTATGATTATCATCAAATTATGTTAGCAAGGCCCCTAGGGCCTCATGGTAGCTGTAATGTAAAGAAGTAATGATATATAGGGAATAAGAGGCATAAATAGGTTTTTATTTTATTAAGGCTTTGTTGACATACCTTATCCCATACAAATCATGTCCTTTTTAAGCAAATGTTTGGAAGTGATTATTTTATCAACCAATTGTGCAGTGAACATCAGCTTGAATTTGACCCTACAAACATCACAATTATTTTAGATTGGTTGGTGGTGGCATTTCTATGATAGATTTTACCTTTTTTGGATTAATGTCAATGCCTTGCTAATAAATAATGTATCTGAGGAGTTTTTCTGAAGATACCCTAAAAACACATTTTTTTGTATTTAATCTAAAATTAAACTTACATAGGTGCTCGAATATTTTTCATAAACTAGTAGCATAGTCTCAACAATCTTTTGATTTTGCAAGAAAATCATCAACATAATCCTCAATAATTATGTGTATGAAATCATGAAATATATGAGTCATGGCCCTTTGATATATGGATCCTATGTTTTTTTATCCAAAATGGACAAGTATGTAACAAAATGTCCCCCAAAGAGTGATAAATGCAGTCTTTTCTTGATATGCAAGGTTAATTTTGATTTGGTTATATCCTATGAAACCATCCATAGATGAAAATGTCTCATATCTAGCTGTAGAATCCATAATCATGTCAATATTAGGTAAAGGGAAGTCATCTTTAGGGGAAGCCTGGTTTAAATCATGGTAATAAGTACAACATTAAATTTTACCATTTGGTTTTTTAATAGGGACAATGTTGGAAACCCCATTGTAATGTTCAATGGCTATTATAAAATAGACGTATAAAAGTTTTTGAATTTCATCTTTTACCAACAATGCCACTTTAGGTTGCATTTTTTCATATTTTTTATTTTATCGACTTTGCATCTGGGTATAATAATATATTATGCATTAACACTGATGGATCAATCCTAGGTATATCTGAATAATTCCCAAGCAAAGAGTTTAGGGAAATGATGAAGGACCTATCGATAGGTTTTTCGTTCATCCTCCTACATCATTGCAACATGTAAGATTGGCTTAGGGTCTTTATCCATTCCAAAGTTATATTTCATTGTTTCTTCATTTAACAAAGTAGATTTATCTATAATAAATGGTGCAGTAGGAATAACATTTGATACATCATGTTAGATATTTGGATTAATGTTCTCACCAAATTAAACATGATCAAAGGTAGCATGAGGAAACCTGTTCTTATTATAAAAGGAAGGAAGATCCTCATATGCCCCTAGGTACTCTAGTAATTATTTATAATTAGAGAACTCGTCCATTGTTATAATTTTTTAAGGAATTGGTGTCATCAATTAAATGATGGTTAACCACTTAGAGCTTGGTTATGGAGATATTCATACATTTTATTTTGGCCTTTTGGAAATAAATTATATTTTAAGGTATATGTTTGTGTTTAGTAGCTTGGTTTGAAAAACCCAACCTTTGTTGGTTTGTATTATTTATAAGAGAAACAGGTTGCACTATTTCTTACTCATATTTACCTAACCCTTGTCCCTTGTACCAATATTTTAGTAAATATTGAGAACAAAAAACAAATTTATAGTCTTGTGGTGTAGTATGAATGGGTGGTTGGACCATTTCATAATGCTTGAAGGAATTAGTATCCATGGGGCATGTGTAAATGAATCCTCAACAACTAAATTTTAAGTATACATGCAATATGGAGGCAACCTCATATATCTCGTGTATCCAAAGTCATCTCAAAAGAATGTTATAGTTCAAATCATTAGTCATAATTTGGTACAAAATGGGTAATGTATGCGGACTTAAAGTATATTCAATGTTATATGTCCTAATATTTATCGTGACATATTATCCAAAACCCTTGATAATCATATTAGATGGTTTGATGCCCATTATAGAGAGAAATGATATGTAACAAATGTTGAGTTTGAAACCATTGTCCACTCATTTTACCATTTTAATGTAAACACATACCTAGATATAAAGTGGTAAATAACTATTTATAAGGCACTGGGGTGGAAAATCCTGCTTTTTAAATGATATATTATGATCAGTCCATTTTATGGAGTTTAAGATAGAGGCCACATGTGGTGGTTCAACATTACGAGGGAGTAAGGTCATAAGTAATGCATCTATAAGAACATCCTTGTAATGTGATGAATTGTGTAACAATTCTAGTAGGGAGGTGTTGGTAGCAATGTGTTTGGATTGGGAAATAACATGTCCTAGGGAGGATGGTTGCTTCATGCACTCCATTTGGTGCTTTATAATGATAGGTAAAAGCTCATTTTAAACATTACAACAAGGAGGATTATGTATGGAAATAGGTTTTGAATCCCTTATAAATTGAAATGAGTTAGTAGGCATGAAACATAACAAGTAATAACCATTATAAGGTATTGGACCATGAAATAATTTATAGAACTATCCATGGCAAACATGATTACAAAATTTATAGCAATTTAGGGATCGATAATAGGTAAAAAAAAACCTAAATGATCTAGGGTTTGATGTTCAAATATTGGGTTCACCAAATGTTTAACCATAAAAATCTAGATCGGGGTTATCTAGGGTTGAAGGGGTGTATAAAAATGAAATGGTATAAGGATGATAATTAGATATATTATAGGCTAATTGGATGATAAACTCATATATAAGTATACACTGAATTTATTATTTTGAGATACTTGAAATATTAAAAGCACAACTATGATAGATATATAAATGACAATGAAGTGATGTACTTAGCTTGTTTGATGTTAATGCATTTTTGGATCTGGAATAAGTAGAAAATAGGCAAGTAAGAGATTTGAGAATGGTCATCAGATTCTAGCTTTGATGCTTTTGGCTCTCTAGATAGTAATGTTAGTCTAGTATGGTTATGTCGATGTTACTATCTGGGTTTGATGCTCATGTCTTATATAAAATATCTTTGAAATAGGATGCAACCACCTAGATGCTTATATGTTTTAATTCACCTTTGCTCTGGTGCCTTTAGATATGGGTCATAGATAGTTGCTCCTTGTGAAATAGCAAAACCATAGCTTTCCATCTTCATAGTGATTTTAAGAGAAAATGGGTTAGTGGGCACATGGTGTTGAGCTACCCTTAAGATCCCATTATTAATGGGCATTGCCTACATAACCAATACTCCAAAAAAGGGCCTCTAACACATATAGTTCTTCCTTATGTGTTAGCTTGTGTGTAAATCATACAATATATGTAAATCAAGTACAATAGTGACCTAGCTTGTAACTTGGTAAATTTGGCTTTTAAGTTGTTATTTTAGTACTTCAAACCTATAGATGTGTTGTACCCATGATTGGTATGGAGATAGGGTAGCTTTGTTCAATTGAATGTTTGATAGAGTGCTTTTGATAAGTTACCTTGGTCTCTTTATTCCTTTTGATAAGTTTATCTAGGTGAGGAATGAATGAGGGTTGATCTTATATTTATATCAATCTCTTCGCAGTAGTAACTTACATTAAAGCACTTAGGCCTATCATTAGGATATGTTTCATTTGTAAATTAGATGACTTTAGGGAATCGAACACTTGAATCGGGACATGAAAGTAATGTTGACACTAGTATCTATCCCAAACAGTAGTGTCTAGGGAGTAGGACAACATGTATAGGTTCATAACTTTAAAAGATGGAAGATAAGTGTATTTTAAGCATTTTGGGAAAGATAAAATACTTGGGTCATCAACATAATATTGGTCAGAATAAGATATATAGGCCAAGGGGCACAAAGATAGATCAGATGCAAGACTTACAAGAGCAAGAAAGGTAAATGTTGAGTTGTGGAGCTAAAAGCTTCACTAGATGAGCAAATGCAGAGGTTGTTAGAGTTACACAGTCGTTGACATCGGTCAGGACCGATCGACGTCGGTTAGGGATCAGCTGACATCGATCATATGCAGACAGATAGAGACCGACGTCAGTCATCTGTGTGTTCCCAAAATTCTAATTTTGAGGAGAACAGATTGTTTGCATGTAAAGGGTAACTTTTAGTCTTGAGTTTGCTTTTCTATTTTTGGCAGGACATATTTGTACCTTTGATTAAGAGGTGCATCTAACGGTGGAGAATGCATGGCTCATGAGCCCTAGTTCTATATAATAGGGTTCGATCCTCATAGCATTGTAAGAAAAGGTGAATCAATTCAAGTAGTTGAGTTGGTTGTAATTGAGAGAGAGAGAGAGAGAGAGAGAGAACTCTTGAGGGAAAGAGATCTGTACATCTGAGAGGTGTGAGAAGAGTGAGATTTCTTCATTGTATTTCCTTCTAGAAGCGTTTAATACAAGATTGATTGTTTCTTATATCTTCTATTCTTTGTTATTTCTGATTTTTAGTTACTTATTATTTCTGATTTAATTTTGTGTTTAGTTGCTTATACAAAAGTAATCAATTGTACTCTGTAAGATCCTAACAGGTGGTATCAGAGCCAGGCTATCAGAGCGGGTTAGTGTTTGTTGATTACAGGTTCACTCACAGGAGTTTTTGATTGAGTGGGAGTAAAGCAATGGCATAAGAAAGTAAGCTAAGAATGGAGAAATTCAATGGTAATAATTATCAATTATGAAGGATACAGATAGAAGATTATCTGTATCAGAAAGATCTGTACTTACTGTTGGGTGGGGTTTCAAGCAAGCCCACAGATATGCAAGATGAAGAATGGAATGTTCTTGATAGAAAGGCTCTTGGATCTATAAGGTTGACCCTGACATCTTCTATGATTTCCAACTTATCACAAGCAAAGACAACGGTAGAGTTAATAGATACTTTGGCAAATTTATATGAAAAGCCCTCAGCTTCGAATAAGGTATATCTTATGAAGCAATTATTTAATTTGCAAATGTAGGAAGGTGGATCAGTATTTAGTCATCTTAATGATTTCCATGCAATAGTAAATCAGTTAAATTTAGTTAAAATAGTTTTTGATGATGAAATTAAGGCTCTCTTAATCTTATGCTCTTTACCTGAAAGTTGGCATAGTTTGGTAATGGCAGTTAGTAATACTGCATCTACTTCAAATATCTTGAAAGTTGATGATGTTGTTAGTATAATCTTGAATGAAAAAATTCAAAGAAAAAGCACAGAGGAAACATCAGGTAATGCTTTAAGTGTTGAAAGCAGGGAAAAGCAAAGAGAGAAGGGCAAGCAAAGGAGATCAAGGTCAAAGATGAGAAGTAGATCCAAATCCAGAAATGAAAGAAGAATAACCTGTTGGAATTATGGAAAGAAAGGGCATGCAAAGAAAGATTGTTGGTTGAAAGATAACAAAGTAAATCAGCATGAAGATAATAAAAAAGAAGCAAAAGTTGCAGGTATTGTTGCACATGATGCTCTTATATTTTCTTTGGATAATAAAGTAGAATCTTGGGTTTTAGATTATGGTGCCTCTTTCCATGCAACCCCAAATAGAGAATTTTTCAATGATTATGTCCATGGAGATTTTGGAAAAGTTTATTTAGGGGATGATGAGCCTTGTCAATTTGTTGGCAAAAGAAAAGTGCAGTTGAAATTGCAGAATGGCAACACATGGGTGTTGAAGGATGTCATGCATGTACCCATCCTGAAGAGGAATATGATTTCTGTAGAAAAGTTGGGTGATGAGGGTTGCACAGTAACTCTCACAGCTAAATCTTAAAAAGTTTCCAAGGGTGCACTTGTATTAGCTAGAAGTAAGAGAGTAGGTACACTTTATCTATCTACTTGTATTACTGATCATTCTCCTTCTATTATATCTACTTCAGATGTAGATGCAAAGTTGTGGCACTGTAGGCTTGGTCACATGAGTGAGAAGGGAATGAATGCTCTTAAGTCAAAAGGTAAGCTTTCAGATTTGAAAAGCATAGATCTAGATTTCTGTGAGCATTGTATTTTTGGAAAAGAGAAGAAAGTGAGTTTTTTCAAAATTGGGCCAATAAAGAAGAAACACAAGTTGGAGCTTGTTCACACAGACGTGTGGGGACTAACTTAGGTAGCTTTTATTGGAGGATCATGGTATGATGTTTCTTTCATTGATGATGCTACAAAAAAGGTATGGGTTTATTGCATAAAGAGGAAATCTAATGTTTTTGACACATTTAAGAAATGAAAAGCTTTGGTTGAGAATGAAACAAGTTTGAGATTGAAGTGCCTTAGATCTGACAATGGTGGTGAGTACTGCAGCAATAAATTCAATAGTTACTACTTTATGAATGGAATACACAGGGAAAGGATGGTTCTTGTTAGGTTGTGGAGCTAAAAGCTTCACTGATGCAGACATTGGAGGAGGGTGCTGAGTGTCACAGTCATCGGCGTCGGTCAGGCCAACTGACGTCGATCAGGTGGAGACAGGAAGCTGTCGACGACGGTCAGAGATCGACCGACGTCGGTCACCCCCAGACAGACAGGGACCGACGTCGGTCGCCTGTGACGTTTCAAACTGTGAGTTCCATGGACAGTTTGTTAACGAACTGGTTGTTTGCATGAAGAAGGTTAATTTTAGTCTTTAACTACAGATCTAATTATTGTAATTAGGTGTCTAATTATTGTTTACATGAAATTTATATAATAGACTCATGGGTTGTATTGTAATTTGTGCTAGAGAGTAAGAGAGCAAATATTAGCTCCTTTAGAGTGAAGAGAGCATGGTGTGTTGCTCCTAGTGCCACAGTGCCAAGTGTGGGTGCTGGTTTGGAGAATCAGAAAGATTTTTCATGTATGTAGGATCTTTGTCAACAAGTGTGCAAGGCCACATTTGGAGATTTACATGGTAAGTAAGATCATTGATCTGCAAGTGTATGTGTGTGCGAGGTCTAGGTTTACAAGTGTGCAGAACTAGGTTGATCTGCAGGTGGCAACAGGATCAAGGTGATAACAACACAACAGGGAGCAAGATCAGGCAGGATTTACTTGGAGTGCAATTGTGTACTTGGAGTGCGTGGAGCACTTGTGTACTGGCAGTAGTGATACTGACTGGTTGGAGGTGAACACCAACTCTATGTTTGAGTTGTGTGTTAGGATTGTAAGAGAGAGATAACTCTTGATTGAGAATTACTATACACTTGAGGTGTGGGAAGCCACTGAGAGGTGTGGAGAAGAAGTGGCATCTTCTTTATTGTATTTTCTTTTTGGATGAGTATTAATACAAGATTGTGTATTGTCTCTCATATTCTGTGTTATTTCTAAATTTTTGTTACTTGTTACTTTTGATTTAATTCCGCATATTAAGTTGCTTGTACATGGTAATCAATGGTGCTTCCACGGGTTCCTAATAGTTGGTATCAGAGCTAAGGTTGCAGGGAGTAGGTTTGTGTTTGGTTACAGGTCACTCTCAGGGGTTTTTGATTGAGTGGGAGTATAACAACGGTAGAAGAAAGTACAGTAAGAATGGAGGAATTGAAAAGCACGAATGGTCAATTACGGTGTTATGGAAAGAAAGAGCAGGTAAAGAAAGATTGTTGGTTGGTAGCAGATCAACATGAAAAAGCAGATGTTGCAGGTGTTGTTGCACAAGATGCTCTGGATAAAGTAGAATCTTGTTTTATAGATTTTGTTGCCTCTTTCCATGCAGTCCAAAATAGAATATTTTTCCATGTTAAGGTCTTTGGAGACTTTGGAAAGATTTATTTAGGGGCTGGTGAGCCTTGCCAAAGAATTGGCAAAGGGGAAGTGAAGCTGAAATCGTAGGCAGCCAACACATGGGTGTTGAAGGGGGTCATGTAGGTCCCGGTCTTGAAGATGTGGCTAATTTCTTCAGGAAAGTTGGGTGATGAGAGATGCACAAGAACTTTCACAGCGGATGCACTTGAATTAGCTGGTGGTAACAAAGTAGGTATCCTTTATCTATCTACTTATATTACTAATTCTTCTTTTATTGTGAAGACGTGGCTTTGTAGGCTTGGTCACATGAGCAAGAAGGAGATGCATGTTCTTAAGCGGAAGTCAGATGTGTTTGACAGACTTAAGAACTGGAAAGCCTTGGTGTTTCTAAAGGAGATGACAGACAGAGATCAGTGGATGGGGCTGGACATCTTTGAGCAGGGTGGTTTGGATAGGGTTTTGATCCATGGAGAGCTCACGGCTAAAAAGTCATCACTCACAGGTGAACACAGTTACCAGCATCGGTCAAAGGGAACCAGCGTCGAACAGACAGGTGTCGATGTCGGTCATGTGTAGACCAGAGACGGTGGTGTCAGGCAGGGTGGCTCCTGGTGTCAGTCAAGGAACTGACGTCAGTGACCAGGTAAGATTGACATCGGTCAAAAAATCAGTGTTGACAAAAAAGACAGTCGCATGAGAACTGACATCGATCAGATGCAGATTATGTGGTGACTGAGGTCAGTCACTATAATGGATTTTGGGCAGACAACAAGCTGTCAAGGAGTCTCAAATGCCCATATGGAGGACTGAAAGGGTAAGTAAGCCTCAAATTTGATGTTCCTCTTTTTTATGCTCGTTGCTCATTGTAGAGTAGGAAGGATCCAGGAAATAGTGGAAGCATGGCATGAATAGAATGCAGAACCAAACAGGAGATTTGGTAGGGTTGCCAACTGGAAGAAAGCACTGAGAGACAAATGGATTCCTTAGTTAAAGAATAGAGAGAATGGACACGTGAGACGAAATACCAAGTCATATGGTCTTGAGGAAGCTGTAGGACAATGGTACAGGGTATGACAGGTGGATGACAAAGCATGGCTTTAGTTAATGTCAGTGTAACCATTGTGTTTGTCTTACCAGGTGGATGATGGTCGTGACATTATCCTGTTACTGTATGTGGAGCATGAGTTTGGTGCAGGTTTAGACATACAGAGTTTTGCTAAGCTAAGGGTAAGGTTAGTTCGGTGGCATGTCATGAGGAATTTGGAGCAACAAAATTCTTTGGCATGAGTGTGTTCTAGAGACATGGGATATCACAAGTTGATTTTGTCTCTGGATGATTGTGTGATATCGGTTAGCACGCTGATGGTTGGACAGTTCATAGAGCAGGGTCTTGATTCACATGATGAGGTTAAGTACATGTGTATTAGACCTGGGTTGCCCACGCAGTGGGAGCTGTCAGAAAGTTTGGAGCCGATCTGGGACAGAAGCACTAGAGGGTAGTTTAGTGGATTCTCAGGTATCTGAGAGGGACTAGCAGCAGGTCAACATGCTATGCAGGGTCAAGTTCTTTTCTAGATGGGTTTGTAGATGTGGATGCGATAGGTTACTTGGATGATAGGAGGTGCACCATAGGATTTGTGGTGGTTGGTCTTCAAGGTTGAGCTTGAAGAGGGATACAAGCCAAGAAATAGATTAGATGGGGTACAGGTACATTGCAACTGTTTATCTCTAAGTGGGAGATTATTAGGTTGTGGAGCTAAAAGCTTCACTGATGCAGACATTGGAGGAGGGTGTTGAGTGTCACAGTCGCTGGCGTTGGTCAGGCCAACCGACGTCGGTCAGGTGGAGACAAGAAGCTGTCGATGATAGTCAGAGATCGGTCGACGTCAGTCACCCCTGGGTAGACAGGGACCGACGTTGGTCGCCTGTGCGGTTTTGATCTGCGAGTTCCATGGATAGTTCGTTAACAAACTGGTTGTTTGCATGAAGAAGGCTAATTTTAATCTTGAGCTGTAGATCTAATTATTGTAATTAGGTGTCTAATTATTGTTTGCATGAGATCTATATAATAGACTCATGGGTTGTATTATAATTTGTGCTAGAGAGTAAGAGAGCAAATATTAGCTCCTTCAGAGTGAAGAGAGAATGGTGTGTTCCTCCTAGTGCCACAGTGCCAAGTGTGGGTGCTTGTTTGGAGATCAAAAGGATTCTTCATGTATGTAGGATCTTGGTCAGCAAGTGTGCAAGGCCACGTTTGGAGATCTACATGGTAAGTAAGATCATTGATCTGCACGTGTATGTGTGTGCGAGGTCTAGGTTTGCAGGTGTGCAGAACCAGGTTGATCTGTAGGTGGCAGCAGGATCAAGGTGATAGCAACACAATATGGAGCAAGATCAGGTAGGATCTACTTGGAGTATGATTGTGTACTTAGAGTGCGTGGAGCACTTGTGTACTGGCAGTAGTGATACTGACTGGTTGGAGGTGAACACCAACTCTGTGTTTGAGTTATGTGTTGGGACCGTAAGAGAGAGATAACTCTTGATTGAGAATTACTGTACACTTGAGGTGTGGGAAGCCTCTGAGAGGTGTGGAGAAGAAGTGGCATCTTCTTTATTGTATTTTCTTTCTGGATGAGTATTAATACAAGATTGTGTATTATCTCTCATATTTTGTGTTATTTCTAAATTCTAGTTACTTGTTACTTCTGGTTTAATTTTGCATATTAAGTTGCTTGTACATGTTAATCAATGGTGCTTCCATGGGTTCCTAACAGTTCCAAGGACACCTCAGCAAAATGGAGTTGCTGAAAGGATGAATAGAACAATAATAGAGCGTGCACAAAGTATGAGGTTGCATGCTGGTTTGCCCTTACAGTTTTGGGTAGAAGCTATAGATACTACAATTTATCTAATTAACAGAGGACTTTCTACTGCACTGGATGGTAGAATTCCAGAAGAGGCTTGGACAGGTAAAAAGGTAGATCTTTCATTTCTCAGAGTTTTTGGTTCTGAAGCTTTTGTGCACATTGATAAAGAAAATAGAAAGAAGCTGGATGCTAAATCTATGCGGTGCACTTTCATTGGTTATGGTTCTGGAGATTTCAGATTTTGGTTGTGGAATTTAGAAACTAACACAATTATTAGAAGTCGTGATGTAGTTTTCAATGAAAAGGTGATGTACAGTGATCAGCTCAAAAGGTTAAATAATTTTGAGCAGGGCAATCATGATTTGGATGAGGTTATGATCCAAAATGAGCTTGCAAGAAAAAATCATCACTCACAGGAAAACACAGAAACTGACGTCGATCAAAGAGAAACTAACATCGGTCATGTGCAGACTGACATCGACCAGAGATGACCGAGATCGGTCACTGACAGAAAGAAATTTGGGCGGATAACAAGCTGTAAATGAGTCTCAAATGCCCATAAGGAGGTCTAAAAGAGTAAGTAAACCTCTAATTCGTTATTCCCCTTCTTTATACTACTTGTTGCTCACTGATGGTGGAGAACTAGAAAGTTTTGATGAGGCAATGTAGGTAGAATCCAGAAAACAGTGGGAGCATGGCATGAATGAGGAAATTGATTCCTTGGAAGAGAACCAAACGTGGGATTTGGTTGAGTTGCCAGCCGAAAAGAAAGCACTAAAAAACAAATGGGTTTACAAGTTAAAGGAAGGAGAGAATGGACAAATGAGACATAAGGCCAGGTTGGTAGTAAAGGGATTTGCATAAAAACTAGGTATTGATTTTGGTGAAATTTTTTCTCTTGTAGTAAAAATGACTTCTATTCGGACTGTATTGTCTTTAATTGTTATTGAGGATTTGCACCTTGAGCAGCTTAATGTTAAGACAACATTTCTTCATGGAGATTTGAATGAAGAGATATATATGGAACAACTGAAAAGTTTTGAGGTCAAAGGTAAGGAAAAACTTGTGTGCAGGTTGAAGAAAAGCTTATATGGTCTTAAGCAAGCTCCAAGACAATGGTATTTGAGGTTTGATAGGTTTATGACAGAGCATGGCTTTAGTAAATGTCAATCTGACCATTGTGTTTATTTTAACAGATTGGATAATGGTAGTTATATTATCCTATTACTGTATGTAGATGATATGCTTGTTGCAGGTTCACACATGTAGGATATTACTGAGCTTAAGGTAAAATTAGCTCACACATTTGCCATGAAGGATTTAGGAGCAGTAAAGAAAATCCTTGGCATGAGTATTAAGAGAGACAGGAAAAATCACAGTTTGATTTTGTCTCAAGAGGATTATGTGAATAAGGTGTTGGAGAGGTTCAATATGCAGGATGCAAAATCGGTAAGCACACCTATGGCTGGACACTTCAAGTTGAGCAAAGAATAGTGTCTTAAATCACATGATGAAGTTGAGTACATGAGTAGAGTTCCATATGCTTCAGCAGTTGGGAGCTTGATGTATGCAATGGTATGTACTAGACCTGATATTGCCCAAGCAGTGGGAGTTGTCAGCAAGTTTATGGCCAATCCAAGAAAGAAACACTGGAAAATAGTTCAGTGGATTCTCAGATATCTGAGAGGGACCAACAGTAGGCATTTATGCTATGGAGGGTCAAACACTTCTCTACATGGGTATGTAGATTAAGATATGACAAGTGACTTGGATGGCAGGAGAAGCACTACAGGATATGTGTTCACTATTGGTGGAACAACAGTTAGCTGGATTTCAAAGTTGTAGAAGGTTGTTGCCTTGTCTACTACAGAGGCAGAATACATTGCAGTCACAGAGGCTAGTAAGGAAATGATTTGGATGACTCAGTTCATGGAAGAGTTGGGAAAGGAGCAAAAGAGTTACAGATTGTATAGTGATAGTCAAAGTGTAATTCATTTGGCAAAGAATTCAGCTTTTCATTCAAGAACCAAACATATACAGCTTAGGTACCACTTCATTAGACAGGTATTGGAGGATGGACAGTTGAAGCTAGAAAAGATCCATACTGATAAGTACCCTGCTGGTATGTTAACAAAGCTGATAACAAAGGAGAAGTTGAATCTTCATTCAACTTTTATTGGTCTTCAAGATTAAACTTGAAGATGGAGAAACAAGCTAGAGGATGTTACTGGACAGGTACAGGTGCAACTATTTATCTCTAAGTGGGAGATTGTTGAGTTGTGGAGCTAAAAGCTTCACCAGATGAACAAATGCAGAGGTTGCTGGAGTTACACAGTCACCGACATCGATCAAGACTGACCGACGTCGATTAGGGATCGATCGACATTGGTCATATGTAGATAGACAGAGACCGACATCGGTCATCTGTGCGTTCCCAGAATTCTAATTTTGAGGAGAACATATTGTTTGCATGTAAAGAGTAACTGTTAGTCTTGAGTCCGCTTTTCTATTTTTGGCAGGATAGATTTGAACCTTTGATTAGGAGGTGCATTTAACGGTGGAGAATGCATGGTTCATGAACCCTAGTTCTATATAATAGGGTTAGATCCTCATAGCATTGTAAGAAAAGGTGAATCAATTCAAGTAGTGGAGTTGGTTGTAATTGAGAGAGAGAGAGAGAGAACTCTTGAGGGAAAGAGATCTATACATCTGAGAGGTGTGAGAAGAGTGAGATTTCTTCATTGTATTTCCTTCTGGAAGAGTTTAATACAAGATTGGTTGTTTCTTGTATCTCCTATTCTTTGCTATTTTTGATTTCTAGTTACTTATTATTTCTGGTTTAATTATGTGTTTAGTTGCTTATACAAAAGTAATCAATTGTACTCTATAAGATCCTAACAGTAAAGAACTGAGAGGAACAACCAAGGTCTAAGTTTACCAAGTGTACAAGACTGAGGTGATATATAATCATAAAATATCATGTAATCATGGTTCACCCATGAAGTTTTCCTTTTTGACCATATTCCCATTTCTTGTAGACTAGAATGTGGAGGTAATCTTCATAAAATCCTTTACAATAATCATTTTTTTCTAAAAATGTCACTTTTTAGCCACAAGGGCACTATCTGACTCATCACTAGAGTGTGAAACTTTGCTTTGTATGGAGTGGGATAGGATTAGCCTACAACTATCATATCTTTAAAGATCTATATTTGGAGAAGGTTAATCAACAAGTCTAATGATACATTATGTTTGGGTCATGACCAAGTTTGGATCTGCATACCTAGAAAGAGGGGTACTTACTCACTAATATCCAAGGGAAGGGTTCCAAAGCCTTTAGGCCTGTGACATGAGAGAATAAATCTAACTAGAGCTCTAAAAATAAAGCAAAGGAATTTTCTAAAGGCAATGTAAGTAATTATTCAAGTAAAAGTACACTAAGGGGAAAGGGGAATAATCAAAATGGATAAAGAGCCATGGTAGGCAAATGGGGGCCTAGGCTACCTAAATTAGATAAATGACAATTACAAACAATAATATAGCCACACTAAGTATAAGTGTATATAAATTATAGACAAGGACACATAGGCACACATTTATCTACTAAACAATAAATAACATCTACCTATCAAATGTAATAATGGAATGAGTATAAGGTTAGAAATACTTACCGTGATGCAGACCCATCAAGCCTTAATCTCCCCCTTGGCCAATGGTGTTTTACAAGTGATTTTTGTGGTTTTGAAGACTCTAAAGGATGGATAATAGGCTTTAATCTAGCTAAGGACCTCCTAAAAAATCTCTAAGACTTCCACAAGATAAGCGTCCTTTAAGAAAAGATTTTACCTGTAGCTCATCCAAATGTGGCTAGGGCGATGTGCGAGCACTATATACACATAATATTTTTAAAACTCTATCATTTACTGATGCTTTCTCTCTTGTAATAACTTATCAAGTTTCAATCTCTCTAAGTTCATGCATTAAAGGGTGTACTATAAGAGGGGTGGATAGATGATTGGTGCTTCACAAGATTGTTAATTATATCATACCTAAACCCACTTCAAATCCTGCTTATCTAACCCCCTAGACAAACAAATCCTTCTTATCCAACTTCCTAATAAATTATCCTCTCAATAACCACTAATAAAAAACCCATTTTTCCTACTAGATCAGTCATGGTTAACCTGATTGTGAAAGTTATGACACACGTTAGGGAACTAGGTCAGCCATGGTCGACCTAGTTCAAGGCTGAATGGTAACTTTTTGAAACTAGGTTCTGCTGAGACAACCTTGTTGGCTAAAATTTTAAAAGGGTTAGAACCTATCCATTGATATAAATATAACCTTCAGTTCAATCAGATATAGATGAACATTCATTTTCACATTATTACAACTCATAATTTTGCTACATCTGCATTTGATGGAACAATTGCTTAGGGTTTTCCTCGGAGGAAAGATAACTTATCTGGTGGGAAGTCTTGGATGCAAGTAGGAAAATATTAGCCTATATATAATTTCAACTATTATGATCCTTGCAAATCCAAAACAATCTCTTGCAATGCACCATTGGCCAAATGGGAAATTGATATTTGACAAGGTCGCTCAAATGTAAGTATCTCTAACTTATGTTTTTTCATTTTATAGATAGATATTACACAAAGCAATAGGTTTGAATGTATAACTCATTATTTATATTTCCTCTACACTTAAAATTAGTGTGGCTATAGAGGCTTCTAGGATTTTTTTGGCTTGTTATATTCCACCTTAGGTGATTTAGGCCCCTATTTGCCTACCATGATACCTTATTTGTTTTGATTATTTTAAACCATCCCCATTTACATTATAAGTTTGATAACACTAAATTAGATTTAATTTTATGCATCAAAAGACCTAACTAGGATTATTGCATGGTATTATTTACCTAGAGGTTTTGAAACCCTCTCCTTTAGTGTTGTGTTATAAGTAATCCCTTGTTTAGGTTCAATAGATCCAATTTGGTCATGCTCCTGATATACAAAGTTTCATGATAGATTTTAGTTGATTACCTTGTCTAGTCATGGATTTACTAAGTAGGATAAGTTGTAGATATATCTTAATTTGTTGTATACATTCTGGTGATCTTAATGTGAATCTAACCCTTGCATTTCAATTTTTTCATTTACAGTCAATTAGGTCACATTGGTTAACCTAGTTTTATTCTTTGTTTGCATATTTTCATCCATAATTAACTAGGTCATGTTGATCAACCCAATTTTATTCTCTGTTTGCATATTCTGGATCTACAATCAACTAGGTTGTATAGGTCAACCAGTTTAGTTTTTTGTATAGAAATTTTATTACATAGTCAATTAGGTTTTGTTGGTAGACCCAATTATATTCTATGCTTCTCGAGTTTTCATCTATAGTCAACTTGATTGCTCAGGTCAACCTAGTTCATTTCTATAATTTTTACTTTTATGTTTTAGCAAACTAGGTCCACATAGGTCGACCTAGTTTTATTTCACTGATTTCAATTTTTAGCTTTCTACAGACTAATAAGTCGACCATGGTCACCCTATTTAATCTTTATGTTTCCCATTTTTTAATCTCTACATGACTAAATTGATCCCAAACAATCTAATTTTGATATTCACATCTACAACAATCATTCTCAGCCAACTAAGTCGACTTGGACAACCTAGTTATATTACTTAGGTTTCTTCTAACCACTTATATTTTAGCTTTTGTCAATTATCTCATTTTCTTATTTCTATTTTTTATTAAGATTACTTAGTACTTCATGTTTTTATTATGTTATTTCCAATTTTTAGTTACGTTAAAATTGTATCACACAGTCAACTAAGTGGACTTGGCCAACTTAGTTATGTGTTGTTTTTTCTTGCCAACAAACTAAGTAGATCCTAGTTAACCTAGTTTGCTTTGGCATGTTTTTGAAATAAATTATATTAACCAACATTGACCTTGTTTTATTCTACTTATTTAAATAGATCAACCTTGGTCGACCTTATTATTGTGTTTCACTTTATGCATAAGCAATGCAATTCACTTTATTTTCATTACTTTTTGTTTGAAAAGAGTTGGCTGCCTATTTGCTTACTTTTAAAAATTGTAAATTAAATTTTCCCACTTGATTTTTGCTTTTATTTTCACTTTATCTTGACTTCCTTAGAAATGTGTATTGACAGTTTGAAAACTACTTAGCTACCATCATTAAGGGCTATATGATACTCTATTTATTATCCTCGTTTATCATTTATAGATATTATGGCATGAAGGGATTGCCCCAATACTCATAGTCATAATACAGAGATAAATACATTCTTTAGTTTCCATGTACCTGATGGTATTTAGGAAATGCTTAGGATTCTCCTTTTGATTGAACCTTAGGAAGCCAACCATCTGTTTGATCTTGTAGTGCATCAGTTAGTGATTAATGTCGATAAGTTAGTTCAAGCTTACCCTTGAAACTAAGTTTATGTTAGGTGACCCCTTATCCAACGGAAGCACAATTGATTACTTTCTTATAAGCAATTAAACACAGAATTATACTAGAATTATAAAGTAACTAGAAACTTGAGACAACAAAGAATTTGAGAGACAATACACACTCTTGTATTAGATATTACTAGAAGAAAATACAATAAGGAAGATGCCACTTCTTCCTCCACCTCAAAGGCTTGCCACACCTCAAGACCTTCTTCCCTCTCTCTCTTGCTCAACATAACAACTCTATAGCCTGAGTTATTATCCCTCCTTGAATGCTTCAGTTGATCTCCTTGACCTTACACCTGTAGATCTCCTTGACCTTACTTGCTTCAATGCTTTTACTTGCCTTCTTGATAATTACAATACATGCCTTATGGGTCTTTAAATAGGATCCAATGCATACAAAAATAGAAATCTAACTACAATAATTAGACACGCAGCTCATGACTATAATTAGTCATTTGACATGCAAACACTCACTTCACTTAACTGATTGTTCGTCAACAGCAGTTCTAGAACACACAGGCGACCGACGCCGGTCCCTGCTTGCCTGGTGCTATCGACGTCGACTGACTAGCTGCCGTCACTGGTTGCCTTCTGCACTGCATCTGACTGACGTCGGTCATGATGCCAACGCCGGTGCTTCTAGTTCTTTAGCATCCTCTTCTTTGTGTCTGCAAACAGTTGAAGCTTTTAGCTCCACACCCTAACAATCTCCCACTTGGAAATAAATAGCTGCTACTGTACCTGTACCTGTACACCATCTATTTTGTTCCTTTGGCTCTGTATCCCTCTTCAAAGTCACTCTTGAAGACCAACCACCATGCAAACTTGTGATGCTATACCTGTCACTTATGCCAAAAGAATTTTGCTGCTCTCAAATTCTTCATGACATACTTCTGAACCAACTCTACCCTTAGCTCAGAAAACTCCCTGTATATGAAACCCTGTAACAAGTAACACAATACAGTAACAAGATAATGTAGCTAATATTATCCAACCTCGTAAAGATAAATACAATGGTCAAACCTCCATTGTCTGTAGCCTAATCAAGACCATATACCATAGTCTTCTATCTCACGTGTCCATCCACTCTCTTCTCTAATATGGAAATCCATCCCTCTATCCAGTGCTTTCTTCCAGCTGACAACTCTACCAACGAATACCTATTTGGTTCTTTTCCAAGGACTCACACTCCTCATCCATGCCAAGCTCCCACTATTTTTGGATTCTACCTGCATTGCTTCATCCATCTTCCTAGTTCTTGACTATCAGTAAGCAATATAAAGAAGGTGAACAATGAATATGAGGTTCACATACCTTTTCTGACTTCCATATGGGTGTTTGAGACTTATTGACAGCTTGTTGTCCACCCAACATCCGTTTCAGTGACCGATCTCGGCCATCTCCCAGTCTGTTCCTGACCGATGTCAGTTTCTTGCACTGACCCTGACTGTCAACGTCATTTCCCTGGCCGACGCCGGTGTCCCCCCTGCCGACGTCGGTCCTGATGACTGACGTCGGACTTCTCCTGCCCGACCTACCGACCCTGTTGGTCTGCACATGATCGATGTCAATTTCTGTCTGGCCGACGTTGGTGCCATGGGAGCACTGGCGTCGGTACCTGTGTTTTTCTGCAAGTGATGAATTTTTCATCCATGAGCTCATCTTGGATCAAACCTCTGTCCATGCTGCCCTGCTCAGATTTATTCAACCCCTGTGACTGATCTCTGTCCTTCATCTCCTCCATAAACACCAAGGCTTCTTTGTTCCTATCAAAAGCATCAAATTTCTTTTTTCTGCAATGAACTCTATCTATGCTTTTCGAATCTGAACACATACCTTTTGAATCAAGAACGTCCATTCCCTTCTTATTTATGTGACCAAGCCTATTAAGCCACATCTTCGAATCTACAGCTGAAGTAGATAAACCAAAAGTAGAATCAACAATACAAGTAGATAGATAAAGAGTATCTACTTTATTACCTCTTGCTAAAACAAGTGCACCCTTGGTAACCTTCCAAGAGTCCGCTGTGAGGGTTATTGTGCATCCCTCGTCACCCAACCTTCCAACAGAAATCAAACTCTGCTTCAGAACCGGGACATGCATGACCTCTTTCAACACCCATTTGTTGTCAATCTGCAATCTCAGCTGCACTTTCCCTTTGCCAACTATCTAACAAGGCATACCATCCCCTAAATAAATCACTCCAAAGTCTCCCTATTCATACTCATGGAACAAATCTCTGTTTGGGGATGCATGAAAAGATGAACCAGAATCTAAAATCCATGATCCTACCTGACTATCCAAAGAAAGTATGAGAGCATCCTGGATCACAATATTTGCATCCTTTGCTTCTTCCATACCTGCATGTTGATTCTCTTTATCTCTCAACCAACACTCCTTTGTATGTCCTTTCTTTCCACAAAACCAATTGGTAACACCTTTGGACTCGGATCTCCTTCCCGACCTTGATTTCCCTTGCTCAATCTTCTCCCTTTGCCTTCCCTTGCTTTTTGCACTTAGAGCATTCTCTGATGATTCACCTGTGCTTCTCCTGCGTATTTATTCATTCAAGATCACACTCACAACATCATCAACTTTTAAGATTTTAGAAGCAAATGCAGAATTACTTACTGCCATAACCAAACTGTCTCAACTTTCAGGCAAAGAACATAAAATCAAGAGAGTCTTTACCTCATCATCAAAAACAATATTGACTGAAGCTAATTGGTTTACCAAACCATGGAAATCACTGAGATGAGTATGTACCGATCCACCTTTCTGCATTTGTAAAATAAATAGCTGCTTCATAAGATATACCTTATTAGAAGCCGAGGGCTTTTCATATAAATTCGTCAAAGACTTTATCAACTCTTCTGTTGTCTTGCACTGTGATAAGCTAGAAATCACAGACGATGCAAGGCTCAACCTTATGGAATCGAGAGCCTTCCAATCAAGAACACTCCATTTTTCATCCTTCATATCTGTGGGCTTGCATGCAACCCCACCCAACGGTAAGTACAAATCCTTCTGATACAGATAATCTTCAATCTGCATCCTCCAGTGTTGATAATTCTTACTGTTAAACTTCTCCATTCGTAGCTTACTTTCTTCTGCCATTGCTAAACTCCCACTCAATCAGAAAACCCTGTGAATGACCTGTAATCAAAAAACAATACCCTGCTCCCTGCAAACCGTAGCTCTGATACCAACTGTTAGGTGACCCTTTATCCAACGGAAGCACAATTGATTACTTTCTTATAAGCAATTAAACACAGAATTATACCAGAATGATAAAGTAACTAGAAACTTGAGACAACAAAGAATTTGAGAGACAATACACACTCTTGTATTAGATATTACTAGAAGAAAATACAATAAGGAAGATGCCACGTCTTCCTCCACCTCAAAGGCTTGCCACACCTCAAGACCTTCTTCCCTCTCTCTCTTGCTCAACACAACTCTATAGCCTGAGTTATTATCCCTCCTTGAATGCTTCAATTGATCTCCTTGACCTTACACCTGTAGATCTCTTTGACCTTGCTTGCTTCAATGCTTTTACTTGCCTTCTTGATAATTACAATACATGCCTTATGGGTCTTTAAATAGGATCCCATGCATACAAAAATAGAAATCTAACTACAATAATTAGACACGCAGCTTGTGACTATAATTAGTCATTTGACATGCAACCACTCACTTCACTTAACTGACTGTTCGTCAACAGCAGTTCTGGAACACACAGGCGACTGACGCCGGTCCCTGCTTGCCTGGTGCTGTCGACGTCGGCCGACTAGCTGCCGTCCCCAGTTGCCTTCTGCACTGCATCTGACCGATGTTGGTCATGATGCCGACGCCGGTGCTTCTGGTTCTTTAGCATCCTCTTCTTCGTGTCTGCAAACAGTTGAAGCTTTTAGCTCCACCCTAACAGTTTAGTGGGATATGGGCAAGGTATAATCCTCCATAATCAATGCTTTGAAACATTGAGTCATCACTATCCAATAGACAAGCATCTTTGAGAGCCTAAAAATCAATCAAATCCTTATAAAACATCTTCCTAACTTCTTTTCAAATAGTTAGTTAAATAGTTAGTTGTACACTTTTGTTTATGCTTATTTTTTGCTTCTCTTTGGTATTATATAATGTGTCAACCAAAGTTGACATAATTTTATGTTGTGTGATTTAACTAGATTAATCAACGTTGAATAGTTGATTGTGTTTAAATAAATTAAGTAGACTAGGCTTGACTTAATTTTTCATATTCTACTTATTTACCTCTATTTTTAGACTGCATCATCTAGTTTACAATCAACATTTTTACAGATCCAATTAAGCCGATTAGGCTTGACCTAGTTATATTCTATTTTTCTAGTCTATCCAACTAGATTGGCCTAGGTTAACCCTGTAGATTTATAGACTATTGTTTTTACCTATTTATCCAATTAAGTAGACCCAAGTTGAATCAATAGGTTTCCAAATATCTATTATTACCTCCCAAAATCAACTAAGTCAATGCTAGTTGACCCAATGGGTTTCTAGATTACTGTCTAGGTAACTAGATCGACCCAGGTTGACCCTGCAGCTTTTTAGATTCTTGTTTGTAAATTTTTGTGTGACTAATTTGTTAGGTGAATATTCTATCAATCAGCACACTGATCAACAAAATAGGTCTGATCAACCACAACAGGAAGATTGGTCAGCTAGGTGTGCAGCTTTACTACATCAATCAGAGATGAATCTCTCCTCTCATCAAGGGGAGGTTCCCTATAGATACGTAGGAGCTATATATAATATAAATAAGCAGAAAGTAAGACACAGGGGTGGGATAAATCATCCATCTCTCTTCTTTTAGAGATGATGCTAACAAATAGAGGAGAAAATCTTGGTGTAAACACTGAAGGCACTTCTTTTCATTCAAAAGTGTTATTGCAGAAAACAACAGGAGTTTCTTTCAGATAGTAAGATAACCAGTGACCAAAGGGCATAGTAAGAATAGGATGAAGCAGAATGCAAAGTTTCCACCTCAACTACCCAAAGAGTATATCACAAAGGATAATGGGGGCACAAAGTACTTCAGATGCTGCTCTTTATGAGTTGAAGAAAAGGGGATGCCATCCTAATAAACTAGTAGGAAACCATTTTGTCCCCATAAATGGTGACAAGTGAATAGAGCTCTCCACCAAGAAACCAATTTTCTACGTCTTCCTCTTGGCTCTTTCTTTTTCTTGCCTGATGGCAGGACGTGGTCTTCAATTTGAAAACCATAACTCCTTGCTCTCTCGGTGAAGGGCTCCTTTTGCTGATTTCAGAGTACACTAGTATGGTCCACCACCATAGCTTGCTATTCTGCTGGTTCAGTCCAGCACATACTTTGATTGTTAGCATCAAATTCCTGACAAACCATCAGCTCAACATCTCCTTTGGTGTGAAGGAGTTTGACCTCTTCACCCTGAGTAGTTTTTGATTCGAGCAACATAGATCTGCATCCAGCTGTGGAAGAATTGCTGCCATCAGATTCCAAGATCCAAGCATTATCAAAAGCTGATCTTCTATTAGGTTTCTCTTCATTGGAGATGGAAGATCCTTCTTGAATTGTACTACACCCTACCAATTTTTTTGATGCCTGATTTGGATCAAATCTTGGATTGCCAGCCACAAGACTTTGATCAGCTGAGACATGAGCATCCTCTGTGGTCAAGGAGTAATTACCCCTGCCTGAAGGCTTAAACAAAATTTGAGTAGCAGGAGCTGACATTTGGGTGACCACAATCTTTGCCTCAAACAGGTCCACACCTAGCTCTTCACCAATGTTTAACTGCTCAGGATTGGCTTGCAGGGATTCAAACTCAGTCATTTGAATTTTGGATTTCTTGACATGATCAATCATGTCAAATGACTGAGATGGACTTAGAAGAGAGGATGGGAGTTTTTGGGAGGGGGAGGACTGATCTGCAAAGTTGAAGTAGAAGGTCCAGAGATGTTTGATGTACTAACCTTCTTGACAATCACTAGGTCCTTTGACTGAAAAGGCAGAGTGGTTCCCTATTTAGCAATTGGAATTGTAGGCTGAGTTCATTCCTATGTTCTTTGTTTATCAGCTTGTTAGGCTGACTGATTCTCAGACCGAGTAAATACTGCGTATGATTTTTTGACTGCTTCACCTTCACTTCTAAGTTCATCTTGGTAATTTATGAAACCAATTTGGGAATCGCCAGCTGACTCTTCTTGATCCTCCATGAAGAGACCAACATCATTTTCTTGCTCGAACTCAGGTTGAAAATAGAAAACATGTTCTATTTCTAGATATCTAACTACTGAGTTGGTTAGAGGTGATTCAAGGGCAAAGTTCCTCTGTGGGGGAGGAAGACGATTTGGTTACCCTTGACTTTTGGCAGCATTGCCTTGATATGGCTGATTGGGGAATATCCTCCTTGGTATATCTTTGTATAGAGGAGCAGAAGACATACCTTATGTTATTTGATTTTTCAAGGCTAGCAGTTCATTTGCCAAATTTTGTGCCATTGGGTCAATGGTAGCTATGGGTGAGTATTTAGAAGATGAAGAGGATTTACCTCTGTTAGGATCTCTCGTTATCTTTCCTACCAAGATAAGGTCATCTTCTAGCCCAGTAGCCAAGTCTTGAGCAGCCTGAAGGTCTATGTTTCTAGCCCATCTCAATAAGAAACTCACTTCAGGCAGCTATGAGTTGATAAAGAAGCACATGGAATTCTGAGGTGTCGGCTGGGTGACCATGGGAATCCTGTGCCTCAACTTGTTAAACCTGGCAATAAAATCTCTCACAAGCTCATGAGGTTCCTTCTTTATCTGAGTGAGCTGGGCTAGCAAAGTATGTGCATCCTCTGTAGGCTTGAACCTGGCTTCAAACTTGGATTTAAGAGTGTCCCAATTAGTCACTGATCCAGCCTACAGGTGGTAAAACTAGTCTACAACAACGCCTTGTAGTGTCTCCACGAATAGCCTGACCGCTATGTCTTCAAATTCCACCCCTATTACACTGCAGGCTATGCTGAAAGCTACAATGTGTTCATCAAGATGAACCTTTCCATCACCAAAGAATTTGGAGAAATTCTTTCTTGAACTACCATGATTTAATTATAAAAAATAGGGACAACAAATCTAGGTGGAGTGCCCAGATTGCAGAACAAAAATGAAAAAGAACTGGCCCTATTTCAGCTTGAGGCTTCAAACTGTGCACTCTTTTCTAGTAGCTCTGGTTTTGCAGACTAAATAAAATAATGGAAGTAGAGGAAGATGGTAAGGCTATAATGATAATGGGTAAGACATGGAATGGAGTCTCCAGAGTCTGTAAAATGGATAAGGGAAGGAACTGCTTCAATCTGAAACTTGAGGCTTCAGACTTTACATTCATCCCCAGTAGAGTCGTCAAAAATTGTTGGGTGAATATTTTGTCAATAAGCGTACTGATCAACAAAATAGGTCTGATCAACCACAACAAAAAGTTTGGTTGGCTAGGTGTGCAGCTTTACTACATCAACCGGAGATGAATCTCTCCTCTCATCAAGGGGAGGTTCCCTATAGATTTGTAGGAGCTATATACAATATAAATAAGTAGAAAGTAAGACACAAGGGTGGGATAAATCATCCATCTCTCTTATTTTAGAGATGATGCTAACAAACAAAAGAGAAAATCTTGTTGTAAACACTGAAGGCACTTCTGTTCGTTTAGAAGTGTTCTTGCAGAAAACAATAGGAGTTTCTTTCAAATAGTAAGATAACTAGTGACCAAAGGGCGTAGTAACAACATGATGAAATAGAATGCAAAGTTTCCACCTCAACTGCCAAAAGAGTATATCACAAAGGATAATGGGAGCACAAGGTCACCCCAGAATCCTTAACACAAAAAGAAAAGAAAAATATAGATTAAAAGCAATTGTGAAAGCACAAAGTCTTCCCACAGTTGGTTTCAGAACACTTCCCTATTACCTTCACTAATTCTGCTTACCAAATTAAATGAATAAGGACACCTTCAAAAGATAGATGTAAGAATGATCTTCTAAAATGACACAAGTTAGAACAACACAAAGTCTGTGAAAAACTTGCTTTCTCATTCAGATAAAAATAAAAATGAAATTACAACCTGAGCTCAAAGTCTGTCTTCTTCTTTCAAAATGGGCAGAGTTTTGCTCTTGTAAAATGAAAGTCTCCCTTACAAATGAGAGAAAATACAAACTTATAGCAGCTACCCAAGGATTGGTGTCTTTTTCCATGGGATGACCCATGCTGCAGTCAGCGTCTTCAATGCATCTCCAATTTTGTCTGGAGAGACCATGCTGAGAATAGTGCGTTGCCATAACTATGGCGTGTCCCTTCATCTGATATGTCTCCTCCTTAATATGGACTGTCTGGTCCTTTGCATATTTATCTTTACTTCATGGAAGAAAATAGGCCACGTCCTTGGTTTGGTGTGCTTAGAAGTCTACTTGATCCACTATTCCACCTACTGGAAATAACTCTTTCGAAGACATTTTTGGCTTTTTTGTCTTTCTACTTTTGTTTTTTCTAGCTTCGATTTGAGCTATCAAGCTCTCTTTTCATTTAATCGCTTGGTTCTTCCTTTAAGTTCTGTGATCTATTTGAATTTCCATGGATTTTCTCTCACTTTAAATTTGACGTCTGAGGGGCCGTCAATGATTGCTAGCTGCTTAAACCGTGTTGAACTTTGAACCTGTGAACCATTTGAAAGTTCATGGTTCAAAGCTTCATCGGTTCACTCTTTCTCTTTTGGTCCATCGCTTCCCTACTTAAAGGGCTTCTTTGCTCTCTGGTTGAACCATCGCTTTCATTGAACTTGCCTTTGGAATCATCCATGTTGCTTCTTTCTTTGCTTGAGGCTGCCTTTAAACTACTTGAACCTGTGAACGATTGAACTTTGAACTCTTTTGGTTCAAGGTTCAATCGATTCATTGGTTCTGCCCATCGTTTGCTCTTCCTAAGCTCTTTGATCTTCATCATGCTTGGTTGAACCCTTGAACTGGTGAACACATTGAACCATTTAGTTCAATGATTCAATGTTTCTATCGATTCATTCTTTGAAGCTCTTTGTGTCTAAGTCTTTGAAGATTCCTTTCTGCATCTTTGTTCAGCCTTTGGAACATCTCGAAGGGAAGGTGTCCCTTTGGGTCCTTAGAAAAGGTCCTTTTTATGATGTCAAGTGTCCCCCGCAAGGGTATCTACCCTTTGAGATTTTTTATGCAACCTTCGGGCTTTTGCTTCCCTGACAAGTTCTTGCTTCTTGGCTCTCGGGCTTTTCCTCTCGGTGGGCTTTATCTTTTATATCCTTCGGACAGAATGTTCGAAGGAATTCCTTTGGATAATTTTTCTAAAGGAAATCTTCCTTGCCTTTGCATCTTTTCTGTCGAGCTTTTGCTTTGTCTTTCAGGCAAATTCCTTCAAACAATTTGTCTAAAGGATTTCACTTTGTCTTTTGCCTTATTCACTTTTCCAAAGGAGTTCACCTTGTCTGCTTTTGCTCGTTGCCCTCCGTAAGGGCACTTGGCTTGGTTCACAACCCTCCGTAAGGGCACTTATTCCTTTGGCTTTGGGGCAGCCCCTTGAACATGTCGATTGAAATGATCGATTGAACCAACTTTGGTTCAATAGTTCAATGGTTCAGTAGGCTCATCCTTTGTTATTTGGCTAAGTCCTTTGTTCTTTTACACCAAGCATGTTGAACCAACTCTGGAAATGACTAAGTGTTAGAAGCTTGTTCTTTTGACTGAACTCGCCTGCAAAAGCCTTTGAACCTGCTAATTTCAAGCATGTTGAGTCTGTAGAAAAATATCTATAGAGTTCATAGAAATCAACCTATGAACCCCACAGAACTTGGCCTCTAGAGTCCGTAGATTTTCTTCCTGCAGAGTATGTAGATTTCCTTCCTGTAGAGTCTGTAGATTTCCTTCCTGCAAAGTCCATAGATTCAAGCCTGTAGAGTCTGTAGAAATTAACTTGTGAATTCTATAGAACTGAGTTTGTAGTTTTCTCTAAGTTTTCTCTCGAGCCTTGAAAGAGTCCATAGAAATGAGCCTATAGAGTCCGTAGTTTTTAGTTTGCAGAGTCCGTAGTTTTAAGCCTGCAAAGTCCATAGATTCAAGCCTGTGGATTCCATAGATTTCTGAGAAAGCTTTGAAAAATGAAGAACCTGAATGCTCAGAATAATTTTTGAAAGGGGAAGAGAGGATTTTGGTCTGTAGGACCAAAATAGTTCAAATATTGTCCCAAAAATGAGTGATGTTTTTGGGGGACAACAGCTGGCTCTAGTTGGGGAACTTCCTTCAGGTGAAAACTTGAAACACAGCTGAGGGGAGTAGAAACCAAAATCTCCAGTTCCTTGAAGTATGCCATTGGGCTACGGAGTCATGCCACCCAAAAAGAAAGGCTCCAAAAATGAAAATGAAAAGAACAAAATAGAACTAAAGACTATACAGATATACATATGTATAGGTGAACTTATTTGATACTTCAAGAATTGAAGTACTTCAGATGCTGCTCCTTGTGAGGTGAAGAAAATGGGATGCCATCTTGATAAATCAGTAGGAAACCATTCTGTCCCTAGAAATGGTGATGGGCGAATAGAGCTCTCCACCAGGAAACCAATTTTCTACGTCTTCCTATTGGCTCTTTCTTCTTCTTGCCCCATGGTAAAACATGGTCTTCAATTTGAAGACCATAACTCCTTGCTCTCTTGGTCAAGGGCTCCTTTTGCTATTTTTGGAGTACAACAGTATGGTCCACCACCATAGCTTGCTGTTCTGCTGGTTCAGTCCAGCACATACTTTGATTGTCAGCATCAAACTCCTAATAAACCATCAGCTCAGCCTCTCCTTTGGTGTGAAAGAGTTTGACCTCTTCACTCTAAGCATTTTTTAATCTGAGTAATAGAGATCTGCATCCAGCGATGGAAGAATTACTGCCATAAGATTCTAGGATCCAAGCATCATCAGAAGCTGATCTTTTATCAAATTTCTCTTCATGGGAGATGGAAGATCCTTCTTGATTTGTACTGTGCCCTACCAATTTTTTTGATGCCTTATTTGGATGAAATCTTGGATTGCCAATTATAGAACTTTCATCAGCTAGAACATGAGCATCCTCTATAGTTAAGAAGTAATTACCCCTACCTAAAGGCTCAAATAGAATTTGAGCAGTAGGGGCTGACATTTGGGTAACCACAATGTTTGCCTCAGACAGGTCTGCACCTGGTTTTCCACTAATGTTTAATTGCTCAAGATTGGCTTGTAGGGATTCAAACTCAGTCATTTGAATTTTGGATTTCTTGACATGGAAAAATGATTGAGATGGACTTGGAAGAGAGGGTGGAAATTCATCTTTTTGGTTTTTGTGAGGGGGAGGACTGATTTGCGAAGTTGAAGAAGAAGGTGCAGAGATGTTTGATGTACTAACCTTCTTGACAATCATTACTTCTTTGGCAATCACCGAGTCCTTTGACTAGAAAGGAAGAGGGGTTCTTTGCTCAGTAATTGAAATTACTGGTTGGGGTCACTCCTCTATCTTCTCTTTGTTAGCCTACTAGGCTGACTGATTCTTAGACTTGGTGAATACTACGTATGATCTTTCGACTGCTTCACCTTCACTTCTGGGTTCATCTTGGAAATTTAGAAAATCAATGTGGGAGTTGCCAACTGATTATTCTAGATCCTCTCTAAAGAGATTAGTGCCATTTTCTTGATCGAACTCAGGTTGGAAATAGAAAACATGTTCTGTTTCTAGATATCCAACTACTGAGTTGGTTGGAGGTGCTTCAAGGGCAAGGTTCCTTTGTGGGGGAGGAAGATGATTTAGTTGCCCTTGACTTCTGGCAGCATTGCCTTGATATGGCTAATTAGAGAATGTCCTCCTTGGTATATCTTTATATAGAGGTGCAGAAGACATACCTTATGCCATTTGCCTTTTCAAAGCTAGCAATTCATTTGTCAGCTTTTGTACCATTGGGTCAGTGGTGATTGTGTGTGATTATTCAGAAGATGAAGAGGGTTTAGCTCTATTAGGATCTCTCCTTATCTTTCTTTCCAAGATAAGGTCATCTTTTAGCTCAGTAGCCAAGTTTTGAGCAGCCTCAAGGTCTATATGTCCATCCCGTCTCAACAAAAAACTCACTTCAAGTAGCTGTGAGTTGATGAAGAAACACATGAGATTTTGAGGTGTCAACTGGGTGACCATGGGAATCCTGTGCCTCAGATTGTTGAAACTAGCAATAAAATCCCTCATAGGCTCATGAGGTTCCTTCTTCATCTGAGTGAGCTGGGCTAGCAAAGCATGTGCATCCTCTACAGGCTTGAACTTGGTTTCAAACTTGGCTTTGAGTGTATCCTAGTCAGTCACTGTTCTAGCTTACAGATGGTAGAACCAGTCTGCAACAACACCTTGTAGTGTCTCCACAAAAAGCCTGACTGCCACGTCTTCAAATTCCACCCCTAATACACCATAGGCTATGCTGAAGGCTGCAATGTGTTCATCAAGGTGAACTATCCCATCACCAAAGAATTTTGAGAAATTCTTCCTTGAACTACATGGGAGTTCAGGCAGAGGTGGAGCCAAGTTGAGTGGGCCAAAAGAGTTACCCCAGGGGCCTCAAACTACCATGATTTAATTATGTAAAACATGGATAACAAATCTAGGTGGAGTGGCCAGATTGTGAATCAAAAATGGAAAAGGACTGGCCCTGCTTTAGCTTGAGGCTTCAAACTACCCACTCTTTCTCAGCAGCTCTGGTTTTTCAGACCAGATAATATAACAAAGGTGGAGGAAGATGGTAAGGCTATAATGAATGATGGGTAGGACACGTAACAGAGTCACTAGAGTCTATAAAATGGATAAAGGAAGGAACTGCTTCAATTTGAAACTTGAGGCTTGAGACTGCACGTTCATCCCCAGCAGAGTCCCCAAAAACTATTGCGTGAGGTTGGGGAGGAAAAATTTACAATGGAAAAGCACTAGAGCAGTTCGTTCTTCCACAACAGAATGCATGGATAAGGTTATAATGATAATGGGTAAGACATAGGTGATGTTTCAATCTAAAACTTGAGGTTTCAAATTGCACAAAATTAATGTGTCCCTAACGGAGTCACCAAAAAACTGTTGGGTGAATATTTTGTCAATCAACGTACTGATCAACAAAATAGGTCTGATTAACCACAGTAGTAAGATTGGTCAGCCAATTGTGTAGGTTTACTACATCAACAGGGGACAAATCTCTCCTCTCATCAAGGGGAGGTTCCCTATAGATACGTAGGAGCTATATACAATATAAATAAGTAGAAAGTAAGACACAGGGGTGGGATAAACCATCCATCTCTCTTCTTTCAGAGATGATGCTCACAAACAAAGGAAAAATGCTGGTGTAAACACTAAAGGCACTTCTCTTTTTTTAGAAGTGTTCTTATAGAAAATAGTAGGAGTTTCTTTCCAAGTAGTAAGATAAGAAACCAGTAACCAAAGGGCATAGTTTCAGTAGGATGAAATAGAGCGCAAAGTCTCCACCTCAATTGCCCAAAGAGTAAGATATGAAGAACAATGGGGGCAAAAATTCATCCCAAGGTCCTTTGCATAGAAACAAAAAGAAAACACACACTGAAGACGACTATGACAATGCAAAGTCTGAAAGTAGTTGGCTTCAGGACACCTTCCTTATCGCCTCCACTAGTTCTACTTGTTAAATCAAATAAATAAGAATGCTTTTAGAAGATAGACATAAGAACAATCTCCTAAAGTAGCACAAGCTATCACAACACAAAGTCTACAAGTAACTTGCTTTCTCATTCAATCAAAGAAATATGAACTATAATTTGAGCTCAAAGTCTCAGTAATGCCTTTCAATTTGGGCAGAGTTTCACTTCTGGTAAGGGGAAGATCTCCCTTGTAACAAATGAGAGATTACAATATATAGCAATGATGCAAGGCTTGGCATTCTTTCCCATGGGATGGCCCATGCTGCAGTCAAATTCTTCAATGCACCTTCAGTCTTGTTTGGAGAGACCATGCTGAGAACAGTGTGCTGCCATAGCTATGGCGTGTCCCTTCATCTAATATGTCTCTTCCTTGGTATGGACTGTTTGGTCTATCCCCTCTGACATCTGCATAGTTGTCCTTTTGTCTTTACTTCATAGAAGGAAAAATAGGCTGCATCCTTAAATTTCAAGCCAAAATACCTACTTAGTGGACTATTCTACCTATTGAAATTAATTCTGCACAGACATTTTGCGCTTTTCCCTCTTTTTGCTTTTATCTTTTCTAGCTTCGATTTGAGCTATCAAGCTCTCTTTTCATTTAATCGTTTGGTTTTTCCTTTAAGTTCTGCACTCTTTAAATTTCCATAGATTTTCCCTCACTTTAAATTTGACATCTGAGGGGCCGTCAATGATTGCTAGCTGCTTGAACCGTGTTGAACTTTGAACCTGTGAACCATTTGAAAGTTCATTGATTCAAAGCTTCATCAGTTCACTCTGTCTCTTTTGGTCCATCGCTTCCCTGCTTAAGCACTTCTTTGCTCTCTGGTTGAACCCTCACTTTTATTGAACTTGCCTTTGGAATCATCCATGTTGCTTCTTTCTTTGCTTGAGGTTGCCTTTGAACTACTTAAACTTGTGAACCATTAAACTTTGAACTCTTTTGGTTCAAGGTTCAATCGGTTCATTGGTTCTACCTGTCGTTTGCTCTTCCTAAGCTCTTTGATCTTCATCGCACTTGGTTGAACCCTTGAACCTATGAACACATTGAACCATTTGGTTCAACGGTTCAATGGTTAAATCGGTTCATTCTTTGAAGCTCTGTGTCTAAGTCTTTGAAGATTTCTTTCTGTGTCTTTGTTCAACCTTTAGAACATCCTGAAGGGAAGGTGTCCCTTCAGGTCCTTAGAAAAGGTCCTTTTTCTGATGTC
This sequence comes from Torreya grandis, assembly GCA_037957365.1. Lineage (NCBI taxonomy): Eukaryota > Viridiplantae > Streptophyta > Pinopsida > Cupressales > Taxaceae > Torreya > Torreya grandis. The sequence continues at coordinate 1,438,995 of JARHVA010001485.1, forward strand.
AAATGTCCCCTGGAAGGGTATCTACCCTTTGGGATTTTTCATGCAACCTTCAGGCTTTTACTTCCCTGGTGGGTTCTTGCTTCTTCGGCAGGATTTTGGCTCTCGGGCTTTTCCTCTCAGCGGGCTTTATCATTTATGTCCTTCGGACAGAATGTCCAAAGGAATTCCTTCGGACAATTTTTCTGAAGGAAATCTTCCTTGCCTTTGCATCTTTCCCGTCGGGATTTTGCTTTGTCTTTCGGGTGAATTCCTTCAGACAATTTGTTTGAAGGATTTCGCTTTGTCTTTTGCCTTATTCACTTTTCCGAAGGAGTTCACTTTGTCTGCTTTTGCTCGCTACCCTTCGCAAGGGCACTTGGGTTGGTTCATAGCCCTCCATAAGGGTACTTGTTCCTTTGGCTTTGGGGTAGCCCCTTGAACCTGTCGATTGAACTGACTAATTGAACCAACTTTTGTTCAACAGTTCAATGGTTCAATAGGCTCATCCTTTGTTATTTGGCTAAGTCCTTTATTATTTTACACCAAGCACATTGAACCAACTCTGGAAATGACTAAGTGTTAGAAGCTTGTTCTTTTGACTGAACTCACCTACAGAAGCCTTTGAACTTTCTAATTTCAAGCATGTTGAGTCTGTAGAAACATATATGTAGAGTCCATAGAAATCAACTTGTGAAGCCTGCAGAACTTGGCCTGCAGAGTCCATAGATTTTATTCCTACAGATTTCATAGATTTCTTTCCTGTAGAGTCCATAGATTCAAGCCTATAGAGTCTGTAGATTCAAGCCTACAGAGTCTGTAGAAATCAACCTGTGAATTCCATAGAACTGAGTTCATAGTTTTCTCTCAAGCCTTGAAAGAGTCCATAGAAATGAGCCTATGGAGTCTATAGTGTTAAGCCTACAGAGTCCGTAGTTTTAAGCCTACAGAGTCCATAGATTTCTTCCTGCAGAGTCCGTAGATTCAAGCCTGCAGAGTCCATAGATTTTTGAGAAAGATTTGAAAAATGAAGAACTTGAATGCTCAGAATAATTTTTGAAAGGGGAAGAGAGGATTTTGGTATGTAGGACCAAAATAGTTTAAATGTTGTCCCAAAAATGAGTGATATTTTTGGGGGACAACAGATCTAAAACTATCACTTTTTTTTTCTCTAATTTGATCGATTTGATCGGTTTGACCTCTAGATTCTGTACTGATTGTTCTGAATGTTGCTATTTCAACTGTTAGGAGGTTTAATCTCTATGACAAACCCTCATTTGATGCCCCCTCTTTTGAGGGTAGGAATGATGAACCTGCAATGACTGCCCTCAGAAGAAAAGAGTCTTGTAAGTGTGTTAAACTATATAGATATATGATATAACAATTATATTTGACAAGATATCTCTGGATATAGCAATATTTGTATTGAGAGATTGTTAGATAAATAGGGGTATGCATAGATAGATATAAAAATATAAGAGCATGTGCATGATACTGAACTGGACTGGTAATGTTTGATATGAGTTGTTAGTTAGTTAGTAAACATGGAGGGATGGAGCATGATTTCCATTATGGCATCCAAGAAGCAAGATAAATGCATGATTGGAATCATGACATTAGACACAATGAGGAGAAAACAATCAAATAAGCATACAAAGCAAGAAGCAAAAAGCATACAAGGGTGGCCAAGGGGCCACACAAACAAGGGACATGGACACATGTTACTCAAACTAGAAGACAAACATGGAAGGCATGTTCAAATGTCACATACACATATAAGTAGAAGAAGCAAAGTTGGCATAAGGGCCACAAGCACATGAAAGAGTACAAACAAAGGACATTGGTAGATGTTCTAAGGCACACACATGAATATAATCAAAGGACATTGGTAGATGTCCTAAAGCACAAATAGAAGACAAATAAAAACTAGAAAGTGCAATCAGACAAGCTATGCTAAGCAAGGAATGGAAGAAAAAGTAATAACTAGAAGATAAAAACACATCTAACTAATCAAAGTAAATGTGAAAGTGTGCAAAACATATGTAGTACAAGACTAGGTATATGCTAAGAAATACACAAGTGCTAGTACTAGTGAAATGTCAATATAGTAATCTATGTAATCTAGTACATAATGTGCATCAATATGATAACTCAAAGTGTGTAGTGTAGGAATGACATAACCTAGATGGTGTAGTTATATAGAATATGCCTTCAGTGGGTATGTATATCGATGTGTGTCTCGAATGTAGAAGTAGAAATGCCCCCTCGATGGGTAGAGTGAAGCAATCAAAGAGCTGGATGTCACTTAGACACTCAAAAGAGATCAAGTGAAGCATGGTAATGTAGATAAATTGACATACAATAGCATGAAACAACAAATATAAGTCCTAACATGATAATAGTAATGTAAACATGGATGATGCATATAATCAAAAAATGTTTTTTGTGTTTTTGCAATTTTTGAATGTTTTTGTATTTTGAAGTGTTATATTATTTTTGTTTTTTTGAAAATATTTGAACTATGTAAAATCAAGTAGGAGGTAATATGTACAATCAATGCTAGAAAGAAATGATACTAATTGATGAGTTTTAGATGAGACTCCTTGTCATGGTGTCCTATATCAAATAATGGGATCATGCATGATCGTGAGGCATGATAGAGTGTCTAAAATTATGCAGCTAAAATCTATGTACATTTATTTTAAGTGGAAGTTGAATGTGGGGTATCTTTGTGAATCTGAGAAGTGGATGCAACTTTAGGGCTCTTAGGGACCCATATAGAAGTAGAAGGGGCTCTCTGAATAGGTGCTCTCTGTGTAGCTATATGAGACCTTAATGTAACTGCTCTAGGTGTGAACACTATCATTGGAAGTTGTCTAGAATCCTAAAACTATGGGGGTGTATAAATCTTTTGTATTTGTGATGGATGTCGTAACTATGGCTGGATCTAAAGTGAACACTATACTAAAATTAGAGGAGAAATTGAAATCAAGAGAAGAACTAGAGTTGGTGATTGTAATCTGGTAGATGGCTCTGAAGTGGGGAGTCCTGACTCATAAGGAACTTTGTCAACTATGATAACCTGATTAGCATGAATAAACTTCATGCATCTGTGAACTATAGAAGGTACTACCCTAAGTTTTTGAATCCATGGTCGACCAAGTAATATGTAAAAAACTCTTTAACTTGAAACTATAGTGAATGGGGTGGTCACATATGTAATACCAACCTATAGTAGAAGTAATATCTTTCCCAATGAACTCTAAATATACCCACTAAAACTACTGATAACTATGTTTGTTAGAGTGATATCCTACTCTGAATAAACCAAATGTTGAAGTAGTGTGAAGGTGCACATGTTAATATTGGAACCATTGTCAATGAGTACACTACGAATAGGCTGATTATGAATATGTGCTCTAATAAAAAGTGCATTATAGCCTGTATTATCCTCCATAATCTCCTAATTTGGAAAATATATCAAAGGCATAGCTGGAACTCTAGACTCATACACACATAGCATACCTCTTAAAGGATGTACCTTAACTGAAGGTGCCTGGTATGTAGCTCGTGGAGGATGTGTTCGGTATGTATGATGAACCCCTGATGTGTCCTCTTTTTCTTATTTTGAATGATATGGAAATGCATCTAAAAAGATTTTCAAAGCTTTATCTTGTGTTGGCTTTGTCTTTTGAGGCTCAACTAAAGTGCCCAGATCAAGTAGATTATCATCTATCAAGTCCTGTATCTTATATTGCAAACTTATGCATTTGTTTGTGGTGTGGCTTGGTGCTTTATTAAAATCATAAAATGCATGCTAGTCATATCCCCATGGAAGAGGCTTTGTTGGATGTACTTCCTAAATAGGAGGGAGAGTGATGATGTTACATTCCAATAATTACTGTAAAACCCTGGCTAGAGAAATTGGTAGATTGGTAAATGCATGATGAGGAGGTGATGATAAAACCATATGCTAAGGGGGATCTTAAGATACATTAACTGTTGGTTGATTTTGATTCTTATTATCATTGATTTTGACCTTGTATGGGACTTTTTTGTGACTATTATTAGTTGTGTTTGGGATACTTGAATACTTAAGTTTACCCATTGAAATTAGCTTGACTTCTCTTCCTTTGAGTGTATGACACAATTTAATGAAGGAATAAAATCTTTTGAATAAAATAGATTCATGCAATTCTGGTAGAAGGCTATATTTAAAGATGTCTTTTAGCTCTTGATTAGCCATGGGGCTAGTTAGTTTAGCCAAAATAGTCTTGTATCTAAGAACATAACCCGTGAGGGGCTCATTTGACCTTTATTTCTGCTATGCAATTTGTGCATATGAAACCTTATCACCAATGTTGATACTAAAATTTGCTAGGAATATGTTTTCTAAATTATTGAAGGCTGTGATCGATTGATTTGATAGACTATAAAACCATTGTAAAGCATAATCCTTTAGGCTCCATGGAAATAGTTTGGTAAGTAGCCAGTCGTTGGGTACATAATCCAAACATGCTACATGAAAATCTCTCAAATGTGTCTCTGGATCACCCTTACCATCATATAGAGTGAGCTTGGGTTGAACAAAACCTGGTGGTAAGGGTGTAGAAGCAATGTGATGTGCCAATGGTGTATGCAGTGAATTAAATTAATCCAATGCCTATGTAGGTCTAGAAATACCTTGCTAAAGATGTTGCACCTTGGATTGAAGAGATCTTATCTCTTGCACAAGGGCTACCACATTAGGAGATAGGGATGTACTAGTTGTAGCTGGTGGCGTATAAGAAGGTTGGGCTGTTATAGGGGGTTGTTGAGACATAGTTTTCCTCATAGTGTTATTTGTAATTAGCTGCTTTGAATGACTAGAAGATTTAACTTATTTAGAATTTTTTATTTTCATGATAGATTGTAGAATTAGTGTATGAATTTAGGTTGTTCTTTAAGTCTTTCTCTAAAATTTTGTAAAACTAAATTTTTGTTGAGGACAACTTCATCATCAACAATATATGGAAGTGGCTCAGTTGTCCAATGTGGTGGAGCATGAGCATATGTATGTACCTCATCATTGTTATTTTCATATTGCTCATAGTCAGAGTTATTTTGATCAAAATTTGTATAATCTAGATGTGTAGCATCTATGTAAGGAGTCTAACCTATTTGTTTATCCATTGTATATGAGCGAATTGAAAGAATCTAGGTGAACTCAGGAGGATTGCCACTAAGTCTTGCACTTCATCTTGAAGGTAGAGATGCAAGGAACTTAGGTGGCATAAGGAAAACAAATTGGATGATAGCAGCAAAAATTAAACTAATATAATCTAAGCAAGGAATTGGAATATGCATGAAAAAGATACAAAACTTTGAAACATGTAAGGTGATACCTCAACAAGCAAAAAGGAGCTAGTACATGCAACTATGGATTTTTTATAAATATTATTTTCAAAATACTATGAACTTTTGAATTTGAAATTGATTATTTGAGTTAGATTTTCAACTAAAAGTGCAGAAAATGATTGGAAAAAACTTAGAAAAGTAACTAGAAACTAGTTGATGCAACTAGGGTTTGAATTTTTTTTCAAAATTAGTATAATGCTTTGAAAATTTTGTTATGAATTTGTAGAATTTAGCTTGAAAAATTTAGAAAAAATCTAAAAATATTTCTAAAATTAGCAATATATTTTTCCTAGTGGTTTGAAAGTATTTGTATGCAAATAGGACCTAGTATGTGCAAACTAGGGTTTGGGTGAATTTATTGAAAATATTTCAATTAATTTATAGTTTTTTAATTTTTAAATTCAGAAAAATATTTCAAAAAATAAAAAACAATTAGCACTAGGGTTTTTAGGGGTTTTATGCAAAAATTTGAAGTCAGGTTCACCAAATGTTTTATTATTTTTGAAATATTAGAGTTATATTCCTAAATAATAAAGGCGCTGAGCAATATAAATCAATAAATAAATATGAAAGAATTAACCTACTAATTTGTGTAAATATATTATATTTTTGACTTTTCTAAATATAGTAGGAAGTGAGAGAGATTATAACTTAGCTTATTCTGAGTAATCTAGACTAAGACAAGCTCTGATACTGGAGGAGTAGGATTGAGAAATAGTTAAAAATAGGTCTTTGGACTTTATTTCTTGATTGGATAGGAGTACCAAAAATAGGACACCCTACTCTCTAGTGTTGTAGTCTTATTTTGATGCTATTGTTCGAAGGCTAAAATATTTTTGGGTTTTGTTTGGAATGCTTGTGTTGCCCTATCACTAAAATTTTAAGGTCTGAGACTTTTTAGAGCTCATTGTGTGCCTATTTTAATCTTCAAAACTCTTAGGAGATCCTGGTGCTTGAACTTGAATGAAAACTTTTGAAAGAGAGAGAAGGGGTTAGTGTGTAAAAGATACACTAAACTCACTTCACACCCTGTGTGTGGGCACGCTAACTACATACCAATACTCCAAAGAGGGATCAAGCAACTAAAATATGCTTCAGTTATCTTGGTGTAATTCGTGTATGATCAATGCAACTAAAATATGAAATTGGATATGCTTCAGTTATCTAGGGAGTAGTGCAATGACTTGAGTAGGATTTAAATAATATTGGAAGACTATATGCAAAGAATAGGGTGGAGTGCTTGAGTGTATTTGCTTGTATTCTTGCATCTCTCTTGAAAATGAGTGCCAACCCTTCTAAATGGACGTAGAATGGCCTTTTATAAGAAAATAGATGTTCATGGGTTAAATGAATTCATGTTAGGCTGACAAGGGAAAAGATAAGGAACCAAAAGAATTTGATCGTTAGGATAAAAAATGAACTTGGAAAACAACACCAAAAATAAGGCACCCTGGGTTCCAATACTCTTGTCTTATCTGGGCACTATTGTCTAGAGGGAAAAATACATAGGGGGAATGGATTTGGGCTCAGAAGGGTTGCCTAGGTCTGAAAAAGCTAAGTCCAAAAATCTTTGGATGCTTAGGAATCAATGAAAGTAGCCTAGAAGGGTTGTGTGAGCCAACAGGAGGACCTATAGATTAGGTGTCTTAGCCATACTGAAGTTGTAAAATTTCACATTTTACATGACTAAAATATTCTTGTATGACCCTATATGGAAGAGATTTTATCTAATAATTATTTTGAATATCCATGGCATCCTTCTCCTAAGAATGGTATTGGAAATATACAAGAAAACAAAAAGTTTCATTTGATAATGTTTTCATATAGTTTGATAAATAATTAGGGTTTGGGGGTCTTATAAACAAAGAATATTTTATCTTTTAAAATCTTTTTCATCGATGAAATAAGTTTTTACAAGGAAAAGTAATTTTTATATATATTATCATAGAGAGAAAAATTAAGTTTAAATGTAAAAATCTCTCTTAATATCTTGTAAATCCTCTTAGAACACTTGGAAAGGCTTGTTTTGTGTACAAATTTTAAGGTATGAGGTGAAGGCTTCAAATCTTCTATTTTGGACAAACTTTCTATGGCATATGCTTTTTTTGAGGAATATTCTCTTTTGAGAATCTTTTTGATACATTACATTCATACTAAGCAAGTTGTAAAGGGCATACATATTGTAAAAATGTGAATTTTAGTGGGTATAATTGGTGAAATAAATTTGAATTTTGATGAAATAAGAGTGTAAAAGGCAGTATAAGGTGGTATTATTATCTAAAAAAACTCTTGTATTTGAAAGCTATTTAGAAGGTAAAGGCAAAACCTCAATAGCATTCCCTTTTTTTTAACTTGATGATTTTTTTAGCACCATGGCTAAAATTGTAAGTTTGATCTCAAAAAGCGATAGATTAACTCGTAAAAATTATAAGGAGTGGAACATGAACATGGAGAATACATTTTTTTAATGATTTGTGAGAAATGACAAAGAAAGAAACCACACTACCCACTGAACCTGCAAAGTTGGTTGAATACCAAAAACATGATAAACGTGCACTCATACTACTAAAATCATCATGCACCACACAAGTGATTATTTACATTGAAGTTGTTAAATCTAGTGCATGAAAATAATTAAGGGATTTATATGAGAAGAAACCTACATACAAAAAGATTGACCTTCTTATACAACTTGTGAACAATAAAATGGCTGATGATGAAGACATATTTGAATATCTTTCATGAATGAAAACTCTAAAACAAGAGTATTGCACCATAGGGGGTAAAATTGATGATGACATTTTGATTTTCATCACATTGAATGGGATTAGTTTTACATACACCAATTTTTTTGAAATGCTACAGCTTAGTGATAAGCTTAATGGTGCCACAATTGACTCTATCTGTGAGTTGTTGACTCAACATGAGCGATAATTTGCAAACAATAAATATCACCTATCAAAGAGGATTAGTATGTAAATAAAAGGTCCCAACATAGAGATCATTGTCATGTATAATCACAATTTTAGAAGCATTATCTAAAACACTCTTAAAAACATGCTCCACATTATTCTTGATGGTCTCCACAACATTCACATCAACACTTTCCAAGGTCTTACAAATGAAAACATCACCATCGACATTCTTCTCACCCCTATTATTATTCCAATGGTTTAGCTTCTTTTATATCTCATCTACATAAGAAAGAGCTAAAATGTTTCAAATGTGGTGGTATAAGACATCTTGTATATGTCTGTCCTCAACAACCCCACTCTACACACAAAAAGAAAGCTAAGGCCAATTATATGGATCATTCTAGTGATTGATCTTATGGTTATTATAGTTATTTTAGTTATTCTAACACATATTCTAATCAAGAGGCATCTTATATGGTCAAGGTCTATGGTCTTGATGGACCTGACAATTTGTTCTGAGTGATTAGTGATTCATTCATCTTGTGTGACATACTAGTCTCAAGACTGGGATTTGTTGTAGTAGTAGTTTTTTGGCTTGTGTTCTTATTTTAAATTTTATTTTTGGCTTTTTATACTTGATATTCATGACATGGAGTAGACAATATTGTTTGATTTATTTCTCTTGGTGCACAGCTTCTCACCTCTTACTTGATAGGGGAGAAGATATTGCATTCACTGGTCTTTGATCAGTCATCAGTGATAGTATGAGTGGATAGGGGTTGCTAGCACCTTCAGTGTTGAGAAAAGGTGATAAGTATTTGTTAGACATCAGGGAGATATGCCATACATAGTATGGGTTTGTCACTTCGAAGGATTCATGTGTGAGACCTTATGTGGGTTTATGTAGTTGGATATGTTTGATCATGTTCTATTATAGTATGATACGATGATCAGCATGGATGAACAGGGTTTGATCATGTTCATCAGTGATTTTTTACCATAACTTATAGGGGTAGGCTTCTTTATGGAGCAACATCATTTTTTGGTCAGTGCCAGAGGTATAGTACACCAATTGTAGTTACGATAGAGTTCCTTTGATGACTTCAAAGTCATTGCTCCAGATCTTTCATACCAATTTGGATCAAGGGGGAGTTTGTTGGATTATTTTATGATCCAAGGTCTTTTTATTTTAATATTATACATGTTTTAGATAGTATTTACTTTAATGATATGTTTTGTTTTTAATAACTAGTTGGTTCATGAGATTGTTAGTTATGTCCCGTAACTACTCCATAGAAAACTTTTAAATATTTTCACTTCTCTTTTTAAAGATTATCCAAGAATAATACATTACCATTTTTTTGTGAAAATATTTGTTTGTAATGTAATTTATTCACAGTGCCTCCATTTTCATGGGCCAACAACCATCCTCATTAAACACATTTCATTATGATTTGAGATAACTCAATCTTTCCATGTTTATTTCCATCTTTTCCCCTATTTCATTTCACTATGGGCACACCAAAGTTAGGTTCAAGATCACACTCCTCTCTAATGTGCAAGTACAAGATTCTTGGACACCATGTTCTCTAAGTTTTTTCCCTACCCACTAAGTGTAATTTCTCTAGTGATAGTCATTTTTAGGACCCATGTTTGGTTCTTCCCAATCCATATTGAGGAGGACTACATAAAAGTAATAAAAAACTAAAAGAAAAATCATTAAAACAAAAGGCAATGATCAAAAGGCAAAAACATATTTAAAATTCAAAATCACACCAAAATACATGATTATTATTTGGCACATCTCATATCCTAGTTGAAACTCAAAATCCATAGTTGGCCTCATGATAGAGCTGAGGTCCATTGGGGTGTGGCAAGCCACTGGACTGGGGTGTGAGATCTCATATCTTCAAATATATATATATATATATATATATATACAATACCAACTACTTTTTCACACAAGTACCCAATATTCATAGTAGACCAATGACTTTGTAAGAGGTTATGAGGAACAAATAACACATTATGGGAAGGTGGGCCCATTTTTCCTTTTTTGCATATATAGACTTCATAGGAATGCTATTTATACTTCACTCATTAACCCAAATTTTTGTCTTCCCCACTTGCTTTAAGTGTCTTGAGTTTGATAAAGATTATATATTCACCATGGTACTGCCTTTATTTCCCCCACCACCCATTTCATTTGGATCCTTGACATGTAAATTTTTTTCTTAATATTTTTTCAATTTATATATTTCTTATTCTTCATCTCTTTCAGACATGTTCAAAATATTATTATTTTAGCTCATCATTATACTTGAAGCTGCATCTTGGCGTCATTATTAAATACTCTCTTGCACATTACCTTATCTTCCTAGGATATCCTTTGGTTATGTTTAGTATGAAAAATTATCTATCTCACCTTTTTTTAGGTCTATTTTATTTTGTTTTTTGTCCACATTTTTCCATCTTTATTTAAGTATGGATAATTAGTTTTCTTTCATTGATGTTTTTTGTATTTCTAATTTTCTATTTTTTCATCTTTGTTTGAATATGGATTATTACTTCTCTTACATTGATATTGGTAACATTATCTAGTTTCATGTGTCCTTGGTTTGATCTGGATCATTACTTTTCTTCCTTAGAATGCATTTTTGGGTCTTTCAGTCATTTAGTAGCCTTGGATTTTTGGTTACTTGATTTACCTTTGTTTATTTCATTCTCTTTGGCATTTTTAGTTCTAACTTAGCATTTTTCATCCCAACTTGCCAGTTTTCCAAAGCGATTCATTCAATTATGAGAGTTTACCATTTACCATGATTTTTATACAATTACTTGTTTTTATTCTCTGTCCTTGTATACTTAGGGTTTGTCCAAAGCATTTACTGTACCCTCCACAATCAAGACTACACATATAAAAGACAACCATTCAATGATAAAGGAAAGTCAAGATATGTATATGAAACTCTCAATTATTTCTAAAAATTATTACTTGCTATCATTTAATTTTTTTATTTTACTATAATTTGTTAGCTCAATTTCATGTGTTACTATGTTCTTTCTCACAATATCATACCATGTTATACCTTCGTGACATGTGATGAGTTTTAAGTGGGGCATACATATACACATAATATTTGTAAAAATTTATCATTTACTAACATTTTATGTTTTATAGGAACTTGTCAAGTTTTAATCTCTGTAAGTGTACACCTTAAAGGGTGTACTAATAAAGGGATGTGCAAACCATTGGTGCCTTGAAATATTATTGGTTAATTCTATCATACCTAAACCCACTAAATTTTTTGATAATCTAACTCCCTAAGCAAATATATCTTGTTTATCCAACTCCCTAAGTAATTATCCTCTCAATAACCCCTAACTAAGCAAAAACTCATTTTTTCTAGTAGGTCAGCCATGGTCAACCCAATTACAAAAGTTATGACACACATTACGAAACTAGGTCAGCCATGGTCAATTTAGTTCGAGGCCAAATGGTAACTTCTTAAAATTGGATCATGGTTGGATGACCTTATTGGCTAAAATTTTGGAAGGATTATAACCTATCCATTACTATAAATACAACCTTCACTTCAATCCAATAGATAGGAACATTCATTTTCACATTATTACAATTCATAATTTTGCTACATATGTATTTAAAGGAGCCATTGTTTAAGGTTTTTAAGGGAGAAAAAATAGCTCATCTTGTGGGAATTCTTGGATGCAAGTACAAATTTTTAGCCTAGAGCTTATTTCAACTACTAGGATCTTTATCAAGCCATAACAATCTCATGCAAAACACCATTCGCTCAAAAGGTTTTCTCAAATTTAAGTATCTATAACTTTTGTTATTTCATTTTATAGATATATATTGCATAAAGTAATAGGTTTGAATGTATAAGTCATTACTTAGATTACATCTACACTTAAACTTAGTGTGGCTATAGAGTGTTCTAAGCTTTCCATCTTCCACCTTAAGTTATCCAGGGATTTATTTTCTTACCATGATCTCTTATTTATTTGTTTATTAAAAACAATCCTCCTTTATGTTATAAGCTTTGAGAACACTAGGTTAGATTTCATTTTATGTATTAGAAGAGCTAACTAGGGATATTGCATGGTATTATTTTCCTAATGGTTTTGGAGCCATCTCCTTGAGTGTTGTGTGATAAGTTCTCTTTTAGTTAGATTTAGCAGATCCAATTTGGTCATACTCTTGGTATATAAAGTATCATAATAGATATTAGTTGATTACCTTGTCTGATTTTAGATTTAATAAGTAAAATAAGTTTTTGATTTATCTTAATTTATTGTATACATGCACAAGCAAATTAGATAAGTGTGAAATGATATGTGTATATGATATGAAATGAAATATTATTATATATATAGTAGTCAAGTGGTCAAACTCAAACTTAGCTGACAATATCATCTAACTTGATGTAGTTTAGAGGAGTCGACTGCCATTCAACTATGTCGATTGATATGAAATGAAATATTATTATATATAGTAGTCAAGTATTCAAATTCAAACTTAGCTGAAAATACCATCTAAATCAATGCAGTTCATAGGAGTCGACTGACACTCAACTACATCAGTCATGCCAAAGTAGTACAAATGCTAAAAATATCGACTTAGAACTGCATCGGCTAGGTGTATACATTACAAAAGAAAAAATTGTGATGAATTGACTATATCTGCCTAGATGATATAATAAGAAATGAGGGAACTAAGACAACTGAGTAGGATAGGATGGAAGGAAGTATGTATAAAGGCAATTATAAGGAAGTTAAACTAGGTATATGAATTATATGATTATGACATAGATAGAAACATCTCTCCTTTCTCACACACATGGGGATTAGTTATCATCCATTCCTAAGATATTTTCAACCACTAGCTAACTTTTCCCTTCTCTCTCACACACATAGAAATTAGTCATCATCCATTGAGATGAGGGCTCAAATCTAACAGTTGATAATTATAATTATCAAATAAAGTTAGATTTATCCCAATTCATCATCTCATCACCTTAAAACTTATAAATTGAAATGTCATCCTCTATTTTCATCATTCATTTTCAAGCTATCAAATTTTTATCAAATTTAACATATGCATCTATTGAGAATCCAAACTATTTGCACCCATATGCTACCCAATTCACCTTTGTTTGCAGAAAATAATTAAGCACCCACATCTAATGAAGCAAGAGCAAATCACATGTTCATAATGGATAAGGTGATGAATGAATTTGACATGTTTTGTAAGTATCTTATTATTTAGATTTATTTCATTATTGTTATTCAATTTGAAGTTTTAGTTTAAATTTAGAATATGATTTGCATTAGTTTTATTTCCTGATTTACATTAGAATTCAAAATTTTTAGCTATCACATTCTGGCACACCCAATGGGACTTTTCCCAAATATTTTCTAATTAGCTTATTTTTTGTTTTTATGTAGGTTAGGTGAATTTGAATCTAATTTGATTGCTATTTTTATTTATTTTATTTTAAAATTTCTTAGAGATAATTTAGTTTTTTTAAAGAAAAACACATGACTATTTAAATAACAACACATTTTAATTTACAATCTATGTTTTTCTTTTTTCTTTTAGGTTGGTTTGACTTTAGACTATCATTAACCTATTAAAATTTAATGTAAGTATGAATTTTATATTAGGAGATATCATAAAATCTGTCACTATTTTTTTGTTGTTTATTTATTTTTAAATACATGACTGTTAAAATGGTAATATCTTTTTTCACAATTTGAGTTTTTTTCTAATTTTTTGCAGGTTTGCTCAGATTTACACTAACAATAAACTATCAAATTTTTGTGAAAAATCCAAATCATTTTCAAGAGATATCATCAAATTTGTGATTGTTATTTTTATTTTATAGTTTTTCTATCTTTTAAGTTTATATGTTTTTTTCTTAATATTTTGAATAGCTCGCAAGTTTTTTGGGTTGCCTAGCTCTTCATAAACAACTTACTAACCATTTTGTATAGGATCACTTGACAAAGAATAAAAAAATTAAACATAAAAAATATTTTATTTTTTTAATATTAATTTTGTTTTCATTTTAAGTTTTATTGAATTAATCAAGCAATAATTAAATCACATCTATTTGTATTGCAAAGCTCGCTTGTTTATGTCACAAAAGTTTATATATGCTATTTCCTTAGTATCACATTGATGATGATACCTAAAAATCAAAAATAATTTTTGTGATTTTGCGTTACCTAGATTATATTTGTATATGTTCTTTCCTTGGAGTCACATTAGTGATGATACTTGAAAATCAGAAACAAGTGTTAATCTTTTTTTTAAACTTTATAGGGGCTATATTGAAAGTGGATTTCACCACCATGTGGTAGGATAAACTCCATGTATCAATGGGGTATATAAATTGAGGACCAACTATTTTCAATGTTTAAGTGAAATTTTGTTTTAATCACACCATGATGTGACAGGCTTCCATACTCTAATACTAATAGTTTAGACAGTTACCTCAAAGTTTGATTTTTATGACATCAACCTACTAAAATTTTATAGTTGGGTTGGGCACATTAGGAATAGATCAATTTATGTGCATCTATTGAATAATATTCTTCCATGGTCTTGGACCTCAATGTACCAAAAGGTATATAGAGGAACCCCCTTTAGATAAGCTTATATAAAACCTTTAGTCTAGCATAGTCATTTCAAACTTTTAAATTGTATTGCACTAAAAAGCAATTAGATCTATGAAGTTACTCTCAAATCACCTTTAAAACTAGGTTAAGTGGGCTATGGGTATGGTTTTACCTCTATAAGTAGTGTTTTGAAATACTAGACTGACACTTTTCAATAGACGAGCCAATATATATGAGAACTTACAAGTCATTCAAATCTCTTTACCTAGATTTTATCCTTTTATGTGACTTACATGTTTCTTTTTGGTTAAACTATAAATTATTTGTGTATCATTATTTTATTTCATCTCCTTGTGAAATCCATGTACTTGAAGTTTTTGAGTTTGAAAACCCAATGTAAAGTCTTTAAAAACCAAAATCATAAAATCAAGAAAGAATGTCCAAAAATCAAAAACTTATTGTCAAACAATTATAATTTTAAGTTATTTAGTTTTATACTTTTTGAGTCAAGCCTTCAAATAAATGTATCCCATCACAAGACAAATGGCCTTATTAAATAATCCTAGTTTTAGAGAATAACCTTTTGGAAATGACCCCTTCCAATTTGGAAGCCAAGAACATCATATTGAGATCAATGACAATGTTGACGATGAGGGACCTTATCAATATGAACATACCCATGAGGTAGCTTTGCATAAACCCCCCTCCCATATCAAATCACAAACAATCTCACAGAAAATAAAAATGAGGTCTTGTTACAACTTTTGGGTCTACGAGCCAAGTTTCCTTCAGATTTTAATCCTAAGGACTTATAACTCTTAATTACTATGAAAGAAACCACACCTCCCATCCAAGAAAAATAAACATATAGTGATTCCTTAGGGAATTACAAAGTACTTGTAGGTTCCAATAACACCAATGAAAATATCTCCCACACTTAGATAAAGCTAAGGTAGTTATAGGTGAAACATCTCAAAATAGCCATGCCTTTTTTGTTGAATATCATCTCAAAAAAATATAACAAAAGATAGTCGAGCTTAAAGCTAAAATTTCAAGTAATCCTTCAATAAATCAATCAAAAAATCCAAATCCTAATTTAAACACACATTTAAATTTAAATAAATCAATCAATCCAAATCCTAATCCTAATTCAAATGCATATTCAAAATTAAATCAATCAATCAATTGCAATCCAAATCTTAATTTGAATGCACATTCAAATTTAAATCAATCAATCAATCCAAATCCAAATTCTAATTCAAATGCATATTTGAATTTGAATCAATCAATCACTCACAATCCAAACCTAAATTCAAATGTGTATTCAAATTCAAATCAAACCCTCAATCTAAATTCAAATGTCCATTTGAATTTAATCAACAATCTAAATCTGAAATTGAATGTCAATTCGAATACCAATCGAACTAATCAAAAATAAAATCAACATTCAAATGTCAATTTGAATACCAATCCAATCAATCAAAATCAAAACAAACATTTAATTTTGAATACTAATTCCAATTCATTTGTCAATCCAAATCAATTTACATGTCAATCATCCAATCTATTTCCAAATCCAAATCCAAACCAACTATCATGACTTAAGGATGTGGCATTTATCCAAGAATGGAAAAACATGAAAGACAAGATCCAAGGGTTACAAGATGGTTGCTATTCCAAAATTAAACAATTTAATTTTGAATAAAATTGTCCACAACCCTTTGACATTACTATGCTAATGGTACCTTTTTTGTCACATTTTGAACCCCCAAACTTTGATAAATACAAAGGAAAATAAGATCCTAGAGAACATCTTAAAGAGTTTTATATGGCATGTTCAGACGTTACTTATAGCAATGATTATCTATTAAGATTATTTCCATGTAGTCTAGGGGGTCAAGCCCTAGAATGGTTTTTTTACACTTACCTAAAGTATCAATCATAACCTTTGAAGACTTTTCTAAGAAAATTGTCAGTCATTTTACCTATAATGTTGAATGTGAATTGACCATGTTAGACCTATATAACACCAAAAAACATAATGGGTAGACTTTTACCCCCTTATTGCAAAGATGATGTGCCTTAACAATCTGCTTCCCATGGTTACCTCCCAAGAAATAACTTGTACTTATATTTACAAACAATCTTAATTTAGAATTAACCTATCAATTACAACTCTATTATGTTATGTCCTTTTATAAAATCATAGAAAAAAGAGTTGAAATTAAATGATCATTAATTTTTTAGGGTGCCATCAAAATTTTCAAACAAGAAAATTCTTATTTAAACCAAAATAAAAAGCCCAAGGTATATGAAAATAAAAAAATGTATTAGGAGATGGTGAAACTGATGTTAAACAAATTCAAAACACCCAACCTATCAACAA
This sequence comes from Torreya grandis, assembly GCA_037957365.1. Taxonomy (NCBI): domain Eukaryota; kingdom Viridiplantae; phylum Streptophyta; class Pinopsida; order Cupressales; family Taxaceae; genus Torreya; species Torreya grandis. Next base: position 1,456,314 of record JARHVA010001485.1, read on the forward strand.
AATCTATGTACCAAGTGGTCAACCTCAAGAATAAAATTCATTCCTTTTAGAGAGCCATATGATGCAGTCTTTCAAAAGTTTGTAGCCATAAAAAAGATCAAATTCTTATTAAACATGGGATATACTGAGAGGGGGGGGGGTGAATAAGTATATCATATATCTTATAAAACATTTACTTAATCAAACTCCACTTAACCATACATTCAATATATGCAATAAAGCTGAAACAATAACATGCACAACACAAGAGAGAGAGAAAGACACTAGATTTTTATGTAAAAACCCAATGTGGGAAAAACCATGGAGAACAATCTCAAGTATATTAATGAGCACCAAATAAAATTATAAAGTTCACAAACACCAACTTACAGGAACACCAACCCCTTTGCTGAGCACCAACACAACAACTATTTGTGAGCATCAACCCACAGGAGTACCAACCCCTCTTATGTAAAACAAAACTATCTCTCAATTTTGATTTCTCAACAAATGATAGAAATTTACAATATCTCTTTCTATTCTCTCATCTTTTCTTATATAAAATAATTATAAACCATGCATACTATTTCATATAACAAATGGCTTCTCAATCCTCCTTTTATAGCTTTCCAAATGACCTTTGGTATTCATCCTTTGAGACCATTCAATCCACATGGAAAATGGCACCAAACCTGCATGACCCTTTGAATCTTTTCATTTGAAAAGTCACATGGTGACCCTTCATGATAAAATGCATCCTTTGCCCTTTTGTCTTTATCTTGGTGACTTTTCAAATTCCTCAAAGTGACCCTTCATGAGAAAATGCACCCTGCCTCTTTTGTCTTCACTTGGTGACTCTTTGAATTCCTCAAGATGACCCTTCATGGGAAAATGTGTCCTTTCCCTCTTTTGTCTTTACCTCGTGACTCTTTGACTTCTTCATGGGCCCTCTTTTGACTTTATGCAACCAAAAATATATTCATTAATATTAAATAAATATCAACACACTTTAGCCAAAATATGAACATTAAAAACACCTTTAGACAATAAATGATATGGGACCTTTGTCACCAATAATGTTAGACATTTAACATCAATGAAAATATTTCCAACAATCTCCCCCTTTGTCATTGATGGCAACCTCAAATTGAAACTACCACATCCTGAAACCTTTACTACACATGCCAACTTGCTAATATTACCAACTAAAAAATATATAGTAACTCCCCCTTACTGTAGCATCATGTACCTATTCTTGTACCTAATCTTTGTACCTATTTCTATACTTCTCTCCCATTGATATCAATGGCAAAGGGTCTATTTTAAAGCTAACACTTAGCTCCCCCTCAACTGCTGTTGAACCTCAATAATAACAAGTAAAAGAAATTACTCATAAATTATCTCATAAATACTTGAATGTGTCCTTTGGCAGTGCCTTGATGAAAATATCTACAATCTATTCTATAGTAATGATTTATTCCAACTTAACTTGCTGATCTACAACATGCTCTCTCAAGAAGTGATAACTGATAGGAATATGTTTTGTTCTTGAATGCATCACTGGATTCTTAGAAATATTAATAACACTTATGTTACACAAAAAATAGAGATAGGTTCATCGTATTTTACGTTGATGTCTTCTAAAGTTTGCTTCATCCAAAGCACTTGAGTATAATGCAACACTACTACAATATATTCTGCTTTAGTTGTAGAAAGTGATATTGAGTTCTACTTCTTACTTAGCCAGTATACTAAGCTATCATCAAGGAAGAAAGATCCTCCACTTGTAGTCTTTCTATCATCCAAACAACCTACCTATTATGAATCTATATAAGCAACCAAAGTGAAATCTCTACCTATGGAATACCACAATCTATAATCTAATTTCCCCTTGACATATCTAAATATTCTGTTCACTAACTGAACATGATTCTCCTTCAAGGCTGCCTGATATCTCACAACCATGCCTACTACATGCATGATGTCTGGCCTTGATGCTGTCAAATCTAAAAGAATACCAATCATATATGTATATGAAGATTGATCTATAATAGGTGAATCTTCATCCTTACTCAGCTTGTTCCCTATACCCATTGGTGCATAATCCTCAAAACCAATTTTTTTCAATATTTCCTTGGCATATTTATTTTGAGATATGAAAATTCCTTTATTTGACTAAAATATTTGCAACCCTATGAAAAATGACAATTCTTTAAGCATAGACATCTGAAATTCTTTTTGCATATTATCAAAAAATTCTTTTGTCATCTTTTCAATGTTTCCTCCAAATATTATGTTATCAACATATACCACAACAATCAACTAATGCTCACCTTCTATTTTGATGTAGAGATTACTGTCAACAGACCTCTCTTGAAACTTTGATCTCGTAGGTACTTATCAAGCCTTGCATACCAAGTTTTGGGAGCTTGTTTCAATCCATATAGTGCTTTCTTCAATTTGCATACATGGCTACTATTATTTGAGAGAAGGAATCCCTTAGGCTACTCAATGTAAACCTCCTCTTCTATATTCCCATTTAGGAAAGCAGACTTGACATCCATCTGAAACACTTTGAAATTCTTAAACACTGCATGGAACATTCTAATAGCCTCTAGTGTTGCCATTAGTGCAAAAGTTTCTTCAAAATATATACCCTCAATTTGAGCATATCCTTTACATACTAAGCTTGTTTTATTCCTGATAACTTCACCATCTTTATTCAATTTATTTTTGTATACCCATTTTGTTCCTATCATATTTTGATCTTTTGATCTAGGTAATAATTCCCAAGTATCATTCTTTTCTATATGATTTAATTATTCATCCATTGCTTTAACCCAATGCTCATCATGTCTAGCTTCTAAAAACGTTCTTAGCTAAATTTTGGATTAAAAAAATTAACTTGCTTAGATTCACTTACCATCATCCTTCTAGTGTGAACTCCTTCATTTATGTTCCTGATGATGTCACTATTATTATGATTTATCTAGACACATTTGGATGGGGTCTTGGTGACCTTTTGTTCCTTCTTCTCATCTTCATATGATTCTTCAAAATCTTTTTCTTCAATGATTTCAGGTGTGTCTATCATATCACTGGCTCTTTGTGCTACATCTTCATCTATCCTAAACTTGAACTTTCAGCTATATTCTTAGATATTTTGTTATAAAATTTATAAGCTTTACTTTTGCAAGAATATCCAAGAAATATACCTTTATCTATTATAGATTCAAACTTACCCAATTTTTCATCATTTCTTCTTTATGAAGCATCTACTACCAAAAACTTTAAAATAATCAGAAGTAGTTGGTTTGTCTTTCCATAACTCATAAGGAGTCTTGTCATTGCTGACTCTCAACAATGCTCTATTTTGGATATGCATTTTTGTGCCTACTACCTGTCTCTAATATCTACCTAGTATCTCAAATTCATTTATCATCATCCTGACCATCTCCTGAAGTATTATATTTTTTCATTCAACTACTCCATTTTATTGTGGAGTTCTGGCTACTGAATAATGTCTCTTTATCCCATGGTATTCATAATACTCAATAAACTTATTTGACATGAATTCTCCTCTTTGATATAATCTCATGCACTTAATCTTCAAACCAGTTTCATTCTCAACTAAAACCTTGAATGCTTTTTAGTGGTTGAAATCTTCTAATTTTTTCTTTAAAAACATCACCCAAGTCATATGTTTAAAATCATCAATAAGAAACATGAATTATTTCTCACCTTGAGTACTTTAAGTTCTGGTAGGTCCACATAGATCAATGTGAACAAGCTCTAACCTCTGAGTGGTTGAGTATTCTTTTGTCTTGAACCATCTTCTGACCTACTTCCCATGCTGACATGGTTCACTAAACATGCTAGAGGGATTTGTAATCTTTGTAAGATCTCTAACTGCATGCTTCTTGCACAAGATTATCAAAATTTATGTGTCCCATTCTCCTGTGCCATAACCAACTTTCCTCAACCTGACTTAAACATCTTTGAAATTTTATATTTGATAACATATATAAATTTTTGCCTATCCTCTGAGCATCTACAGTCAACTCATCTTAATCTTTTCTCCTAATTTCAAATTTTTTTGCATAAAACTTTAATATGTGTGCCTGATCATGCATTTAACTTACACTCAATAGATTATGCTTAAGGCCTTCTACATACAAAATATTTTCAGTCTTAGTTCTACCATTATCCAAACTTAATGTATCATTTTTAGCTATTCTGATAGTGGTATTATCTCTGAATTTCACTGTACCACCATTGATCTTTTTTAAAGTTATGAACTTGCTCTTGTCTCTTTTTATGTGCCTTAAACATCTACTATCAATGAACCATGGATTTTCTTCATTTATTGCATGCAAAGCTATCTGGACTAACATAGACTTTTTAGGTTATTTCTTTTACTATGAACTTGTCTGAACTTTCTACTTAATGAATGGAGCCTTGAAACTTTGGTCCTTCTTAACTGACTCGAACACACTTATGTAATGTTAGGCTATGTGTCCAAAATTATTACACGTGTAACATATTATGGCCTCTTCATCAAAGCCTAATAGAGGATCAAAAGCATTGTGGCTTCTGCTTGACTCTACATGAATTTCCTTCTCCTTGTTTCTAAAATTGTTAGATCTTTTTCAACAATCTATTTTCTTATGACCATAACTATTATAATAAAAACAATAACCATGAAAATAGAACCTGTTCTAATTTGTGTACCTTTGACTTAGTTGTCTTTTGTAGCTTTGTTCCTTCTAGCCTTCTTTGTTTGAGCTATCCTCTATATTCTTGACTTCTTCCCTTTTTATTTTTTCTTTTGTAAGGGCTTTAACATAGTTCTTTTTCTTTTCAAATCTGATACCTATCTTATTTGATATTGATTTTTGAATTTCTAATATCTTATTCAACATATTAGTGTTATTCTCAAATTTTGAATCATTGACAGCTTTATCATCGATTGCTTTATTTATTTTCTTGACATCTTCTTTTAAAGAGGCAATTTCAACAACATACTTTTCACATTCTTCACTTACTTTTTGTAATTGAGCTGTTATATCTTCTTCAATCCTTTTGACTTCTTCAATGTTTGCTTGTAGATCTTCAATTATTTCCTTTGACTCCTTTTCATTTTTCTCAATATGGAGCTTTAATCTTTGATTCTTATTCTTAAGAGATTTTAAATCTTCCAAGTCACAAATGAGTTCTCCTTCTAGATTTACCTCAGCTTCATCATGTTCTTATTCTTGATCATCTATACTTTTGCTATTGGAAGCATCTTAATATATGGTCATGAATATAATCTCTTCTTCATTTGAGTCACTGACTCCACTATCTTCAACTGAGCTAGGATCTTTAGAATATAAATTCTTCTTATTGAATCCCTTTTTGTATTTGGCTTTAAAGTTGTAGACTTTCTTTCTTCATTATCACCATTCTTATTATCTAGGCACTTAGCTATAAAATGTCCAATCTTACCAATTTAAAAATTATAAATAGTAACTTTCTTTGATATTTACCTATGCCCTTTTAAGGCTTGCAGATGAATAGAGCTCCGTTGTCATCTTCCTCATCACTAGAGCTGTCACTTGATTTTTAAATCTTAGCCTTATCTTTCTTTAAAATGTCTTAAAAGTAGCTTCCCTCTTTGAGGGTTTCTCTTATTTGGTCTACATCTCATATGCCATTAGAATACCATATAGTTCATCCATCTTTAGCTTGGCTACATCCTTCATCTCCTCAATTGCCTATACCTTTGCATCATATCTCAATGGAAGAGATATCAAAACCTTTTGTACCACTGCTGACTCTTCCAATTTTTCTTTAAGGCCTTGAATTTGATTAACTATTTTATTAACTCACAAAAAAATAACTTGATATATTTTCTTCCTTTTCCATCTTCAAACTTTTAAACTATCTTCTAAAAGTTTGAAGCTTAGCTTGCTGAACCTTTCCATCATCTTTATCAATATTCTCAAGCTTTACCCAAGTCTCATGAGCAGATTTGTATTACATAAATTTAACAAATTCTAATTCACATAAACCACATAAAATAGTATTTAAATCTTTAACATTATTTTCACTTGCCTTCTTTTTTGTAGGAGTAGTTACAAGTGTCTATGGCTCTTCGTATTCCTCCATCACTACTTGCCAAATGTTGAATCCAAGGGCCATCAAGTAAGTTCTCATCTTGATGCTCTAAAAGGCATAATTTTTCCTATAAAATAAAGGTTCCTTATTTGTAGAAAAACCTTCATGTGATCCAACCATCGTGCTTTCCCTGATCTACCCTCAAGATGTTAAACTCTTTCCAAAAGAACCTGCTCTGATACAAATTATTAAGCATGTGATATACTGAGAGGGGCGGGGGTGAATTAGTATATCATATATCTTGTAAAAATTTTACTTAATCATACTCCACTTAACCATACATTCAAGATATATAATAAAATTGAAACAATAACATGCACCATACAAGAGAGAGAGACACCGGATTTTTATGTGGAGACCAAATGTGGGAAAAGCCATAAAGAACAATCTCAAGTATATGAATGAGCACCAACTCAAATAACAAAGTTTGCAAGCACCAACTTGTAGGAGCACCAACCCCTTTGTCGAGCACCAACACAAAAACTATTTGTGAGCACTAACCCATATGAGCACCAACCCCTCTTATGTAAAACACAACTATCTCTCAATGTTGCTTTCTCAACAAATGATAGAAATCTACAATATCTCTTTGTATTCTCTCTTATTTTTTTATATAAAATAATTACAAATGATGCACACTCTTGCATATAATAAAGGTCTTTCCAATCCTCTTGTTATAGCTTTCCAAATGATCTTTGGCATTCACCCTTTGAGACCCTTCAATTCACATGGAAAATATCACCAAATTTGCATGACCCTTTGAATCCTTTCATTTGAAAATTCACATGGTGAACCTTCATGATCAAATGTGTGTTTTTCCCTTTTGTCTTTATCTTGGTGACTTTTCAAATTCCTTAAGGTGACCCTTCATGAGAAAATCTGCCCTTCCTCTTTTGTCTTCACTTGGTGACTCTTTGAATTCCTTAAAATGACCCTTCATGGGAAAATGCATCCTTTCCCTCTTTTGTTTTTACCTCATGACTCTTTGACTTCTTCATGGGCCCTCTTTTGAATTTATACAACCAAAAATATATTAGTTAATATTAAATAAATATCAACATACTTAAGCCAAAATATGAACGTTAAAAACACCTTTAGACAATAAATGCTATGGGGCCTTTGTCACAAATAATGTTAGACCTTTGACATCAATGACAATATTTCCAATAATTCCCTCATATAAAACCCTTTGATGAGAATGTTCCAAAGCTTAAGTGGTACAAAGATAACAAATATTATGACTACCATAAAATCAAATGTCATTCGACAAACCATTGTATGAGACTCAAACACTATATCCAATATCTTATTGATAATGGTGATATTATAGTAGAGGATGATGACTAATTGCTAACAATTAAAAATGAGGGATATATCAATATCCCTTTCCAAAACATGAGCAAGGGCATACTAGAAAAACTAAAGTCAAAATCAAATAAATAATGTAAATCAAACTAATCACACCTTTGATTTTATAATCAATCACATTGATTGTATGGGTCATCATGTTTTTGTCCTTACAATTAAATCCTAAGATTGTGCCATCACTATAAGGTGTGAAAATATTGCCCTTCCAAGTGTCCCTTTTCCTACTCTTGAAGGCAAACAAAAAATCATAGAAGAACTTGATAAAACAATAGCCCAAATTTCCATCTTGGACCTTCTCAAGACATCTCCCATATATAAGGACATTTTGTACAAAATCTTACAAGAATCCAAAGTTGTAAAAAATATTAATTTGTCCAACTTCCAAGCATTTGTAGGACACTTATCCTCAATCAATCCATTAACTTTTGATCATTCAGATATTTCACCCATGGGTTCATCCCATAATTTTCCATTATACATAAAAGTATTTATTTCCAAGCATAAAGTAAAAAAGGTGTTTATAAACAATGAGTTAGGCATAAATCTATGTACATTAAGTTTGATAAACCATTTGAGACATTCTATGGCAACACTAAAGCCTAATACAATTATTATAAAGACATATGATAATAATGAATGAAAATTAGTGGGAATTATCTATCTTCTACTTATGGTGGGGATTGTCATTCTAAAAAGCCTCATCCATGTTCTTGATATATATCTTTGATACAACTTACTCCTTGGATGTCCATGGATCCATGCCATGAACACCATTCTATCCACCCTCCATCAATGTTTAAAGTTTTCTCATGATGGTATGGAAGTTATCATTCCAAGTGATCCTTAATTCTCTCAATATTTAAAACTATTGTAAGGGAGATATCGAAATTCCAATTATTTACCTTTCACTGTGTTGGTCCCCAAAAGTGTCACTCATTTTTGGAACAACATATGAGCTATCTTGGTCCTATAGGACCAAAATTCCTCTCTTCCCCTTTCAAAAATTATTCTAAGCATTCAGGTTCTTCATTTTTCAAAGCTTTCTCAGAAAACTACAGACTCTACAGGCTTGAATCTACAGACTCTATAAGAAGAAATCTACAGACTCTACAGGCTTAAAACTATGGACTATGTAGGCTCATTTCTACAGACTCTTTCAAGGCTTAAGAGAAAACTTAGAGAAAACTATGGACTTGGTATCTATAGACTCTATAGGTAGGTTCATTTCTACAGGTTCAAAGGCTTCTGTAGGCGAGTTCAACGAGTTCAATGACCAATTGGTTCAATGCACTTGGTGCAAAAGATTAAAAAAAAGACTTAGCCAAATAATGAAGAGTGAACCAATTGAACTATTGAACCATTGAACCAAAGTTGGTTCAATCAGTCGGTTTAATTGACAGGTTCAAGGGGCTACCCCAAAGCCAAAGGAACAAGTGCCCTTATGGAGGGCTATGAACCAAGCCAAGTGCCCTTGCGGAGGGCAGCAAGAAAAAGTAGATAAAGTGAACTCCTTTAGAAAAGTGAACAAGGCAAAAGACAAAGAGAAATCCTTCGAACAAATTTTCTAAAGGAATTCACCCGAAAGACAAAGCAAAAGCCCAGTGTGTTAAGTTGTGGAGCTAAAAGCTTCACCTAGATGAGCAAATGCAAGGTTGCTGTATTACACAGTCACCGACGTCGGTCAGGGATCGACTGGAGGCTACCGACGTCGATTATGGATCAACCGACGTCGGTCACCTGTGTGTTCCAAAAGTTTATTTTTGTGGGATGAACAGATTGTTTGCATGATTAGTTTAGCTGTTAGTTGTAAGTTCGCATTTCTATTTTTGGCAGGACCAATTTAAACCTTTGATTAGGAGGTGTATCTAATGGTTGAGAATGCATAGCTCATGATCCCTAATTCTATATAATAGGGATAGATCTTCATAGCTTGTAAACATGTAAGAGGGAAATTGTAGACAATTCAAGTAGCTGAATTGTGTTTGTAATTGTGAGAGAGAAATCTTGAGGGAAAGAGATCTGTACATCTGAGAGGTGTGGAAGAAAGAGAGATTTCTTGAATTGTATTTCCTTCTGGAAGAGTTTAATACAAGTTTTCATTGTTTCTTGTATCTCATGTTCTTTGCTGATTCTGATTTCTAATTGCTTATTATTCTAGTTTAATTAAGTGTTTAGTTGCTTACACAAAAGTAATCAATTATTCTTGTTACCAAGCCAAGTGCCCTTGCGGAGGGCACTGAGAAAAAGCAGACGAAGTGAACTCCTTTGGAAAAGTGAACAAGGCAAAAGACAAAGCAAAATCCTTTGAACAAATTATCTGAAGGAATTCACCCAAAAGACAAACCAAAAGCCCAGTGGGAAAGATGCAAAGGCAAGGAAGATTTCCTTCGGACAAATTGTCTGAAGGAATTCCTTCGGACATTCTGTTCAAAGGACATAAAGGATAAATCCTTCCGAGAGGAAAAGCTCAAGAGCCAAAAGCCTACTGAAGAAGCAAGAACCCACCAGGGAAGTAAAAGCCCAAAGGTCGCATGAAAAATCTTGAAGGCTAGATACCCTTGCAGGAGACACTTGACATCAAAAAAAGGAACTTTTCCAAGGACCCGAAGGGATACCTTCCCTTCGAGACGTTCCAAAGGCTGAACAAAGACACATAAAGGAATCTTCAAAGACTTAGACACAAAGAGCTTTAAAGAATGAACCAATTAAACTGTTGAACCAAATGGTTCAATGTGTTCATAGGTTCAAGGGTTCAACCAAGTGCAATGAAGATCAAAGAGCTTAGGAAGAGCAAATGATGGGCATAACCAAAGAACCAATGAACCGATTGAACCTTGAACTGATAGAGTTCAAAGTTCAATGGTTCATAGGTTCAAAAGTTCAAAGGCGGCCTCGGTCAAGAGAGAAGCATCAAACAAGTGGTTCAATGGATGGTTCAACCAAAGAGTGGGAAAGCAATTGAACCAGGAAGCGATGGAACAAAAGAGACATAATGAACCAATGAACCAATGAACTTTCATAGGTTCACAGGTTCAAGGTTCAACATGGTTCAAGAAGCTGGTGACCATTGACGGCCCCTCAGACGTCAAATTTAAAGTGAGGGAAAATTCATGGAAATTCAAATAGAGTGCAGAACATAAAGGAAGATCTAAGCGATTAAATGAAAAGAGAGCCCAGAGATTTAAATTGCTACAGGGAACATAAGATCGATGCAAAGGACCAAAATTATCTTCAAAAGAGTTATTTCTAGTAGGTGGAATAGTGGATCGAGTAGACTGCTAGGCACACCAAACCAAGGATGCGGCATGTTTTTCTTACATGAAGTAAAGACAAATTGGAAAAGGACCAGATGGTCCATACCAAGGAAGAAACATATTAGATGAAGGGACACACCATAGTTATGACAGTGCACTGTTCTCAGCATGGTCTTTCCAGACAAAACTGGAGACGCGTTGAAGACATTAACTATAACATGGGCCGTCCCATGGAAAAAGGTGCCAATCCTTGTGTAGTGGCTATAAGTTTGTTTATTCTCTCATTTGTAAGGAGACTTTTCATTTTACAAGAGTGAAACTTTGCCCATTTTGAAAGAAGAAGATTGAGACTTTGAGCTTAGGTTGTAATTTCATTTTCATTTTTATATGAATGAGAAAGCAAGTTTTTCATAGACTTTGTGCTATTTTGAATTGTGTCATTTTAGAAGATCATTCTTACGTCTGTCTTCTAAAGGTGTCCTTATTCATTTAATTTGGTAAGCAGAATTAGTGAAGGTAATAGGGAAGTGTCTAAAACCAACTGTGGGAAGACTTTGTGCTTTCACAATTGCTTTCAGTCTGTGTTTTTCTTTTTTTTTGTGTTAAGGATTTTGGGGCAAATTTGTGCCCTCATTATCCTTTGTGATATACTCTTTGGGTAGTTGAGGTGGAAACTTTGCATTCTGCTTCATCGTGCTGCTACTACACCCTTTTGATTACTGGCTACTTTACTATCTGAAAGAAACTCTTACTGTTTCCTATAAGAACACTTCTAAAAAAAGACTTCAGTGTTTACACTAGGATTTTCTCCTTTGTCTATGTGCATCATCTTTGAAAGAAGAGAGATGGATGGTTTATTCTACCCCCATGTGTTATTTTTTGCTTATTTATATTGTATATAGCTCCTACGTATCTATAGGGAACCTCCCCTTGATGAGAGGAGAGATTTGTCTCTAGTTGATGTAGTAAAGTTGCACACTTGGGTGACCAATCTTCCTATTGTGGTTGATTAGACCTATTTTATTAATCAGTACATTAATTGACAAAATATTCACCCAACAGTATTTGGCGACTCCACTGGGGACAAAATAATTTTGTGTAATTTGGAACCTCAAGTTTCAGATTGAAACATCACCTGTGTCTTACCCATAATCATTATAACCCTTATCCATTATACAGACTCTGGTGACTCCATTCCATGTCTTACCCATTATCATTATAGCCTTACCATTTTCCTCCATCTCTATTATTATATCTGGTATGCAAAACTAGAGCTGCTAAAAAAGAGTGCACAGTTTGAAGCCTCAAGCTGAAGCAGGGCCAGTTCTTTTCCATTTTTGTTTTGTAATTTGGCCACTCCACCCAGATTTGTTATCCCTATTTTTTATAATTAAATCATGGCAGTTTGAGGCCCCTTGGGTAACCCTTTTGGCCCACTCAACTTGAATTCACCTCTGCATGAACTTTCACGCAGCTCAAGAAAGAACTTCCCCAAATTCTTTGGTGATAGGAGAGTTCACCCTGATGAACACATTGCAACCTTCAACATAGCCTACAGTGTAATAGGGGTGGAATTTGAAGACATAATAATCAGGGTATTCATGGAGACACTACAAGGTGCTGCTACAGATTGGTTCTACCATCTGTAAGCTAGATCAATGACTAACTGGGATACACTCAAAGCCAAGTTTGAAGCCAGGTTCAACCTTGCAGAGGATGCACATGCTTTGCTGGCTCAGCTCACTCAGATGAAGAAGGAACCTCATGAGCTTATGAGGGATTTTATTGCCAAGTTCAATAAGCTAAGGCACAAGATTCCCATGATCACCCAACCAACAACTCAGAATCTCATGTGTTTCTTTATCAACTCAGAGCTACCTGAAGTGAGTTTTCTATTGAGATGGGCTAGACACATAGACCTTAAGGCTACTCAAGACTTGGCTACTAAGCTAGAAGATGACCGTATCTTGGTAGGAAAGATAAGGAGAGATCTTAATAGAGCTAAACCCTCTTCATCTTTTGAATACTCACCCACAATTACCATTGACCTAATGGTACAAAAGTTGGCAAATGAATTGCTAGCCTTGAAAAGACAAATGGCACAAGGTATGTCTTCTACTCCTCTATACAAAGATATACCAAGGAGGGCATTCCCTAATCAGCCATATCGAGGCAACGCTGCCAGAAGTCAAGGGAAACCAAGTTGTCTTCCTCCCCCATAGAGGAACCTTGCCCTTGAAGCACCTCCAACCAACTCAGCAGTGGGATATTTAGAAAAAGAACATGTTTCCTATTTCCAACCTGAGTTTGAGCAAGAAAATGATGCTGGTCTCTTCATGGAGTATCAATAAGAATCAGCTGGAGACTCCCACATTGGTTTCTTGAATTACCAGGATGAACCTAGAAGTGAAGGTGAAGCAGTCAAAGAATCATACGTAGTATTGACCCAGTCTGAGAATCAGTTAGCCCAACAAGCTGATAAAGAAAGAATAGATGAATGAACTTAGCCTACAATTTCAATTGCTAGGTAGGGAACTACTCTGCCTTTCCAGTCAAAGGACCCAGTGATTGCCAAGAAGGTTAGTACATCAAACATCTGTGCACCTTCTACTTCAACTTTGTAGATCAGTCCTCCCCCTCCCAAAAACCAAAAGGATGAACTCCCATCCTCTCTTCCAAGTCCATCTTAGTCATTTGACATGATTGATCATGTCAAGAAATATAAAATTGAAATGACTGAGTTTGAATCACTGCAAGCCAATCTTGAGCAGTTAAACATTGGTGAAGAGCTAGGTGTGGACCTGTTTGAGGCAAAGGTTGTGGTCACCCAAATGTCAGCCCCTATTGCTCAAATTCTATTTGAGCCTTCAGGCAGGGGTAATTACTCCTTAACCATAGAGGATGCTCATGTCTCAGTTGATCAAAGTCTCGTGGCTGGTAATCTAGGATTTCATCTAAATTAGGCATCAAAAAAATTGGTAGGGCATAATATAAATCAAGAAGGATCTTCCATCTCCAACGAAGAGAAACTTGATAGAAGATCAGCTTCTGATGATGCTTGGATCTTGGAATCCGATGGCAAAAATTCTTCCACAGTTGGATGCGAATCTTTATTACTTAGATTGAAAACTACTCAGGGTGAAGAGGTCAAACTCCTTCACACCAAATGAGATGCCGTGCTGATGGTTTGTCAGGAGTTTGATGCTAACAATCAAAGTATGTGCTGGACTGAACCAATAGAACAATAAGCTATGGTGGTGGACCATACTGCTATACTCCAAAATTAGCAAATGGAGCCCTTTGCCAAAGAGAGTAAGGAGTTTTGGTTTTCAAATTAAAGACCACGTCTAGCCATGGGGCAAGAAGAAGAAAGAGCCAAGAGGAAGATGCAGAAAATTGGTTTCCTGGTGGAGAGCTCCGTTCACCTGTCACCATTTCTGGGGATAGAATGGTTTCCTACTAGTTGATCAGGATGGCATCCCCTTTTCTTTACCTCACAAGGAGCAGCGTCTGAAGTACTTCAATTCTTGAAGTATCAGATAAGTTCACCTTTACATATGTATATATTTATAGTCTTTAGTTCTATTTTGTTCTTTTCATTTTCATTTTTGGAGCCTTTTTTTTTGGGTAGCATGACTCCGTAGCCCAATGGCATACTTCAAAGCACTAGAGATTCTGGTTTCTACTCCCCTCAGCTATTCCAAGTTTTCTCCTGAAGGAAGCTCCCCAACTGGAGCCAGCTGTTGGTCCCCAAAAATGTCACTCATTTTTGGAACACCATATGAGCTATCTTGGTCCTACAAGACCAAAATTCCTCTCTTCCCCTTTCAAAAATTATTTTGAGCATTCAGGTTCTTCATTTTTCAAAGCTTTCTTAGAAAACTATGAACTCTGCAGGCTTGAATCTATGGACTCTACAAGAAGAAATCTATGGACTCTGCAGGCTTAAAACTACGGACTCTGTAGGCTCATTTTTATGGACTCTTTCAAAGCTCGAGAGAAAACTATAGACTTGGTTTCTATGAACTCTGTAGGCAGGTTCATTTCTATAGGTTCAAAGGCTTCTGCAGGCGAGTTCAATGACCAATTGGTTCAATGCGCTTGGTGCAAAAGATCAAAAAAGACTTAGCCAAATAATGAAGAAGGAATCAATTAAACTATTAAACCATTGAACCAAAGTTGGTTCAATCGGTCGGTTCAATCAATAGGTTCAAGGGGCTGCCCTAAAGCCAAAGGAACAAGTGCCCTTATGGAGGGTTGTGAACCAAGCCAAGTGCCCTTGTGGAGGATAGTGAGCAAAAGCGGACAAAGTAAACTCCTTTAGAAAAGTGAACAAGGCAAAAGACAAAGCAAAATCCTCAGACAGATTGTCCAAAGGAATTTGCTTGAAAGATAAAGCAAAAGCCCAGTGGGAAAGATGTAAAGGCAAGGAAGATTTCCTTCAGACAAATTGTCTGAAGGAATTCCTTCAGACATTCTATCTGAAGGATGTAAAGGATAAAGCCCACTGAGAGGAAAATTCAAAGAGCCAAAAGCCTACTGAAGAAGCAAGAACCCACCAGGGAAGTAAAAGCTCGAAGGTCGCATGAAAAATCTCGAAGGGTAGATACCCTTGTGGGGGAAACTTGATGTCAGAAAAAGGACCTTTCTAAGGACCTGAAGGGACACCTTCCCTTTAGGATGTTCCAAAGGCTGAACAATGATGCAGTAAGGAGTCTTCAAAGACTTAGACACAAAGAGCTTCAAATAATGAACCGATTGAACCATTGAACCATTGAACCAAATGGTTCAACATGTTTGCAGGTTCAATGGTTCAACCAAGCACGATGAAGATCAAAGAGCTTAAGAAGAGCAAATGATGGACAAAACCAATGAACTAATGAACCGATTAAACCTTGAACTGAAAGAGTTCAAAGTTTAATGGTTCATAGGTTCAAAAGTTCAAAGGCAGCCTTAGTCAAGAGAGAAACAGCGAACAAGTGGTTCAACGGATGGTTCAACCAAAGAGCAGGAAAGTGATTGAACCAAGAAGCGATGGAATAAAAGAGACATAATGAACCAATGAACTTTCATAGGTTCATAGGTTCAAGGTTCAACATGGTTTAAGCAGCTGGCAACCATTGATGACCCTTCAGATGTCAAATTTAAAGTGAGGGAAAATCTGTGGAAATTTAAATAGAACACGAAACTTAAAGGAAAAACCAAGCAATTAAATGAAAAGAGAGCCCAAAGATTTAAATTACTACAGGGAAGAGAAGATCATTTTTAGGGAAGGGAAGAGAAGATCATTTAAATAGAACATGAAACTTATCCTATGGGACCAACAACAACCACCCTCACTTGATCATTTTTAGAATGATGAAGCCATATATGAGTTTTTGAGAATTAGAGATCATATACCAACATGAGATCATAAGAAGGTTTTTTTTTCTAATTTATTAAAAAGGGGGTAAGAACTTTATTAAAACTCAAAATAACGGATTACAAAGCATCAAAGGGCCAACGCCCCAAAAACCAAAGAAAACCACATAAAAACACAAACACAAATCGTCATGCCCCAATACCATTTCCATCTTCTCCTAGGATCCTCTCCAGGTTCTGACATAGCTCGTTAGGCAACTGCACCCATCCATCCACCTTCCAACCATCCATATCCTCTGACGCCCACTTTGCCAAGTAATCAGCCACCCTGTTCCATTCCCTTGGAATGTGGGCATACGACACTGAATCCATGAGTGAACTAATCTATAATATCTACTGCACTATCATAGATAGTTACCAGCTCACATCTGTAATTTTCCTCTCAAGGAGCATATTGATCAGTATTTGTGAGTCAGCTTCACACATCACCCTCCTCCATCCTAAAGCATAAGCTCTCTTCAAGGCATATAAAACAGCTAATCCTTCCATCCTATTAACAGTCTGCTCACCCATATTAGCTGATAAAATAAAAATCACTGATCTAGAAGAGTCCCTGTTAGGGTGTGGAGCTAAAAGCTTCAACTGCTTGCAGACACAAGAAGAGGATGCTGAAGAACCAGAGGAACCGGCATCGGCAGTATAACCGACATCGGTCATAGATAGTGGAGAAGGAAACTGGTGACGGCAGATAGTCGGCCGATGTCGACAGCACCAAACAAGCAAGGACTGGCGTCGGTCGCCTGTGTATTTCTAGAACTGCTGTTGATGAACAGTCAGTTAAGTGAAGCGAGTGTTTGCATGTCAAATGACTAATTATAGTCATGAGCTGCGTGTCTAATTATTGTAATTAGATTTCTATTTTTGTAAGCATGGGATTCTATTTAAAGACCCATAAGGCATGTATTGTAATTGTAGACACCGCAAACGTGTCTGCACCTTGGTCTTCCCCCTTGTTCGCCTTAAACCCCTATCCTAACCCTTGGCCTTGGTCCCCCCCATTTGATTAAAATAACTTAAGTATTTTTAATTGAGTGGCCCCCTTTCCACCTCACCCTTTCCACCTTGGATCCTCCCTTGAATCCCTCCACCTTCCCCCTAGCATTTATTATGACAAATCCCCTCATTATCTTTCCCCCCACGCCCATTTAAGTGTCTCCATAACCGTTCTTCCCACACCCCCTCGCTCGGCGGCGTGCAAGAATGGGCAGAGGCTATTTTTAGCCTCTGTCCCCATTCTGCGACCGCCGACGTCGGCGACCCTTCGGCCGACATCGGCGAAACTGTCGACGTCGGCAGCCTTCATTACCCCTTGCTGCATCCGTTGCAGCCCTCTTGACCCTTGAGCTCGAAAATAGCATTCTCTTGGCGTTTTGGCATTCGCCTCTTCTCCATTTGGACCTCGTGCAATAACAGCAACAGGTGCAAAGGCTCTAGACCAGGAATCTCCTCTTGCAGCAAGCGTTCTGTGGCTCCAACAACGGCTCTCCCACTCTTCATACGGCAAACAAAAAGGTAAGCACAGTCTTTATTTCATTTTATTTCATTTTGTTAGCTTCCAGTTATCTGGTATACCTGCTATTTCTTGCTCCCTCCATTCTTCTCCCTGAGAGGCTGAAAAGCCTTCTCAGTCCTTTGTGCATCTTCCTCTCTCTGTCCCTCTCTGTCCTTTTGACCCCCTAACTGACTAAAACCAAACTCTCCCAGACCATTCAGACCTGTCCACAGAGCAAGCCTGGCCCGGACTCTGTCTAAACTCGCCCGAAACCAACCCAGACCCGACCACAGGCCACAACCCCGACTGACGCCGGTCATTACCCCCACCGACGTCGGCAGACTAACCGACATCGGCAGACCCGATAACCGACAGCGGCAACATTTCTGACCTCGGCGACTGTCATCAGCTCGACTGCTCCTTTCAGGTAATCATTTTGTCTTTTCTTTCTTTTTTAACTTGCTTATCACTTCTGTATTCTGGCATTTTGCTTTTCCTTGATCTTTTATCTGTCTGTTATCAGTGGGTTGACCTCCCTTGAGGAAGTTTTCACACTTCCGGGAACAAGCTTTCGCTTGGCAACCCACTGTCTATCTATCTAACGTTTTCTTGTCCAAGTTCTTCTTCTTTGCAGGTGTCATTCCTCCACAGCCAAAGAGGGGTGCTCACAAGCGTCTGGATTACGGTGCGCGATCTTCATCCAGGTACTTCACATGCCTTGTCCATTATTTCTTTAGTTTCTTCTCTCTCTTGAATCTGAAAAAGCAAAATTTTGAATAGAAACATTCTGGCCCCTATCCACTCCATTTCAAAACCTTATCGTCTCTATTCTGCCTACCCTGGCCCCTATCAACACCAGGGTGGCCTCATATCCATTGGCCCCCGTTACCACAGTTCAACCTCTCATGGCAACATCGGGCCTAGCTATGTCTTCTACTCAACCACCTTTAGCCTCCACTTTTGCCCCTGCGACTAGTCATCCATACATTGTACAACCGACTATGTCGCATACCTCCCCTAGCCTCTTCCAAGCGCCCTACAACTTAGGGGGCGCGCCACCCGTCAATCCGTTAGCAGACATCATCAAAATGCTGATGGACAAGATGACCAGTCTAGAGACCTCTATTTCTGGCTCGTGCAACGCTCTCTCATATGAGCAGATCTGCAACGAGCCCATTCACCCTTCTGTCCCAATCAGACCATATCCTAGCCAGTGGGAGCTTCCGAAGTTTTCTCGCTTTCAAAACAAGGAAGACCCACAACAACACTTGCGGGCATTCAGACATGCCTGCTA
Organism: Torreya grandis; assembly: GCA_037957365.1. Taxonomy (NCBI): domain Eukaryota; kingdom Viridiplantae; phylum Streptophyta; class Pinopsida; order Cupressales; family Taxaceae; genus Torreya; species Torreya grandis. The sequence goes on from JARHVA010001485.1 coordinate 1,475,281, forward strand.
CCTCATTGGCCATGACGATGCGTTGCTCTTACGCACGTTTCCTATGTCTCTCTCGGGTGCTGCGCTCGACTGGTACAACTCCCTTCCTAGCCATTCTCTCTTCTCATTCACACAATTGGCTCAGCTCTTCCTCGATCACTTTTCCATCAACATAACCAAGAAGGTCTCAATCACGGACCTCTATTCTATCCGGCAATTCGAGGACGAGTCCATAGCCGACTTCGTTGCTCGATGGAGAGGCCTCATCAATCAACTCTCCTTTTCCTTACCCCAGGCCGAGCTGATTGAACTCTTTTCCCAAGCCTGCGCCAGACATATCTCTTCCACCCTGAGGGTTCAAACCTTCCGCACTTTTGACGAAGCCTTCACGATGGCTCACAAACTTGAGTTGCGTGCCATCGAGGAGAATAAAGTCAAGTTGCAGAACAAGAATCCCAGCTCTAAGACCAATGACTCTTCCTCTGCCAAGCCATCATCATCCAATTCTAAATCCAAGGCTTCAGCTAATGCCGTGGTTGTTAGACCTTCCTCCTCCTCGACCAATCAGCCTGAGCCATCCACATCTCAGAGCGCCACTCGTCAGTTCCAGCAAAGATACGTACAACGGCGATATACTCCTCTCAGAGAATCATATGTGTCTGTGCTGGACAAGCTTGTTAAACAGGGGGCTCTCAATCTCCCTCAAGCCTGACCTCCTCCGCAATTCGATCCCTCACGCGCCATCCCTGCGTGGTATAGGGAGCATGACTTCTGTAGCTTCCACCGTGTTAAGGGCCATGACAAAGAAAACTGCAAAACCTTTAAGAACATAATCCAAGACATGCTTGAAAAGGGGGATCTCATCTTAGACAATCCAAATGCACCCCCTAATCAGGCCATTGACATCTTCAAACAACCTTTCCCCAATCATCCGCCAACTCAAAACAACGTCCAGACCTTAATTGATGACAATCATGAGCACAACGTTCGAACAGTCAATACGGTCTCTCCCTTCGTCCCCAATCAACCTCAAGAGGTTAGTCCATCAATTAGTCCGTCACATGTGGATGAACCTCTCTCCCCGACTAGTTCTCCGTCGACCTCTCTCATCTTGGAGGACACCTCGGCTTTACCAGCACCACCGGTCTCGCCATCCTCCGTTCTACTGCCTATGGAGGACCCGACCCTTCCTACTCCTCAGCCGTAAGTGGAGGGCACCATCATCCCTGCCCTTTACCCGCTCGGGGAGCCTCGCTTTTCGGATTCTTCTCCACCCAGGGAAGAACCTGTCTCCCCTTCGTCTTCATCTAAATCTGTCATGACTTCACCACACCATGCGTCTAAGACCACTACACCCATCTCGTCTTCAACCTCGCAACCATCAACATCTTCTTTTCAGCCATTTTCCTGGTTAGTGGAGAAAATCACGCTTCTCCCTCCAAGGAAAGTGATGCCTCAGGTGTTGTGGGAGTGTCTTAAAGCCCTTCAACATACCCGTGCCCTCTCATCACATGCTGCTAATCCTCCCAAGGCAGAATCTCGTCAGACTCTTGACAAAGACCAGACTCTCAAACCTCAACTAAACCTGTCCAAACCAAAACTTGCATCTACCTCGTCTAAACCCATCAAGTCATTTGGCGTTCGTCCTGTCTCCACCCTCACTCACCTGCAAGTGAAGGTGGACCTAGGCCAGACCTCGACCAGCAGTACTCTTCCAACCAAGTCGAAGAGGACTGCCAGACCATAGAAATGAACGCCTTCTTCTCCGTCACCATTGCCATCCATTTTGGGCCCTCATCCTTCGACCTTGACCAGCATCCTTCCCACTCCGGCCTTCAAACAAAACTCATTGCCTCCTTTGCTTCCTCTGCCTACCTCCAACCGTCCCTCTCCCAAAAAGGTGGTACCAATCACCAAAAAAGAGCCATCTCCATTTGTCACCGCGCCATCAACCCATAAGGTGGTACGGAAACCTCTTCTAGCCTCGCCTAAGCAAAAGTCACCAACCTCGCGCATATCAAATAGCATGGACCCTCTATTGGGCTCATACTCGTTGATATTGCGCCGACTTCTGCAGACCTCCGACATAACCCTTTCGCCCATCAAGCCTTTCCAACCTCTCAGGTCCAAGCCCTCCTGGTTCGACGATACAAAAATTTGCTTATATCATCATACACCAGGACATGACACCGAGACTTGTTGTGCCCTCAAGGCCATCATCCGCCACCATATGGAGAAAGACACTCTTCTCCTTGAGGACACTCTCGACTAGACCCTGACTCCTTCCTCTTCAAACACGTCAACATCTCACCAGCAAGACATGACCCCTTCCTCACCTCCTATTTTTGAAATTAATGCTATCTGTATAACCACTAGGTCGCAGAAGGACAAGGCAAAAGAAAAAGCTGCCATTCCTTGGACCTATCCCTTCATCAAGCCACCTCTTGTGCCCAAGCCTAAAATTTCTATCCTTGGCGCGTCCCAACCTTCTTCGTCTTCCTCTTCTAGGCCAATTCATGACTCCATGCTGAAGCAGCTTCATCAGACACCTGTGAAGATGTCTCTTTATGACCTTATCCAAACCTCGCCTCAACATCGTCAAGCCCTTATCCAAGCCTTGCAGGCAGCGGAGGTCCAACCCAAAGACCCCCAACCACTCGTTGCCCTCGTCCATTCTTTATCTCCTGTCAACTCCATCACATTCAGCGATTCTGAGATTCCCACATCTAACACGGAAGATCAGGACACTGCCCTCTTCATCACTGCCTATGTTGATCGGACACGCATCAAACACGTTATGATCGACGGTGGCGCTAGCATCAACATTATCTCTACCCACGCCTTTGATCAGCTGTCTCTTCCCAAGAATTGCGTCTCTAAAACTGACGCGATCTTACGCTCTTTCAATGACACCACCGCCACGACCATTGGCACAGTCATCCTTCACATTCACGTTGGTCCACACACAGTCCCGGAGCTCTTCTATATCATCGAAGGAGAGTTTCAATACAACCTTCTACTAGGCCGACCTTGGATCCGTGCCATGGCCTGTATACCCTCCACCCTGCACTGTTGTGTGAAGTTTGAGCATGACGGGCAAGTCCATACCATTCCCGCTGACCCTTCACCCTTCAAGACTTGCAACACCACCTACCGTCCCAACGATGTCCTCATTCCCATCAAATCGTCAACTCCGACACCACCTCCATCTGTGAAGCTTCGACCAATTCGCAATCGGCGGTCACCCTCACCCCTCCTCTTCAAGCGCCGACCAAAGACCCCATGGAAGACATCTTCCAACGACTATCACTTGGGGAATATCGTTTGTTGACCCTAGACATGTTCCAAACTCCGCAAGAGTATGGACGCCTTCACTTCAGTCCCAATTACGACCAGCGGATCGGGATGGTCGTACCTTATGGTCCTCCTCACTTTCAAACCAACTTTGTCTATGGAGGGCTTAATCAAGTTCCTACCAACGCCAATTCCCTTTCTTCACCCCAACCTTTCACATCTGATTTCTCATTTCTTGGCAACCCCGCCTTTGCACACACTTACCTTCACAGGTGTGCATGGAAGGGTTTCAGTTTCAGACGTTATGAGCAGGGCTCCCATCAGCCCATCGAGCCGCTCAATGATCACGATGTCAAAAAATGGTATGGCCTGGGATATCATGACCCCACTCAAGCTCCTTTCGACCTCTGTCCTGAGCCAACCATCGACCAATCTCCTCCAGACTCGCCCATTTCTCCTTCGTCACCTACGGAGTCGGTGGTTTCCATCCCTCCTAGTTTTTTTTTCCATAAACACCGTCCGCCTGGAACCCCTGACCTATCAGCTCAATGGGGTGTCCAGTTCTCTCCCTCTCATTTTTCCTAGCATGGTAGAAGATGAGTCGGTAACCATTCACACTGTCCACTGCGTTGACGATGACGCCATCCTTTCCTACATGGGTGCCGACGACTCTTTCATCTAGCGTTTCCTCCCTTCCGAGACCCAAGTTATGTTAAATGAATCCACCATTGACATCAACCTCCCTTCTTCTGTTGTTCCTCACGTCTTAAAGATTGGCCAATCTTTAGATGCTCAGGAGCAGCTTGACTATGCCCAGTTCCTTTCCAACCATAGCAAGGCCTTTGCCTGGACTTACAGTGACATGCCTGGCATCGACCCCACCATTGCTACCCATAACATTGTCACCAAACCAGAGGCTAATCCTGTTAGGCAAAAGCTTTGAAAGATGCATCCTCGCGTTGCGCTCCTTGTCAAAGAGGAACTTCAATGCCTTCTTTCTGTCTCCTTCATCCAACCCATCAATTATCCACAGTGGGTCTCTAACATCGTCCCAGTTACTAAAGCAACTGGGGGGATTCGGATCTACATGGACTATCGCGACCTTAACCTAGCCTGTCCCAAAGACGACTTTCTTCTTCCTAACATTGACCAGCTTGTTGATCTCATAGCCGGCCATGAGATGCTATCTCTCATGGACGGGTTTTCAAGATATAATCAAATCTTGATCGCACCGAAAGACCAGCACAAGACTACCTTTATCACCCCATGGAGGACTTTCTGCTATCGAGTCATGCCTTTCAGCTTGAAAAATGCTGGTGCCACCTATCAGTGCGTCATGACCTACATTTTCCACGATCTCCTCCACAAGATCATGGAGGACTATGTGGATGACCTTCTCGGCAAGTCCAAACTTCACCGCGACCACTTGACCATTCTCATAATCATCTTCTCTCGCCTTCTTCAATATAATGTCTGCCTCAACCCCAAGAAGTGTGTCTTTGGGGTCCTCTCAGGCAAACTTCTCGACTTCATCGTTTCCTTCCGTGGTATCGAGATAGATCCTGCCAAAATCTGCGCTATCCTTGAAATGCCACCCCCGACCAATCTCAAGCAGCTTCGTAGTCTACAAGGGAAGCTCCAGTCGATTTGCCGTTTCATCTCGCAGCTTTCAGACCGCTGCCAACCTTTCCATCACCTCCTTAAGAAGGACATCTCCTTTAAATAGGATAAGGACTGTCAAGAGGCTTTTGAAGCCCTCAAAAGCTATCTGGTCTCTCCACCAGTCCTCATTCCACCTAAAGATGACCAACCCTTCTACCTTTATATCTCTGCTACCAACCATTCGTTAGGTGCCATGATCGCGCACCGAGACGAGCATCATCGTGAGCAAGCGGTTTACTACATCAGCCAAACACTGGTCGACTATGAAACTCGGTATACTCATACCGAGAAACTCTGTTTGGCATTAGTCTTTTCTACCACCAAGCTCTGCCACTATCTTCTCAACCACAAAACCTTTGTCGTCACTCACACCGACCCTCTCAAGTACATGCACTCCAAGCCATATCAGAATCAACGTATGGCTCGGTGGCTCATGCTGCTTGCGGAGTTTGACCTCGAATTCATCCAGCAAAAATCTATCAAGGGGCAAACCATCGCTGACCAACTGGCAGATGCCCCTCTTTCTGACAACCAACCTTTACACTGTGAGTTTCCTGACGAGTCTATCGCTACCCTTTCCGCCGACGACACCGTCTACCAAATGACCATGTTCTTTGACGGCTCCAAATGTCAACTCGGTGGGGGTGTGGGGGTCATCCTCATCCCACTCGAAGGGGAGCCCATGCCTCTATCTTTCAAGCTTGACTTTGATTGTACCAATAATATGGCCGAATACGAGGCCTTAATTTTGGGACTTCAGACCGCCCTTTCTCTCCACATCAAGTCTATCAACATCTTCGGTGACTCGTAGCTCGTCGTTAATCAAGTTAACGGTTCATATCTCTGTAAAAACAAAGTTTTACAGAGGTATAAGAATCATGTTGACTTTCTTTTAGCATCTTTCGACCATCACCTCTTGCAGACTGTTCCACGCTCTACGAACAAGTTTGCCGACACCATGGCTTCTCTTGCTTCGCATATCCCGTCTTCATCATCATCATCTCGCCTTTTTTTCACAGTGCATCATGTACCTTTGCCTTCATACATCTCTCCTCACATCGACCATATCAATACTATCAATTCTAGCCCACGAGATGACTGGTATAAGCAACTTGTAGACTACTTGTCTCTTTCTGTCACTCCTCCCAACCTCTCTAGCAATGTGCGGTGAGCTTTCATCAAGCGCACAGCTCGCTATACCATGCTAGGGGGTCTTCTCTATAAACGAGGCTTTGACGGCCTCCTTCTTCGCTGTCTAACCTCCACTGAAGCTTCTCAAGCCATAAAGCAAGTCCATGACGGGATTTGTGGTGGACACTTCAGTGGAAACTCGGTTGCCAAGTGCATCCTTCACCTGGGTTATTATTGGCCCACCCTTCATCAAGACTGTAGCGACTATGTTCGACGTTGCATCAAGTGTCAGCAGCACTCTAACCTGCTTCATCTCCCCAGCCACGCCTTGCAAGTCGCTCAGGATTTTTGGCCTTTCTCTCAGTGGGGCTTGGATCTCATCGGTGAGATCAACCCTCACTCGTCTCTTCGTCATCAGTCCATCATCACTGCCACTGAGTATTTCACAAAGTGGGTGGAAGCCATTCCTCTTGTCTCCATAAAAGCCAACAAAATTGCCGACTTCATCAACAGCCACATCATCTGTCGTTTCGGTGTCCCTCACAAAATCATTACCGACAACGACAAGTCCTTCAAAAACAAGACTGTCTAAAAACTGTGACTCATTTGGCATCAAACTCAGCTTTTCTTTGCCTTACTACCCACAAGCAAATGGGCAGGCAGAGGCTTCCAACAAAATTCTCACCAAAATTCTCATGAAGGTGGTCAACGATACAGGAAGGGATTGGCACATTCATATTCCCTTCGCTTTGTGGGCCTACCGCACCAGCATCTGAACCTCTACAGGTGCTACTCCCTTCTCCCTTGTGTACGGAACAGAGGCTGTCTTACCTCTTGAAGTACAGATCCCATCTCTCCGCATCTCCCTGCATGACATTCTCTCCAATGATGACTTTCGTCAAGATCGCTTAGCTCAACTTGAGTTACTTGACGAGCGCCGTCTTGCTGCCCTCAATCATCTCCATGTCTACCAAAGTCGCATAAAGCGGGCCTACGACAAAAATCTGCGAGAACGAGACTTCAACATCAGAGACCTCGTCCTCAAAGAGAATCAGCACGTGACCAATATGGAGCGAAGTAAATGAGGCAAATTTGCCCCCAATTGGCTTGGACCTTTTATCATCACGCACAAGTATGGGTCAGGGACTTATCGTCTGTCCTCCCTCGATGGACGGCCAGAACTTGAGCCTCTTAATGCGTTGCATCTTCGACCTTTCTTCTGTTAGTCGAGTACTCGCCTACTTGACGCGTAACTTGAGCTCGTCCCCTGAGCAATCCTCGTCCTCTTGATCCTCATCCCTTTCAACTCTATTCCCCTTTAACAAGTCCTCTACAACCCTTTTATGATGCATGGATGCTTTGTCCTAATAAAAGGGGAGTCCTTGAACTTCTACAGCCTTGTCCATGACTCTAATCAAAAAATCAAAAAATATATCAAGATGTCAAAACATATCCAAGGTCACAAAGTCAAAATCAAAAAGATAGACTGCTCCCTCGAAGGACAGCTGTACTATCATTGCTGTATTACTAGACTGATCCCTCGAAGGACAGCTAGGCCAATTTATCAAACATTATAAAGCAAAAATATAGACCACTCCCTCGAAGGATGGCTATGACTAAATCTTGCTACAAACAGCAACCTTTCTTAGAAGCTTCCCGCATTGATCAGCTTTGCAACATGACCACTACATCAAAAGACATCTCTATGTAGGCTTCCCGTATCGATCAGCCTACACCAAAAAAAAAAAAAAAAAAAAAAAAAAACGGGTCATGGACTTGGCTTGTAGTTGTCTCAGGGTCTCCTATAAAAAGGGGCAAGGTTATTCTTGCTCTTAGACTGGGTTACCCTATCCTCTTCCTCTCACCTGCTCAAGGGACTTCGAGCTCACTTTAATGTCAAAGTGATTCGATTACCGTTCTAACACAACACTGGTCACCGACGTAATGCATGAACGGGGCTTTAGTTCTAGTAACCCCCTATCTATGCTTCCTTTCTGGTCCTTGTCAATGAAAGAGCAATTTGCCTTTTATCTTTTTCACTTTGGTCACATTTAACTGCATCAATCGGCGACTCAACTCAAACCAAGCCATTTTCATCATTTTCAGCTGACATCATCCTAGTCCATTTCACATAGTTTCTATGGACACCAATCCACATGGAAACTACTGACCAGACCCAATTTATGTTAGGCATAAACCAATACTTGCTGAAGCATAAATAGACTTCCATTCATTTTTAGCATATATCCATCACGACTACGGAAACTTGCTAGGGATGAAATCCCCTCGGCCCATGTGACATCTATAGCATCATCTTGCCCTCATCATTTTGACACTTGACCACATCCAATCATTGATCAATCAGACCTTTAGTCCGAACTACATTGGTCTGAGGCCCTATGACCAGGGTTATGTAGGCAGCACTCAGATAACACATCACCCCCGTTTGTTCGTCTCTTTGATGGACAAACCTTCTCTTCTGCGACCTTGACCTTGACCACGACCAGTCTATCGACAACTTTGACCAAGACCAATCATTCTCTTTGACCAAGACCAATCATTTTCTTCGACCAAGACCAATCATTTTCTTTGACCAAGACCAATCATTTTCTTCGACCAAGACCAATCATTCTCTTTGACCAAGACCAATCATTTTCTTTGACCAAGACCAATCATTTTCTTCGACCAAGACCAATCATTCTCTTTGACCAAGACCAATCATTTTCTTCGACCAAGACCAATCATTCTCTTTGACCAAGACCAATCATTCTCTTTGACCAAGACCAATCATTCTCTTTGACCAAGACCAATCATTTTCTTCGACCAAGACCAATCATTCTCTTTGACCAAGACCAATCATTCTCTTTGACCAAGACCAATCATTTTCTTTGACCAAGACCAATCATTTTCTTCGACCAAGACCAATCATTCTCTTTGACCAAGACCAATCATTTTCTTCGACCAAGACCAATCATTTTCTTTGACCAAGACCAATCATTCTCTTTGACCAAGACCAATCATTTTTCTTCGACCAAGACCAATCATTCTCTTTGACCAAGACCAATCATTCTCTTTGACCAAGACCAATCATTTTCTTTGACCAAGACCAATCATTCTCTTTGACCAAGACCAATCATTCTCTTTGACCAAGACCAATCATTCTCTTTGACCAAGACCAATCATTTTCTTTGACCAAGACCAATCATTCTCTTTGACCAAGACCAATCATTTCCTTTGACCAAGACCAATCAGTCTCTTTGACCCTTCCTCCCTTTTAGGGAGAACTACATTGGCCTGAGGCCCTTCACACAAGGGCTATGTAGGCAGCACTCAGATTACATGATGTTTCTGAGGTTAGCTCGGCCACATCCTTTCGTCCATCCATCCCCTTGACCAATGACCATCCTTCAACCTTCGACCACTTCCAAGACAATGTTGCCTTGGTTGTTTTTGCGTGTGTGCTACCTCACGGCTGGTTAGCAGAATTGTCTGCAGACTCTTTTTGACCCTTCGCAAGTATAGGATCGCGAGCCAGTTGATCCCTACTACTTGTGGCTTTTTCGTGTCTCTGGGAGCACTTCCTGAGCCTGGGATACCTGGAACACGATGACCATTTGGAGCTTTAGCTTGGATTGAGTGACCCGATCAGCAGACGACTAAATGCTGGGGCCCAGTTACCTCAATTTTGGCACTCCTTGACTCTCAACATGCGACAATTTGACCTGACCCTCCCGTGAAGTGGACTACGTGCAATCACGACTACTGTAGCGTTTTCACTCACTCTCTTCTATCCATTTCTCTGTCAAATCGACACTCGATCTTCGGTTCCCTTCTCTCGACTATCGCTTTGAGGGGGGAACACCTCATCCTTTTCCTAGGGCAACCAACTCCTATTTTTGTCTTGCAGTTCGTCAAGAACAACCAACAAGACAAAAAGGGGCAAATATAGACACCGCAAACGTGTCTGCACCTTGGTCCTCCCCCTTGTTCACCTTAAACCCCTATCCTAACCCTTGGCCTTGGTCTCCCCCATTTGATTAAAATAACTTAAGTATTTTTAATTGAGTGGCCCCCTTTCCACCTCACCCTTGCCACCTTGGATCCTCCCTTGAATCCCTCCACCTTCCCCCTAGCATTTATTATGACAAATCCCCTCATTATCTTTCCCCCCATGCCCATTTAAGTGTCTCCATAACCGTTCTTCCCACACCCCCTCGCTCAGCGGCGTGCAAGAATGGGCAGAGGCTATTTTTAGCCTCTGTCCCCATTCTGCGACCGTCGACGTCGGTGACCCTTCGACCGACGTCGGTGAAACTGCCGACGTCGGTAGCCTTCATTACCCCTTGCTGCATCCGTTGCAGCCCTCTGGACCCTTGAGCTTGAAAATAGCATTCTCTTGGCATTTTGGCATTCATCTCTTCTCTATTTGGACCTCGTGCAACAGCAGCAACAGGTGCAAAGGCTCTAAACCAGGAATCTCCTCTTGCAGCAAGCGTTCTCTGGCTCCAACAACGGCTCTCCCACTCTTCATACGGCAAACAAAAAGGTAAGCACAGTCTTTATTTCATTTTATTTCATTTTGTTAGCTTCCAGTTATCTGGTATACCTGCTGTTTCCTGCTCCCTCCATTCTTCTCCCTGAGAGGCTGAAAAGCCTTCTCAGTCCTCTATGCATCTTCCTCTCTCTGTCCCTCTCTGTCCTTTTGACCCCCTAACTGACAAAAACCAAACTCTCCCAGACCATTCAGACCTGTCCACAGAGCAAGCCTAGCCCGGACTCTGTCCAAACTCACCCGAAACCAACCTAGACCCGACCATAGGCCACAACCCCGACCGATGCCGGTCATTACCCCCACCGATGTCGGCAGACTAACCGACATCGGCAGACCCGATAACCGACAGCGGCAACATTTCCGACCTCGACGACTGTCATCAGCCCGACTGCTCCTTTCAGGTAATCATTTTGTCTTTTCTTTCTTTTTTAACTTGCTTATCACTTCTATATTCTGGCATTCTGCTTTTCCTTGATCTTTTATCTGTCTGTTATCAGTGGGTTGACCTCCCTTGAGGAAGTTTTCACACTTCCGGGAACAAGCTTTCGCTTGGCAACCCACTGTCTATCTATCTAACATTTTCTTGTCCAAGTTCTTCTTCTTTGCAGGTGTCATTCCTCCACAGCCAAAGAGGGGTGCTCACAAGCATCTGGATTACGGTGCGCAATCTTCATCCAGGTACTTCACATGCCTTGTCCATTATTTCTTTAGTTTCTTCTCTCTCTTGAATCTGAAAAAGCAAAATTTTGAATAGAAACAGTAATAATCAAGAAGGCAAGTAAAAGCATTGAAGCAAGCAAGGTCAAGGAGATCTACAGGTGTAAGGTCAAGGAGATTTGCTGAAACATTCAAGGAGGGATAGCAACTCAGGTTGTAGAGTTGGTTTTGTGTTGAGCAAGAGAGAGAGGGAAGAAGGTCTTGAGGTGTGGCAAGCCTTTGAGGTGGAGGAAGAAGTGACATCTTCCTTATTGTATTTTCTTTTAGTAATATTTAATACAAGAGTGTGTATTGTCTCTCAAATTCTTTGCTGTCTCAAATTTCTAGTTACTTTATCATTCTGGTATAATTTTGTGTTTAATTGCTTATAAGAAAGTAATCAATTGTGCTTCTGTTGGATAAGGGGTCACCTAACAGTTAGTATCAGAGCATATTGATTGTTGTAGGTATTTTCTCCCCTAACAAGTGGTATCAGAGCTACGGTTTGCAAGAAGCAGGTTATTGTTTTTGATTACAAGCCATTCACAGGGTTTTCTGATTGAGTGGGAGTTCAGCAATGGCAGAAGAAAGTAGGATATGAATGGAGAAGTTTAACGACAAGAATTATCAACATTAGAGGATGCAGATTGAGGACTATCTATATCAGAAGGATTTGTACTTACCGTTGGGTGGGGTTGCATGCAAGCCCATAGATATGAAGGATGAAGAATGGAATGTTCTTGATCGAAAGGCTCTTGGTTCCATAAGGTTGAGCCTTGCATCGTCTGTGATTTCTAGCTTATCACAGTGTAAGACAACGGAAGAGTTGATAAAGTCCTTGGTGAATTTATACGAAAAGCCCTCAGCTTCTAATAAAGTATATCTTATGAAACAGTTATTTACTTTGCAAATGCAGGAAGGTGGATCGGTACATACTCATCTCAGTGATTTCCATGGTTTGGTAAACCAACTAGCTTCAGTCAATATTGTTTTTGATGATGAGGTAAAGGCTCTCTTGATTTTATGTTCTTTGCCTGAAAGTTGGGACGGTTTGGTTATGGCAGTAAGTAATTCTGCATCTGCTTCTAAAATCTTAAAAGTTGATGATGTTATGAGTGTGATCTTGAATGAAGAAATACGCAGGAGAAGCACAGGTGAATCATCAGGGAATGCTCTAAGTGCAGAAAGCAAGGGAAGGCAAAGGGAGAAGGTTGAGCAAGGGAAATCAAGGTTAGGAAGGAGATCCGAGTCCAAAGGTATTACCTACTAGTTTTGTGGAAAGAAAGGACATACAAAGAAGGAGTGTTGGTTGAGAGATAAAGAGAATCAACATGCAGGTACTGAAGAAACAAAGGATGCAAATATTGTGGTATAGGATGCTCTCATACTTTCTTTGGATAGTCAGGTAGGATCATGGATTTTAGATTCTGGTTCATCTTTTCATGCATCCCCAAACAGAGATTTGTTTCATGAGTATGAACATGGAGACTTTGGAGTGCTCTATTTAGGGGATGGTATGCCTTGTCAGATAGTTGGCAAAGGGAAAGTGCAGTTGAGATTACAGATTGACAACACATGGGTGTTGAAGGAGGTCATGCATGTTCCAATTCTGAAGCAGAGTTTGATTTCTGTAGGAAGGTTGGGTGATGAGGGATGCACAATAACCCTCACAGCGAACTCTTGGAAGGTTACCAAGGGAGCACTTGTTCTAGCAAGAGGTAAGAAAGTAGGTACTCTTTATCTACCTACTTGTATTACTGATTCTACTTCTAGTGTAGATTCAAAGATGTGGTCTAATAGGCTTGGTCACGTGAATAAGAAGGGAATGGACGTTCTTGATTCAAAAGGTATGTGTTCAAATTCAAAAAGCACAAATACAGTTCATTGCAGAAAAAGGAAATTTGATGCTTTTGACAGGAACAAAGAAGCCTTGGTGTTTATGGAGGAGATGAAGGATAGAGATCAGTCACAAGGGCTGAATGAATCTGAGCAAGGCAGCATGGATAGAGGTTTGATCCTAGAAGAGCTCACGGATCTAAATTTCATCACTTATAGGAACACACAGACGCCGACGTCGGTCACATGGGACTGACGTCGGTCATCCAGATACCGACATCAGTCATGTGCAGACTAGCAGGGTCGGTAGGTTGGGCAGGAGAAGTCTGACGTCGGTCATAAGGATCGACGTTGGTAGGAGGGACACCGACGTTGGCTAGGGAAACGATGTCAACAGTCAGGGTCAGTGTAGGGAACCGACATCGGTCGGGAGCAGACTGGGAGATGGTCGAGATCGGTCACTAGAACGGATGTTAGGTGAATCAATAAGTCTCAAACACCCATGTGGAGGTCAGAAAAGGTATGTGAACCTCATATTCATTGTTCACCTTCTTTATATTTCTTACTAATAGTCATGAACTAGGAAGATGGAATAAGCAATGCAGGTAGAATCCAGAAACAGTGGGAGCTTGGCATGGATGAGGAGTGTGAGTCCTTGGAGAACCAAACAAGTATTTATTGGTAGTGTTGTCAGCTGAAAGGAAGCACTGGATAGAGGGATGGATTCTTGTTTTAGAGAAGAGAGTGGATGGACACATGAGACAGAAGGCTATGGTATATGGTCTTGATTAGGCTACAGAACAATGGAGGTTTGACCATTGTATATTATCTTTACCAGGTTGGATAATACTAGCTACATTATCCTGTTACTGTATTGTGTTACTTGTTGCAGGGTTTCATATACAGGGAGTTTTCTGAGCTAAGGGTAGAGTTGGTTCAAAAGTATGTCATGGAGAATTTGGGAGCAGCGAAATTCTTGTGGCATAAGAGACAGGTATTGCATCACAGGTTTGTGTGGTGGTTGGTCTTCAAGAGTGACTTTGAAGAGAGATATAGAGCCTAAGGAACAAAATAGATGGTGTATAGGTACATGTATAGTAGTAGCTGTTTATCTCCAAGTGGGAGATTGTTAGGGTGTGGAGCTAAAAGCTTCAACTATTTACAAACACAAGAAGAGGATGCTGAAGAACCAGAGGAATCGGCGTCGGCAGTATAACTGACATCGGTCACAGATAGTGGAGAAGGAAACTGGCGATGATAGATAGTCAGCCGACGTCGGCAGCACCAGACAAGCAGGGACCGGCGTCGGTCACCTGTGTATTTCCAGAACTGCTGTTGACGAATAGTCAATTAAGTGAAGCGAGTGTTTGCATGTCAAATGACTAATTATAGTCACAAGCTGCATGTCTAATTATTGTAGTTAGATTTCTATTTTTGTAAGCATGGGATTCTATTTAAAGACCCATAAGGCATGTATTGTAATAATCAAGAAGGCAAGTAAAAGCATTAAAGCAAGCAAGGTCAAGGAGATCTACAGGTGTAAGGTCAAGGAGATCAGCTGAAGCATTCAAGGAGGGATAGCAACTCAGGTTGTAGAGTTGGTTTTGTGTTGAGCAAGAGAGAGAGGGAAGAAGGTCTTGAGGTGTGGCAAGCCTTTGAGGTGGAGGAAGAAGTGGCATCTTCCTTATTGTATTTTCTCTCAAATTTTTTGCTGTCTCAAGTTTCTAGTTACTTTATCATTCTGGTATAATTCCATGTTTAATTGCTTATAAGAAAGTAATCAATTGTGCTTCCGTTGGATAAGGGGTCACCTAACAGTTAGTATCTGAGCATATTGATTGTTGTAGGTATTTTCTCCCCTGACAGTCCCTACCGATCCCACTGATCCCAGCTGGGTCAAGATTACCCTTGCAAGAACCATTAGTATTAATTTTCAAAAGACCCTTGAGAGGGGGCGTCCATTTCCCATTCCTTTGAATTTTTTGCTTCCCACATCTACCTCTCCTAACGCAAGCTGAGGTTGGAGATAAACCCTGAATGTCGAACCTATCAGCCATCTCTACGTCCCCCTTCTCCAGTGGAAAAATAACCTCGCTCTTAGCTTTTATAGTCTCCTAGATCATTCCTATAATTCTACTCCAAACTTATTGAATTCCCAATTTTTCATCACTAAAAATTCTACGATTCCTTTCTAGCTGGACTTGCCACAGCAGAAAAATAGGTCCAACATACCGAGCTTCTTGCAATAAGTGAGCTATGGAGGGCAGTCTACGCCATCTCGACCAAAAATTAGCAAGGGAGGAAGCATGCACACACTGACACCTCCACACGTCCCACTAGGTGTGCCATAATTGGTGAGTGAAAGGGTAGCTAAAAAATAGATGTGGTGAATCCTCCTCCTCACCTCTACATAGAATGCATCTCGAAGGACCAACAAAGCCCCTCTACCAAATATTTTCCCAAGTCAGGCATCTATTCCAAGCCAAAGTCCAAGTAAAGTAATTACACTTTGACCAAGAGAAACTACTCCAAACTCTTTTCCACCAAGGAACTCCCCCCCCTCTTCAAATTGCTGCGCAATCAATTCCTGATAACTAGATGATACAGTGTACTTCCCCTTGGGGTTAAGGGACCAAGCCAACACATCACCACCCCTAAGTGCACAACAATTGTGACTAGCTAGGATGATGTTTAGCTCTGCACACTCTGCCTCCATTCTAAGAATCAACTAGCTCTTCAAGAATCTTCCATCTCACTTCCATCAACTGGAAATGAAAGGAGAGGGACTTGTAGTCGCACACCCTATTCCACCCAACTTCATTGAATATCTATGATAGAGCATATAGATGAGGATATTTAGTAACTATGGTGGGATAGCCATCCCAAGAGTCATGCCAAAATTGTGCCTCTATCCCACCCTTGCAAATCTAGAATAGACCTCTTTTGATCAGTGTAGCTCCTTTCTTGAGAGTAGCCCAAATCACTGATCCACTCCCTGACAAACTGTACCTTGGGATATATTTTAGGGGGATCCCAAAAAAATACTTATGAGATAAAATCCTGGCCTAAATATGGTCTTGTTACTCACACCATCTCCAATACAAATTGGCTGCCAGGGCCGTACTTACTAGCACTGACTGCCATAATCCCAGGCCCCCAAACCTTTTCAAGCTACAAATAACCTCCCACTTAATAAGGCTCCACTTCATCGAAGATAAGTTACCAGCCCATAAGAACTGTCTTGCCAAGGAATCAAGGTCCTTGACAAAACTCACCGATGCCATCTGTAACATGCACCTGTAAAGAGGAAGAGCCTGTACCACTGATTGAATTAGTTGGACCCATCCAACAAAGGACAACCACCAGTGGGTCCAATGATTTACCTTGGCTTGAAACTTATTCAGAATCACTTACCACAATTCCTTGGACTACATCGCTTTAGATATAGGGATCCCAAGATATAATAATGGGAGGCTTCCAATTTAGAACCAGAGAATATCAGCCACTCTTCGTTGAATGGGTGGTGGAGTGTTGAAGAAAAAAATGGAAGACTTGTCCTCATTAATTACCTATCCTAAGGTAGCGAGGTAAGCATCCAAGCCTTTACGAATATTAGCTACCTCCCTTATAGTAGCCATGCCCATCATAGCCACATCATCCACAAACTGTAGGTGAGATAGAACGGGAAGGTCACCTCCCCATTTCCAGCCCTGAATAACACCATCATCAGTATTCTTTTTAATCAACCATCTTAGACCTTCTACCAAGAGGAGAAATAGGTAGGGAGATAAAGGGTTGCCTTGCCACAAACCACATGAGGCCCCAAAGAGATTAGAATGCTCCCCATTAACTAGGACTGAGAAAGAAGTTAAATTCACATAGCTCATGACCCAACAGATCCAATCTTCCTCAGAACCAAAGGTGCCTAAAACCTTCTGGAGAAATGACCAACGAACCTTGTCATACACCTTGGACATGTCCAGCTTAATAAACATAGCCTTCTCCTTGGATTTGGTCATGGAATGGATAGCCTTAGTAGCCACCACTATCCCATCCAAAATTTGATGGCCCTCCACAAAGCCACTTTGCCCCTATGAGATCAGCACAGTCAGCCACTTTTTTAACCTTTCTATAATCAGCTTAGATATAATTTTATAAATTACATTGCAAAGGGAGATGGGACAAAATTAACTTAAGTGATCAGCCCCCTCCCCCTTGGGAATTAGATCTAGGAATGTAGAGTTCAGGACTTAGAGCATTTGCTTGCTATTTTGGGATTCCTGAATCACAGCCAATAAGTCTAATTTGATAATTTCCCAAAATTCTTAAAAGAATTCAATCGAAAAACCATCTGGACCTAGAGCCTTAACTTTTTGCATCATGAAAATAATCTTCTCTAGTTCCTCTAAGGCTATTGGTCTCATCATCTACTCCTTCATATCCCAAAAAACTAAAGAAGGAATACATGAGAGTACCTAAGCCTCCACATTTACTTCCCCCTACCATTCCTCTTTGAATAAAGAAGCAAAATACTACACTGCTTCATTACAGATATCCCACATAGAAGAGATAACCTCTCCCCTATCTGTCACCAAAGATGTTATCACATTACCGTGTTGTCTAGCTCTTACTGAATTGAAGAAGAAGGTGGTGTTCTTATCCCCCTCTTGTAGCCACTCGATCCTAGCTTTCTGCTTCAAAAAGATTTCCTCTCTCAGCTCCCATTCATCCAAAGTTTTAATAGCCCTAGCTTCCTTCGGAACAAAAACTCAAATAGCCCCTCCTCCCTAATTGATCTGGTAATGCTATTCAACTCCATTTGTACCTCCTTTTTCTCCTAAAAGATGTTCCCAAAGCTCAAATAGTTCCATCATTTAAGCTGATACTTAACGAATTGGAGGAGCTTAGTGAAAATATACATTACTGTACCAGCTATAGGCCTGCCTACTCTCCACCAATTAGCAACTCGTCCAAACAGGTCTGGGTCCCTGAGCCACATGAGTTGAAACTTGAAAGGTGGCTTCTAAGGCAAACGAGCAGAAGAAATGGTGAGCTTAATGGGCCAGTGATCTGAGCCTTTCTAATCTAAAATCTCAAAGCTCGAAGACCACAAGCCGCCCACCCAAAAACAAAAGGTCATAAATTGGTCAATGCATTCAGCAATGCAGTTGTTGCCCACCCTTCTATTGTTCTAAGTGAACTGACTGTTACATGGCTTAATATCCACTAGATTGAGTGCCAAAATCTTGTCCTAGAGAAAGATGGAAGATGGCTCCAATCTTGCATTGCCTCCCCTTTTTTTTGTTAAGTCCATAATAGCATTAAAGTCACTAGCCATAATCCATGGCAGGTAAGGAAAAACACTGTGAACCAATTGAATATTATTCCAAACAAGAAGCTTACCTTTAAAATTTGTAGGGGTGTAGACATTTGATAGAAGAACATAGTCACCCAAATCAATGCATAAGGAGACCATAGATAATGAAGATCGAAAGGTGATCCAAGACATCGATTGAAACTTACGTGGATTCCAGAGACAAGCCATGCCTCCCACAAACCCCCAGGCACTGATGCACTGACATAGACCTTGCCTCCATAGCTTAGGTGCAATACTCATCATGTCCTCCACTAAAACATTAGTTTCTTAAAGAAAGAGAATATCTAGACATTGACTCCTAACTAATTCCTGAATAGCTTTTTGTCTAGGACCGCTGTTCAAGCCCCTTGCATTCCAAGAAATAATAATCATTTCAGAGGAGGCAAGAAGTGGGAATCTAAAGTCTTAACCAACCCTGACTGAACCAAATTTTCCCCAATCATCTTTATCCTCTTCATGTCCTTCTTACATCCCAATTTAACACTTTTCTCTGAAGCCCCCTTCTTACCATCTTTTTAAAGAATGCCTAGGTGAGGAGGAGCTTTATCTCGCTTATCTGTCTCTGTAGCTGCTGCACGTGTTGGAATATCCCCAACCTCTACTCCCTGAACCAGATCATCATTTGGTTCAAGGGTCATCTATTCCCCTTCTTGCCCATCCATGATCATAGGTAAGGCAACTTCCTCTTGAAGCGTCAAGTGAGAAATGGAAGATTTTCCCTCCATTCTAGACCCCCCCACAAGCTGCTCCACACTAATTAAACCTGTGTTAACTTCTTGCTTGCCTAATTCATCTAATACCTCGAACCTATTAAAAGAATCCTCATCTTGTCGCTCCATTAAGGACCTCTTATGACCTTTATTTTGGCTTCAGGCCTTAACCTGCACAAAACCCTTAGGATCCTTGGCAACACCAGCTCTATACTTCTTCCCTTTGTCAGCACCATTGGTGCTACTCAGAGGAGGCGGGGGTGGAGGTTGCTATTCTTCCATTTTAGCCTTTGGGCACCTTCTCACCAAGTGTCCATACTCATGACAAAGGTGGCATCTGAAAGGAAGGGTCTCATAGTCCAATTGCTGCACCCAGGAGTGTGAGCCTGCACACATCTCCACCGCGTCTGGCAAAGGTCTACTCAGGTCAATTTCCATGCAAATTTGAGCAAAAGTCATTATTTTCTTACCTAAGGTTTGTGTTTGAGACCCCACTAGCTTTCCTAGCATTAAAGCTATCATCTAAAGAACATCCTCTTGATAGCATTCTATAGGCATTCTAGGTAAACATACCCACATTGGGACCCTGTTTGGCAGTTCCTCAATAGGGTTAAATCCATCATGCCATGGTTTCAAAAAAATCCCAACTTGATTGTAAAAATAAGGTCCACCTTCAAAAACCCTATTTCTATCAGCCAAGTAGAGGAATGTAACCATGAAGAAATTGTTTGCTAGCAGCGTAATCTCCATCTCGCCCTCTGGCTCCCACACTCTTCAAGCCCAACTCTCCAAGAATGGAAGGGAGACTCTCAATCCTAAAAACTTGCAGTACAGTGAATGCTTGGAGTAGTACTCCACATCTTCAGTGATCATATCAAAAGGGATTACTAGCTTGGGTATCTCCTTGTAGTGCTTAAGGCATCCATTAATCTTTGTTATCCTTGATCCCCTCGTCGAGCTCATGTCAAAAGCCCCTGGAGTTAGACTAAAAACTGCATTTTCAAATATCCTGGCTTCCTATCCCTATGTATTCATGCCCAGCACTTCTATAAAACTCGTATCCAACATGGCCTTAGAAGGCTTACTCTGAGCCATAGCCACACCTTTCTTGAAGCAGACCTCTACTATTATGACTGCCTCCCTCTGCCTTCCTTTGCCAGACAACCTTCCCTCTCGTTTGCAGCCCCTAAATTTGCAAATAGAAGCCAGGGCACGACTGCCCTAGCTTGACGACGAGTTGTAGACCTCATCCATTCGCCTCTAGCTCCCTCCCATTTAAATTCTCATAAGAAGGGTTTTTCAATTCAATTTGATAATTTTACATGCTTTGGGGAACTCACAACTTCTACTCATCTACACCATCCTGCAAATAATACAGTCTGATTGACAAAAATATTGTTGATGATGCTATATCTTCTACAATATGAAATGAAGACATTATCAATCAACAAGATATTGAGAAGGAACTTAATCTTCCTCCACTTCCAACAAAGTTTTAAGAAGAATCCAATTTATTAATTTAAAATACCATTGACATCAATATTGGAACAAAATAAAATCCTAAGATTGTGAAACTTGTTGCCTCCCTATTCCACTTTATTCTACTCCTCAAGGAAATTTTAGATGTGTTTACATGGTCATATGTAGACATGTCCGAGTTAGATACTTCACTAGTTGTTCATCACCTTATTATACATAAATATGTAAAACCAATCAAACATAAACTTATAAAAATGCATCCAAAGGTGGCATTACTTGTGAAGGAAGAATTGTAAAAATAGTTAGAGGTTGTATTCTTATGACAAATACACTACTCAAAGTGGATATCCAACATAGTACCAGTCTTTAAGAAACTAGTAAGGATTAAAGTTTACATAAATTTAAAATATATAAATAAATTATGTCCTAAATTTGATTTTCCTATACCAAACATATACATGATTGTGATTCCATAACAAGGCATGAGATGTTTCTTGGACAATTTTTAGGGTAGATTGAAATCAAAATAGCTCTTGAAGACCAACATAAGATGACATTTATAACACACTGGGGCACATTTTTTTATCAAGTAATGTCATTTGGTCTCAAAAATGCTAGATCCACTTATAAATGAGAAATTACAATTATCTTTCATGATATGCTCTATGATATCATTGAAGACTATGTAGATGATATTTTGGAAAAATAAAAAACTAGAGCAGATCATCATATGGTACTGTGAATTTTTTTTGAATGGTTGATAGAATATAAGGTTCATATCAATCCAAATAAGTGTGTGTTTGGTGTTACTTTAGGTACGCTATGGGGTTTCATTGTACCACAAAGAGGTATAGAGGTGGAGCCTGCAAAGGTCGCAACTATCACATAAATGCCTCCAACAATAAATATCAAGTAGCTTCATAGTTTGAAAGGTAATATTCAAGCCATATAAAGATTCATATAATAATTTGTAGACATATGCCATAATTTCACATTTATTATTAAAATAATACTACCTTTCATTGGGATGAGGAATTCAAACAAGTGTTTAAATGATATCTATAAAATCCACCAGTCCTACTACCACCAACTGAAGGAAAACCTTTGATTCTATATATTTCAACAACATAGTGTGTATTGGGAGTATTTTTATCACAACATGATGATCATGGAAAAAAAGAATAGTATATTATCTAAGTATAACCCTGGTATCCTATGAAATAATTTATTCTATAATCGAGAAATCATGTCTAGCTATTTTTTAACTTCACAAAAACTTCACCTCGTGCTCAATAATCAAGCCAAAATCATTACCAAAGTTGATCCACTTAAGTATCTCCTTTCCAAATCATTTATAATGGGGAGAATGGCTAAGTGGGTCATGATTTTAAGTGAGTTTTATATAGAGTATGTCAATCAAAAAACTATCAAAGGATAAGTACTTGCAGATACCTTGGTAGAAGCAACATTGATAGATATTGAGCCTCTCATCACAAATTTTCTAGATGAAACATCATGTCTTTAGATGAATCATTAGACTGGTTGTTGTAATTTGATGGGTATTTCAAAAATCATGGATTGGGGTTAGGTATTTTTCTCATCACTCCACAAGGTGATCTCATTCTAAAGGCATTTTAGATAGGATTCCCTTTTACGAACAACATAACAGAATATAAAGCTCTTGTTTTTGGACTCAACCTTGGAATTCAGTGGAACATACAACATTTCCTAATTTTTGGGGATTCCCAGCTAATCATCAAATAAGTAACTGATGAATACCAAGTTAAATATGATAAGATAATTCCTTATAAAAATATGTTAGATAGTCTTCATCTATACAATTTGATAAAGTTCTCGAAATAGTAATAGGGAAACTAATGCCATGGCCATGATTAGTTCACTCCTTGACATGCATCCATATGATAGTCACAACTAGTTATTTGTAGAGAAATTGATGTGTACTACATATGATAAACCTAGATCTAAAATGGTCTTTTAGGTTGTTGGTCTTACCCCTTTGTACCAGGATATATACACATACCTTCATGATAATATAATTCCCCCTAATTTATCCCACAATCATAAGAAATCCTTCATCTAACGAGTTTATCATTTCACTGCCCTTTAAAATACATTATTTGTAGGGGTTATGATGGAAATTTATTATGGTGTTTAAACTTTATAGAAGCAATTTTAGTGATTAAGGAAGTTCACAACAATATTTGTGATGCTCATACTAGTGGCATGGTCATTGTGAAGAAACTTCTACATAGCATATATTATCGACCAATGATGGAATCTGATTCATGCCAATATGTCAATAAATGTGTCCCTTGTCAAAAATAATGTGACCTAATCCATATTACATCACAAGACTTACATACCATTACAACTCTAAGTCATTTTTGCACATGGGAGTTAGACCTCATTGGAAAGATCAATCCTAATTCTTTAGATGGTCATAATCATATAATCACTGCCACTAACTATTATACTAAGTGGGTCAAAGCTATTCCATTAACCTACATAATCGATAAACAAATTTTTGAGTTTATCCTAAACCATATAATTTGTCATTATGGTATCGCTTCTACCATTATATCAGATAATGGTAAGTCCTTCAAAAATAAAAATGTCAAGAGCCTTTACCAAAAGGACCATATCAATAAAAAATGATCCACATCATACTATCCCCAAGGCAATGGACAAGTAGCGGCATCAAATAAAAATATCCTTAAAATCCTTAAGCATGTTGTCAATTATGCTAGATGTGATTGGCATTTACAAGTTTACCCTTATTTTTGGGCTTACTATATTAGCATCTACACACCCATAGGGGCAACCTCATATTTTCTTGTTTATGGCACTGAGTTCATATGACTTGTGGAAATTGATCTTTCCTCCTTAAGAATATCTCTATAAAACATTATTGATGAAGAATTCTATTCACATATCAAGGTTACACAAGCTTGATCTCCTGGATGAGAAACATCTTAATAAGAAAATTAACTACAAGACTATGAAAACCAACTCTGTTGTAGCTATAATAAGAAAATTAGAGCATGAGAGTTTGAAATCAAAGAGATCATTCTAAAGGAAAACCAAAAAAAACACCAATGTTGATCATGAAAAGAAAGGCAAGTTTGAACCTGTTAGTGTAGGCTTTTTCCCACTATGTGGTTTTACCTACATAGTTTAATTAGCTTGTTTAGGTTAGTTATAATTCATTAAGAGAAATGTAATTTAAGTCATTTTCTAATTGTGAGTTGAGTTAATTACATTTTTGGGTGATCTAATTACTCACTATATGATGTACCTTATTATGTACTTTTTGGATAATGTTTATTAATGTAACTTTTTATTGTGAAGGCAAGATTCTTCCTCTTGTGATTTATTCTTCAAATTTCACTACTCCATATAGATTCAATCTTTGCATTTGACCCTATCCAGTTGATCCTCAATTGTGGCTCAATTTGATATGGTATCAGAGCTACGTTGGTAGATGAATTAATTGATTCTATTGTAAGATCTTGTAATCTTGTTTTCGATTTTAATTGATTTCAATTTTATAGGGTTTAGTGGGGTTTCTTGTATATCCATGAAAATTTTCATACCCAAGGTTTCTATGTGAAAAATGAACATCATTGGATTTAGAAGGTGGAAAAATCCTAGGAACAACTATAAACATGACCTAGTTTCATGACAGTCTATTTTTGGAGGGTTTCAAGGCTATTTTTTGAATTTAAAAAAATCATACTTTTCAGTGACTTTAAAGAAAAACCATTTTTAGGTTTTTATAGGTTTGTCAAGACACTAAGTAGGTCTCTTCAAGATTTTGGAAACACTATACATAATCTACATTTTTAGAGGTTTCTTCAACTTGAAAGAATTTCTACCCCTCAAAGGCAATTTCGGTGGTTGGCTTAATTTTGGGTCTTTGCACACACACTCATCAAATATTGATGACCCTAATTTTAGCACTATAAAATCCCAAAACCTATGCCAATAGATCCTACATACCCCAATATCCTTGTACACAACTCTATTAAACCTGATTTCCTTGCTTGCAATCTCACTAGAACCTGATAGACTTGTATGCAACCATACTAGAACCTGATGACCTTATTTTCACACCCAATAAAACTTGATGGTCATGCTAGCAACTCAAACAATCCAATATATGTGTAGGCACCCTTGGTAGACTTTGACACTTTACACACAAACCAATTAGATTTTAACCCCTATCTAAGCACAATCAAATTTCTACCAGTGAATTTACACCTTGTGATGTGTGAGAGACCATAAAATTTAAGATGGTGGAGAGTGAAACTATTTATTCTAAAAATGGAGGCATTTTTTAGATTATTTTAGTCCCACACCCAAAATAAGTCTTAGCCCTTGGTCACTTCCAACCCAAAATTTCTTAACTTTTGCTCTAAAAGGGCATAAGTTTTTTTATGGGAAGTTGATTCAATTTTTTTTTCAAGCACCTTTTACACACTCAAATTTTTATAGATTTTATAAAGTGGAGATTTCCCTTGCCATCTAGAACCTCAAATGAACATAAATTTCAACTTGCTATTCCTTTTGAGGTGCCTTTTTTGAAAGTGAAAGTTTTTTTAAGCTCTCCACATTAGTAATATTCTTTTCCTTTTAAATTTTAATCTATAAAGATTCATGGGGTTGCATATTCATAGTATTTTATCACATATAGTTCAACACATACTTCCTTTCTACATTATGGATGTGATTTCTATTATTATTCTTACACCAATCAACTATCACAAGTGGATAGTCAAAGTGGAAATCTTTTTGAGGTGTAAAGTCTTACACTGAATCATAATGGGTACAAAAAGAGAACTAACACCTGAGGCAAAAAAGGTGAAGTAGTAGAACAAAAGTGATGAATCATATAATCTTCTATGCCTTTCTATGTCTCTTGATTTGCTCTTTCATAGTGAATCTGCTACTACTCCTAATGAAGTCTAGACCATACTAGAAAAACTCTTTGGTAAGCAAGACATAATGAGAGGTTATGAGTTGGAGAATGAGCTCATAAATTTGAGTTTAGGTGATTTTATTATAGTATAAGAATTCTTCACAAATTTTAAATCACTCAAGTTGTAGTTGAAACTATGTGGCATTGGCAAAAAGGATGATTAATTGTTCCTTTCCATCCTTACCAAGTTGGGATTTGACTATTCTATCTTCATTTATACCTTACATGCCACTAAATGTGCCCTTATAACTACATAAACAATCCCATCCTTAGATGACTTTGCTACTGAATTGATTTACGAGAAATAAAATTTCATTCAAATGGGTACATTGAAGTCATCTAAATCGCATGCCTTAATTGTGAGTCATGATAAATAAAAGGATTATGGTAGCAAGGAGAAGAAATAAAACAAGGACTCAAAGCACATAAAGGGTTAGAAATCTAATGATAAGTCCAAAACATCAAAATAGTCCTCCTCTTTAGAGGGGAAACCCAAGAAAGAGTGACCCATATGTGGCAACTACAATAAATCTAGGCATTATGAATCCAAATGCACGAAGAAGTAGATTATACAACTAATAAAAATGCTCAAGAAGCACAACATCAATGTCCTTGAGTCTTCCAATCATATTTCATAAGCATAATAGTCTTCTAAGGCTAAATATAGTAATATGGGAAAAGATAAGGGCAAAGCACTTGTTGCAATTACATCCCAACCTTCCTCATGGGTTAATGATTCTAGTGCATTTCACCACATGGCTTCATCACTGGACATGTTCTCATCCTTGAAGCCTTATTCTATGCCTTCCATATTAATGGGTGGTGATACTTCTACATAAGTTAGTGGGAGTGGATTTATTGAAGTGAATGATAGGACATTTCATGATGTTTTATATGTTCACTGTTTATCCACCAATCTCCTATCTATTTATCAGATCACTCACATCGATTCAAGTAAAATAGTTGAATTCACACCCAAATCAATGGTTATTAGAGAAGTAGATAGTGACTTCATTGTTGCATTTGGGAAATAGATCACTAGTGACAATTGTATGCTTTCTCACATTTTATTCTTATTCAACCCTATACTACATTTCTCACTCATTCAGATGGGGTGAGTGAATTGTGACATGAGATATTCAACCATATAAACTATTACTACTTGGAGCAACTCAATCATCAAGATATGGTTTTAAGTTTTCCATGAGTCAAGTTTTCTAATAGAGTTTACTAGGGTTACATACTTGGTAATCATCTCAAGGAGAATTATGACAAGGGAAAATCATATAAAGTTAAATATTTATTAGAGATTGTCCACAGTGACATTGCTAATCCATTTTTAAAACCTTCTTTCAACAGGAAAGCCCTAGAAAAGTTGAGAGAAGAAAAGTGAAAAGTGAAATTGTTTTTATCATTTTACGTTGGAATTTTGCCCTCTAGGTGATTTTTACATTTGGCATTTTGTGCTTGACTAAGGAGAGGATTGAACTTGCTAGAGCAAATGCTTGCTGAGGTGGATTGTTTGACTGAGGAGATTGATTGAGAGTGTAGTAAAAAGAGGGTGGACAAGGACGTGGTTGAGTGGGGAGGCAAGGGCTTTGGCCATGATAGTGCTCACATAATGAGGTAGGTGGTGTTGTCAATTTGATATTTTAGGTGAGTTTATTGGTTTGAAAGGTAGACATTATATAGAGTTTAATAGTTGGGTAGGGGTTTAAGAAATTATTCCAAGCCATGATTCTTTAATGTTTAATTTGGGTGAAATTGGTCAAGGCAAAGGGTGAAAGTGAGAGGGGAAGGGTAGTTTAGGTTGGTAAGAGGTTGTAGGAGTTTACTTATTGTAATGATGTGGTTTGTAAATTATGTTGAGGTCTAAGGTTTGAGGGTTTCACCATCAATGACCACACATAATGATCATCGATGGTTTAACCTGACTGTCAATGGTCAACCTTGAGAGAAAAGTGCCCCTAGGGGATCATTGATGGTTTAAGGAACTATCAGTAGTTGAGGAGTTGAGGGTAGGTGTGTAAAATATTTTGTAAATGTTGAAAGGTTTTTGAAGATTTTTGAGGATTTTTATGTAAAATATTTCATGTTTATAAAGGTAGGGTTGGCTGATAGTTTGGAAAGTCTGTAAAGTTAGGTTATGTAATGTGATTTGAAAATGTGGAAAGTTATGGAGAGGGTGTTTGAAAATGTTGTGAGGATGTTAAAGGGGTAATAATGATCTATATGTTTAAATTGATAGGGTTTGAAATGACAGGTCAGATAAGTTGAGAAGTCGATGGGTAGAAGTAATAAAACTATTTAAAATGAGGTGTTAAGGTTAGTTTTGGGTAGAGGTGAAACAATTATTTATCATAGAATTATATAGATCAAAAATGTATGTGGTTAAGATGTAGAGAATTTGGGGAATTTGTTAGATTGTAAATGTAGTTGGGTAGGTTAAAATAGGTTAAAAAAAGTAGGTATAGGTTGGTACTTAGCTCGAGGTGGAAAACCAATTATGTGTGCTAATGTGATTATTTTGTAGGCACGTGAGCAGATTTAGATATAGGAATGATTCCCAAATATCTTCAAAAAGGTCTATGATGGTATGATAAATGATGAGTGGTGTTATATAGAGGAGGTTGGCCTAGGGGCCATGGGGCATTATCAACACTTACCATGGGATGCAAGGATAATCATGGCTCTCATCAAGATATGGGATCCAACCATGAACACATTCATGTTGCCTACTAGAGAGATGAGCATCCTACTAGAGGATGTGCATCGAATCACATGATTATTGATTTATTGAGATCTTATCTACCATATAGAGAGTGAACAGTGAGACTACTACATGTGAACTAGGAATTTTACTCAAGAGAGGTGATTAGTATTGTGTTAGTCCCAAAATGAAAATAAATTGATAAAAACACACTAATTAGCATACATCTCTAGGCCTAGTTACTAGGGTGAGCTTAATAACAAAAAAAAATGAAAAGCACAACTAAAAATTAAAGAAAAAAAACAAAAATCTTTCACCTTCCTTGGATGCTCCAAATGCTTGTTGTAGTGGCTTGCTCGGCTTGTGCTCATGAAGTCTTCATGAAAGGAGGCTTGGCTATCTCCTTTTCACCTTGGAACCTTTGGATTTGGCTTGGATTAGCTTCAATTTGACATGGTAACACTAATTTTAATAGCTTTTAGAATCATTTGTGCATTATAACTTTGCACCAAAATAACTTAGAAATGATGTTCATGGCCTCTCTATTTATATATTTTGGAAAATGGCTAGAATCAACCTGAACCATCCATCTCAAAATTGAGATGTGTGGCTAAGGATTAATCCAATTATGAAATTAAAATTTATAAATAGGATCTTCAATATCTGGGATAAAGGAGAAATTAAGAGGCATGGAGGGCATTGATGAGACATGGGAGGCATGAATCTTGATATTTGTGGCATTTATGGCCTAGGGATGTCTTCTTAAGAAATGAGGTCACCTGATGATACAAATATTCAATATTCATTTCTAAAAATAAGTATTCAACAAGTTTCCATGGAATTATTAATTAGGCTCTAATTTGGTTTAATTATCTCTTAAGCATGATTAAGCACTTTGTGCACAAATTACTCAAATTGATCAGAATACCTTGTTATTGGCTCAACATTTAACTAGATTGGAATTGGAAGTCAATGTTAGATGCATTGGATCCATTATCCCATTTGAAATTTTACCAACAACAAATAACAAAGGCACTTGTCTCATGCAAGATATTTGATAGGAAAGAGCAATCCAGAGCACCTAGGTGCAAAATTATCATTTTGACTCAAAATGATTTGATCAAAGGTAGCTGGCCCATAAATTGCATTATCCCATTTAATGATACCTTGACCAAAATCAACACTTGAATATATCAATTTAAACTCATTTAACATGTTTTAGTGTTTTTAGACCAAATTATGCACTTTAGGTGGAAATTGGTAAAAAGCTTGGTTACAGGTCATTGGTGGCCAGATTTAGGTGTCTACAGTTTGCCCCTATTTGGGAAGATGTTACAAACTATAGGCAAATAAATGTCTTCTCAAATAATGAGAGATGGTCTGTACACCAAAAATAAGATGATGGTTGAAGAACAATGATCCAAATGGTGTTTGGGAAGCCTAGGATGATGCCCCCTCGAGGGAGTGGTCATCAAATTTGTTGATGGGTGGTCCCTCGAAAAGAAATAAGAAGAAAGGTAGAATTAACCCATGGTTGAGATTAATCTAAATAAGAAAATGCTTGTATGCATTGATGTAAAAAGGATGTTGATTTTCCCAAAGGTGGTTGTGATCAGGAATAAAAGTCAAAACAATGATTTGCTCATAGGTGGTTATAATCATTAAGCAGACCTAGATTGGCTAAAACTGATGGTGCCCCAGTTAGGGATGATTAGCAAGCATAACTCAAGGATATAACCTAAAATATATATTAAAGATGAGTGGGTACAAAGTAATGAGAGACATGAATAGAAGAATAAGATTGGTTAGTGTGAAATGATTTAGTTTTTCTTGCCAATGAGAAGATGCTTGTCTTTATTAGCAATGACACAACTAGAATGGCCAATGAGTTAATTTGATCAAGGTTGGGATGGAAGGATTTACCAAGGTGCCAAGGATAAAATTCTATGACTCCATTGATTGTATACCTTCTTGAAGTTGATTTTTGCTATAGCATGTGACGGTAGGCATCATGATAGAACACCATGAAGACTTGTATAAAATATGCATAAGGATTGACTCTCAATATCCAATAAACACTCAAAAATAATGCACCAATGATAAAAACCATGATGAAAATGTTTACGTATGAATATAGATAGACTCAAGAATAATGTGCTTGAGGAATGACCTAATGAATGCATATAGACTGAGTCAAGGCAATAGTACTAAAAATAAATAAATAGGCAAGTGAATAAATAAACAAACAAAACAAAAAAATGAAAAACAAACAAACAACTTGAAATAAACAAAAAAATAGAAAGCCTAAAAACAAAATTGAAAGAAAGCATTCTAACAATGACAATGCCCCAATAAGGCAGATCAAGGATAACTGACTAGGCTTAGATAGGACAAATATTTTTGGATTTTAAAATATTCTCATTGTTTTTGGCATTTTGAGGTATCTTAACTTGTTAGATAATGATAAGATACCTGATCACAAAACAACGAGAGTGTATGGAAAGGAGGACTGAGGTGACCTCAACATAAATTGAGCATGACCCACATGTCCTAAAATGACCTCAAATCATAGTAATTTTATCCACAAAAAAGGCAGGGAAAGACCAACTAGGTCCCAACAAGCTCTCAAATCTAGCAAATGGCCAATCAAATGAAAATAATAATGGAAAGGTGATGCGATAATGCATGATAAACAAGTGTTGCCCCTAGTTTTTCCATTGGTGATTATAACTAGGATATAATAACATAGGTTAATGATACTAATTTTCCCATAGGTGGTTATAATTAGTAGTAAGATAGGTGAAACACTGATTTGCCCATAGGCGATTATATTTAGGCTCACATAAATAATCTTGATACATGATGGAAAATGAAAGATATCTTGCCAAATCAACTGTCACACTACTTTCATAGACTATCATTTAAACATGAACTTGATTGATTGTTGAAACTTGATTGGAATCCTCTTGTAAAAAGTGCAAGAAGAACCAAAGGAACTAAGATCAAAACAAGACTAGGTAAGATGACTAAAAATAAGCTTTGGTCTAGATAGGAATGGAATGGCATTGCTTAGGATAATGATGGTTTGATAGTTGGGTTAAAATGGTAAGAGGGTTGCCCCCAAGTGAAGAGGTGATTAGCTAGGATATGTGATCATGGGAAAAGGATATGTAACAATAGCAATGGCATGGCAATGAAATGGTATGGTACATGTTTTTGGCCTGAGTGTGGTTTTTGATTCTATTATTCTTACTAATGGGGAGATGCACATCCTAATCAATAAATGATATAAATAGAATACTTGATCATGTTAATTGCTAGCCAACACCTCGTATGAATAACTACTCCCTCAATAACTACCTACAGATTTGGATGTCAAGAATTTTGTTGTGATCTTCATTGGTCATTGATTTTGATTCTTTCAAACATTGAGACAAGGTATCTTTGTAGACTCTACAAAGAAAAGTGTGACCATGGATGGTAAACAAGGACAAATAATGGATAGTAGGTTTGATTATGAAATGGAATGGTAGATGATAATGAAATGTATAATGGTGGAGAAATAAATGAAGATTGGGACTTTCAGTCACACATAATGTTGTTGATGCTATATTTGACATAATTTTGGTTATGGTAGGGTCAAAGACTTGTTCTCTCGATAAGACCAACAAATTTTTCTATTGTTTGATCTTGAGAGTAGCTGCCATCTGATTAGGCTGTAGATTGGAAGCTATTTTAATTTGATCTTTAATTTTGTCTTCATCAAGTAGTGAATAATTTTTTTGCTTAGCTATTGGTGCCTCAAGGAGGTTTTCACTAATGGAGTTATCTTGATTATCTCATAGTGCCTTTGAGAAGGTTTCACTAATGAACATTGGATTTTGAATTTGATTTTCTTCTAATGATTCCAGAAAAGTTTCACTAAAAGATGCTGAGTTGTAACTTTGATTATATCTTAGCACCTTTGAAAAGGTTTCACTAGGAGAGTGTTCTTTTGCTACATGAATGTGGTCTTGGCTTCTTGCTCTTGTTCAATTGCTATGTCACCATAGATGAAGTTCAACAAAGTATTATTCTGTAGATCCTAATTGACACTTATAAGAGATAGAATGTCACTAATATGACTATTTAGGTTGATGGTAATGCCCTGTGGAATGGTAATGGAATGGGTAGATGCTGCACAATCCTCATAGAAGATATTAGGATAACTTGTGTCAAAGCTAAAGTACTCATTCTCAAAAATCATAGAAGGATCACAAATGTATTCAAATTTATCTGCAAGGCATGCATAACTAATGTTGTAATAACCACAAACTTATTCTTCTTCTTAATCTAATTCTAACTCAAGGGACTTTGAATTCAATGTTGATTTAGATTCTGATGGTAAATCTGATGTTAGTTTAAGAATAGAACTTGACTCTAAATTTAATTCTTCATCTGATGGGTACTCTATTACAATGATGTTTTGTTGAATATTTGGTTTTAGACAAGTTATGACTTATGATGGCATAATGGGATCCATAAAAATTGGTTTGTCAAAGTGGGACTCCTCTAGGATGGGAAAAAGGTCAAGAGACAACTCCTTAGAGACTAGCTTGTCAATAGGAGGCTCTTGAAAAATAGGCGCATGGTCAAGGTAATTATTTTCCCAAAGGCATTTATAATCATTAAGAAGTGGCTCGATAAAGACTGGCTCATCAGTGTGAGACTCCTTGACAACTTGTATAGGATCAATAGGTGATTCATCATAGGTTGACTTATCATAAGTGCTTGGTTTAACAAAGCATCTTGGATTAGTTGGTTGTCTAGGCTTTGGTTTCCAATGAATTGGAAAATATTAGTTTAGAATAGAGATTGGTCTTTGAATGACTGGAATAGTTGAGGTTTGGATAGGATTAGTTCTGGATGAGAAATGGCTTGTGATTGGATAATGGTAGGGCATTGGGGAGCATGATTGATTGCATGAGCCAAAATATGAAGTCATAAAATGGTAATAATAGGGTGTTGTGGGGCTTTATTACTTGCACAAGCCAAAGGACTAGGTCTTGGAATGATGAAGGGGCATTATGGAGCTCGATTGCTTGCACAAGCCAAAGGACGAGGTCTTAGTATGGGAATAGTGTGACATTGTGGTCCTAAAATAAAAATGGTACAATGTGGTGGAGCCTGATTACTCACATAAGCCAAAGCATCTAAGTCTTCTTCATAAACCATATCATCCTAGTTGTGAGTTGGCTTATAAGCTGGTTCTTAACTGTGTTCCACATACTGATTATTGTAAAGAGGGTATAGATCCATATCCACAACAACATTATCTATAGTTAGGTCTTTAAATTCCTCCTCACAAGCCTCTTCATGTCAATCAAGGTCTCGATTTGGATTTTGTGGATTTTAAATATGTTCCCCATATGGAGTATTATATGGAGAATAATAAAACTCCTTAGAAAATATTTCTCTATAGGGGTTCCTAGTGGGATTTTGTGTGGCCATTCTATCATAAAGTGGATTGTATATGACTCCACCATAAGTGTATCTAGACATATCCATGTAAATGATGAAAGCTCTTAAACAAAAAGGCTTAAAGTTATACAAACTCTAAAAAATTGTCCAAAGGACAAATGGTTCAAACTTGGTCTAACTTGGTTAAAAGGGTGGAGTTGCATCTCCAATGTGGTATGAAGGTGGATCTATATCTCCAAAATAATTTGTGCTAAGACTTGGCATAAAATATTCTAACATCAAATGTCATACACACAAAAGGTCAAGCATATGAATAAAAACTAGCATGCCAAAGGTCCAGGTCAAAGTGTTCCAAACAAGGTCTAAACTAGGAAAGGGAAAAGTTGAGTTACTTGGTTTTTTGTCCAAATGTGGAGTCAAAAGCTAGGCTCAAACAAATAGGCATATGCTAGGAGTTTTGGCCAAACAATAACAAAAGCTAGACTTAAAACAAAGGCTGATGTGATTTGATTTAATCTAACAAGTTTGGAAAGAACTTTGACATAGACCTGACACATAAAATCAAACATAAACATGATCAGTTGGCATAAGGCATAAGACAAAAGGCTCTTTGAAGAAAGACTATGTTTTTCCAAATAAAGGCACAAACAATGATAAGGATAGATACTGAACAAATAAACCATCAATAGTTTTCAAAATTGGGTAATCAATTAACTAAAGTTATGCAACCCAAAAGAGAAAGATCTATGTATCATCCCCATGTTAAGGTATAACTAAAAATTAATTAATATTTGAATCCAAACTTAATAGTGTTAATTGAAAACTCAACATTGAAAATAATTATTTGATCAAACAAGCTAGACAAGATTGGACAACATGAAGACACATAAATAAGGTCCAAATGGCTGATGTGACATGGTTTGAAATAAATGGTTTTGGGCACAATGGTAAACTAGTCTTGAAACAAATTGAGTAGTCTAACGGTGTAAACATGCTTGAATGATGTGATCTATGTTATGTGTCAAAGACTCAAAAGGATCAAAATGGTTTTAACATGTTTTGGGCAGCATAACAATACCCTCCTCAACTCAAATACATTATTTTGACATAGCTTATGAACAAACAAACAAGTTTTATTCTTAAAACATACCAAGAAAAAATGACCAAAATATACTAAGTATAATCATCCAAATCCTTGCAATGGTATGGCAATGCGGGGTTGACTAAACTAGCAATCTTTCAAATGTTTCTAGGGGAATCAATTACACAATGACTTTCATGTCAAACGATGTAAAAGACGAGCACAAAAATTGGGTGACTCTGGTATTGGATACTTGTAAAAAGGTCTAGTCCTTTTTATAACCACTACATCCTACTATTCACTCAGTGTAGTATGATGTCTAAATACAATTACATCCAATGTGAAACTCAGAAGGAGTAAGTGGAGTTAATGTTGGGAGATGAAACCCTAGGTCAAAGCTTCCGTAAAGAACTCATGGGAGGTAATGACGTCCCCCTCACAAGCCAAGTTTGCATGAAATAAAAGAATAATTAAAGACTTTAGGGTCATTTTCAAGGTCACCCAAACTTTGATGAGTTTTTGGGAAGTGCTTTAGACGACATTCTTTCTAAGCCTTGGACTAGGCTTTTTTCAATAAAAATGGCACTTTTAATTCCTAGGGTTCCCTAAAGGGGACAAATAGAAGAACATACACGTAACACCCCTCTCTTTACTAAACACAGTTAGATCAAATAACTATTGAAGACAAAAATGACAAGTGTGTTCAATTTTAATCCCAAATGAAAGATTTGAAGGTGTTCATTTGACCCCTTGGTCTTAATTTGTAACTTTGAAAGCTAACTACAAGATATAAGCAATGGCACCCTAAATGAGTTTCTTTTAAGCACAAAAATGAAAAGTTTGATTCATTTTAAAACACCCTAAAAGAAGTTTAAAAGGATCAATTTAAGCATGCTTTGATGGTTTTTCATGTAAAACCTACAAAAAAAATGTTAGCAAGATGTTTAGCTTAGAAGCACTTTTGAAGATGAAACAACTAACTTAAAAAAATGAGCTCTAAGTTTTGTGTAAAAAAACACAGTGATCGTCGATGGTTATACTAACTGGTAATGATGACATTTACACAGACCAACAATGGTTTTACTAATCGTTGAAGGTTATGTAGACCAATATTGGTTTTACTAACTTAACCGATGATGGTTATACTTAACCGACAATGATTCGTCGATGGTTTACTCAATCGACAATGGTTACCATGTAAACTTATGACAAAGAAAAATGGCAAAACAAAGTTATAAAATCAAAATTTAAAAGTTTTAATGATCTAAATGAAGATTTTAAAGTTGCATAATGATCTTCTTCATGTGTGAGATGCATTGGGTCCCACCAGATGTGCCATTATGTGAACTTGGAATTTGGCTCAAGAGAGGTGATTAGTATTGTGTTAGTCTCAAAATGAAAACAAATTGATAAAAACACACTAAGTAGCATACATCTCTAGGCCTAGTTACTAGGGTGAGCTTAATAACAAAAAAAATTAAAATCGCAACTAAAAAGTAAAGAAAAAAAACAAGAATAATTTACCTTCCTTGGATGCTCCAAATGCCTGTTGTAGTGGCTTGCTCAGCTTGTGCTCATGAAGTCTTCATCAAAGGAGGCTTGGCTATCTCCTCTTCTCCTTGGAACCTTTGGATTTGTCTTAGCTTGGCTTCAATTTGGCATGGTAACACTATTTGCAATATCTTTTGGAATCATTTATGCATTATAACTTTGCACCAAAATAGCTTAGAAATGATGTTCATGGCCTCTCTATTTATATATTTTGGAAAATGTCTAGAATCAACTTGAACCATCCATATCAAGATTAAGATGTGTAGCTAAGGATTAATCCAATTATGAAATTAAGATTGATAAATAGGCTCATCAATATATAGGATAAAGGAGCAATTAAGAGGCATGGATGGCATTGATGAGGTATAGGAGGCATGAATCTTGATATTTGTGGAATTTATGGCCTAGGGATGTCTTCCCAAGAAATGAGGTCACCTGATCATGTAGATATTCAATATTCATTTCCAAAAATAAGTATTCAACAAGTTTCCATGGAATTCTTAAATAGGCTCTAATTTGGTTTAATTAGCTCTTAAGCATGATTAAGCACTTTATGTATAAATTACTCAAATTGATCAGAATGCCTTTGTATTGGCTCAAAATTTGACTGGATTAGAATTAGAAGTCAATGTCAGATGCATTAGATCCATTATCCCATTTAGGATGTTACCAAAAACAAATAACAAAGGCATGTGTCTCATGCAAGAGATTTGATAGGAAAGAGCAATCCAGAGCACCTAGGTGTAAAATTGGCATTTTGACTCAAAATGATCTGATCAAAGTTAGTTGGCCCATAAATTGCATTATCCCATTTAATGATACCCTAGCCAAAATCAACACTTGAATATATCAATTTCAACTCATTTAATGTGTTTAGTGTTTTTAGGATAAATTATGCACTTTAGGTGGAAATTGGTCAAAAGCCTGGTTGGGGGTCATTGGTGGCTAGATTTAGGTGTCTACACTACATGGATTAGATTTACAACAAGGATAGGGAATACACAAAATTTCATATGGGTGGTGTGTGCTATGGGTTATTATACTAGAGTTCACTAGGGGATAGGTGCCTACTAATGATGATGATGATGGGGAGATCCGGCTTTGCCCTTCTTGATTCAAGTAATGTCTACTTCCCATATCTGCTACTAAGTGTATTTGGAGAGATGTTTTTGGGGAGGATTATATTTGGGTGGGATCTTATTTTATTAGTGCAGATCTATAGAGAGATCTAGGCTTTCTATGCACATAGGTTATATGGGATCAGTGTCAGATTCATACTCCATTATTAGGGGTATGAGCATATTAGAGTGCTTAGACCACTAGGGCTACCATGGGATGGTTTTGTGCCCACAAATTATAGAGTAGGCTTTATGTGATGGAGAGGGGATTATGCAATGATAGGGGCTAGTGGAGGTGCTTGAGATATAGACTGGTTTAGAGATGCCCTAGAGGGTTTGGT
Source organism: Torreya grandis (assembly GCA_037957365.1). NCBI lineage: Eukaryota > Viridiplantae > Streptophyta > Pinopsida > Cupressales > Taxaceae > Torreya > Torreya grandis. The sequence continues at coordinate 1,513,257 of JARHVA010001485.1, forward strand.
GGTTGGTGATGTGGTGTGGAGACCTTACTTGAGATAGTTTAGTTGGGAAGGATACAAGTATCACACTTTATCACTTTAGAGCTGGCGGTGGATATATGGGAGATGACAGGGTGAGAATAAGCTCATCCCAATTGACAAAGTGTGCAGGTAGTTTGGATTGATACATGGGATCCCACCTAATTTCCATTGAATATAGGAGGGAGGATGTTGAGTTCTTACTCCTAGAGTCACAACCAGAGGAGGTTATCTTGGACTATGAGGAGTTGCTAGTGAGAGCTCCCCTTGATGATGTTGGTGTGGTAGATGGATATGTGGTTTGGTAATAGTATAGATATGTAGTTGCTAACTTTGGATGGGGAGATGGAGGCCAATAGCCTATGGATGTGGACCTAGTATAGGTATAGGCATATGATGCATAGGTGGTAGTGGCAATAGAAATAGTAGAGGCCCAAATTATAGTGTTACAAGGATAGGTGGCCACTCTATAGGCATAGGTAGTGAATCTAACTAGTGAGCATAATTAGGCAATGATATCTCGAGTCAGTAATGTAGGAGAAATATTTATTAAGATAGAGGGTAGGAACAATCATAGTAACAGTAGGAAAGCCTCCAGACATAGTGTCAAGGTCATGGTACTTAGTCAATATGGAAGAGATTAGGTATTATGAGGCTATAATGTTAGCACAATTGCCTTTAGAGATGATATATGGTGAGTACTTGGCCATCTTGGGAGGGGGTCCCTCTATAGCTACTCCAAGATAGTGGGCTTCCATAGTGGGCTAGGTGAGGATACTGGGGGGGACACCACCAAATGGGAGTGTAGGTGTAAGTAGAAATAATAGCAGTGGTGATGGTGCCCCTATGGCATGATTTACACTTGTTTTGATATGTTAGTAGAGATAAGTGTACATTATTTTGATACTGGCTTGTGTGTCAATGCAATGAGATGTACATGTTTTGAGAGAGGGTGAGATTATGACATGTATTTATTTATTTGATGTATATGATGATCATGCTATTGTCATTTTATGATATATATTATGTATGTTTATGGTTCATGGTTTATATGCTAATGTGGATATTTATGTTCATGCTTATGGTTGATGGTCTATGGTTTCATGCATATGCTTTATGAGATGTTGACTCAATAGCTTAGGCATGTGATGTTTTAAAAGATGGTTATGATGCTTTGATGTTATTTATAGATATTAGAGGATGTGTTATGGATGGATATATGTCATAGGATGATATGATTATGGTGACTATGTCTATGGTTATGTTGATGTGGTTTGCATGAGTTGATGTTATAATATGTATTGTTGTGATGTTATGGTAAATGGATAGATAGATAGAAGATATATTTTATGGTTCATGATGTTTTGATCATTGATTTTGTTTATGTTCATGATGATGAATGGTGTAATTAGGGTTGTTTATGATATGATATATGTTCATATAATGTTTTGATGGTAAATATATAGGATGATGTTTATGATATGATGTGATATGATGCAATTTCATGGTGTTGTGATCATACATAGATATGTGATGTGGTTCATGGTTATAGTTCAAAATGTTGCATTTGTTATTTGATATTTGTTGTTTATGATAATGTGAACATGGTTAAGGATTTAATGAGAATACATAAAGTAAGTAGATAATAAATTAAATGTAAGGAAAGTGATAAGAATCATGAGACATATGTCCACATGAACCAATAAAAGATAAGAAAAAAAACATGATGCATTTTCATTGGTAAGGACAAAAATGAAACCTAAAGTTGGATTGGCTTAGTGAAAATAAGCCTTTCAAATGATTCACATTAACATGCTTAGGTTGATAAAAGGGTATCTTGATCACATTATGTCAAGTAAGCTCATAGTCCCATGTATATGATATATGGAGGGAGGATGGGTGAAACTGGAACCTTTTTGTGAGACTAACATGCCTCGTTTATAGGCCTCCGAAAAGATAGTATAAGCAAGTCTTTGCTCATATATAGTGTAGACTGATCGATGTGGGAAGTCTATTGAGGAGAGCTTATTGTGGTGTTTTTCATTACTTTTGCTTTTGTTTATGGGTCTTTCACTACTTTTGATTTTGTTTTGGGGTTGGGGAAGTTGATTGATGTAGGAAGCTTCCAAGAAATTGCTAGCTTTGACAAATGCTTTACTCAACCATCCTTCAAGGGAGTGGTCTAAGTTTATATGCTTAGTTTAAATGATTTTGATAGCTATCCTTCAATAGAGAAATCCACCTTATGTTTTGCAATTTTAGATGAGTTTTCAATAGTTGTTCTTCAAGGGAGTAGTCTGTGAATGCTAAGAATGACCTACCTTTATGAAGGTAAGATGAAGATCACAAGAAGGTTGTCTATGCAAAAAGAATATTATGTGACAATGATCATGGGAACTGATCTCAAAGAGAGATGGGAAGTACCATGATAATCATTCCATGGGTAGAGTAGTGGTACCCATAGTTCAAGATTAGGCTATGACTGTGATGGATAACCACATGATTCAGCTATAGTTAGTTGCCTTGAAAAAGAGGGAAATGAATGTGGTTGCAAGGGATGAGCTTAAGTTAGACAAATGGTGATTGTGACCCCTCTTTAACAATAGAAAGGATGTAAATGTGAAGTGTTAAGAGGCTTAGGTTTTGGTTTGCCTTTGAGATAGGATAAATGATAAGCTTCTGATCCATACTTATGGGTTATGATGTAGGGTCCAAGCTAGTTGAAGGCAAATTTGGCCCTTTTGCTTTTCTCCATATTAGTTACATGTTGATTTTCCTTGAGAACAAGAGCTCTAATATTGAATTCTCACACTTTTAGGTGTTTTTTATAAGCACACTTGATTTATTCTTGATATACATGAAGATGGGAAAGAGTGGCCAAATGACACTCATCAAGTAGCTCAAGTTGAGTTAAACATTCTTGATGATAATAGTATTTTAAAATAAGGTCGCACAAAGATATGTGAAGAGAAGGTATTTGGAGTTCAAGATGTAATACAACCTCATTTCCAAACACTAGAAAAAAAGGTGTAGCACTTGTATGGGTCTGAATGCTAGTATGATATGCCCATAAAGAAAAATGGATGTGTAAGTGCCAATATTGACCTGAGGCACTAACCATTTTAGTAAGCATATTGTTAAGGGTTTTGTTAGAGGCCTCTAGTTATCCATTTGCTTGTGGGTGATAAGGTGATGAGAAGCTTAGTTTAATTCCAGACACATCATAAAGACCTTGAACTTGTTTGTTTTTAAAGGATTTACCATTGTTAGTGATGATCTTATGGGGAACACCAAAGTGGTAGATGATGCGATGGGTGATAAATTCAACATATTTTTTAGCTTTTATCAAGACAAGGGGAATATAATCCACCCATTTGGTGAAATATTTGATCGTAGCGATGATAGAGTGATGTCACTATGAAGAGTGGGTGTTAATTCTACCAATAAGGTCCAGACCCCATTGTGAAAAAGGCCAAAAATTGGTGGAGACACAAAGACTATGGCTAGGTGCATGAAGTAAATTAGTGTGTTGTTGACACTTGACACACTTTTTCACATAATCACAATAGTCTTAGTTAAGGGTAGACTAGTAATAGCCTAGGCAAAGGATGCACTTAGCCCTAGCGAGTCCACTAAAGTGACCCCCACAAATACCATCATGCATCTCCTTGATAGCATGAGAGGCTTCTAGACCATAAAGGCAATGGAATAGGAGACCATCAAAGCCACGTTTGTAAAGAATTCCTCTCATAATGGTATAACAAAAGGTGCTTTGAATAAATGCTTGATGGGCATTCCTAGAGAGGCCAAAGGGAACTATACCAAGGTCAAGGTAGTTGAAGGTTTGCTGATACCAAAGGTCAGGCTAGATCTCCTCCATATTGAATATGGTTAGAATGTCTAACTTGATGTAGGAAGGTTTGATGAGGTGATAAAGAATGACTAATTGCTTGGAGTTCGAGGGTGCTAATGGGATCTGAGAGGCAAGAGAAGCCATGGTGTCAGTGAACTTGCTGCTAGATCATGGGGTGGTTTGAATATGGTAGTGTTTAAATGATGTCAAGTGTTTTGCAACTAATTAGTTATATAGTTGAAAAATATCATTCTTACACTGGTAAATGCCATTGACTTGATTGACCACAAGTTGGGAGTCACCAAAAATATTGATTATTCTAACTCCCAAGGCTAACATGGTTTGGAGACCTATTACTAGGGATTCATATTCAACCACATTGTTGGTACATTCAAAGTTGAGTTTAAAAAATAAAGGAAGTGGTTCACCAATAAGGGAGATAAGGATGATACTGACTCCCCCACCATGCTGACATTTAGAACCATTGAAGAACATGGTTACATGATTGGTGAAATCTATTTGGGATAGGTTTGTAATAAACTCATCTAGAAATTCAAGGGGAGGAGGTTGGTTGTCTGTTAGGGGTGCATCAGACAATTGGTCAATAATGACTTGCTCCTTAATTAAATTCTATTGGAGGAAATCAAGGTCAAATTAGCTAGAAGCATGAGCCTCTTGGCCATACGGTGGTTTTGGTATGGCTTGGAGTGTATGTACTTAAGTGGGTCGGTATTGGTTATGACAAAAGTTTTGTGGCTAAGAAGGTAGTGGTAAAGGTTGGTGGCTACAAAGACCAGGGCCAAATAGATTTTTTTAGTGTGTGTGTACTTAGTCTCATACTTGAAAAGTGTGTAGCTCATGTAATAAATGACTTGACCTTTACATTGTTCATCCCAATGGGCAATCATTGCCCCTAGGGAATGGTCAGTGGTAGAGATATAAAGGTAGAAAGGTTGGTCATTCTTAGGGGGTGTGAGGACAAGTAGAGATAGAAGGTACTCTTTGAGTGAACAAAGGCCTTTTGAAAATCAATATTCCACTTGAAAGAGATATCCTTTTTCAAGAGGTGATAGAAGGGTTGACATCGATAAGAGAGCTGAGAGATGAAGCAATGAATGGATTAGAGCTTCCCCTGTAGATTGCAGAGTTGCTTAAGATTGGTTAGTGTTAGCATCTCGAGGATGGATTTAATTTTGGCCAAATCCACTTTGATTCCCTGAAGGGAAATCATGAAGCCAAAGAGTTTGCTCAATAAGACCCCACAAATACATTTCTTAGGATTGAGGTAGACATGGTAATAGATAAGTCTCTCAAAGATAATTTTGAGAATGACTAAGTGGTCATTGCGATATTCAAACTTCCCAAGGAGGTCATCCATGTAGTCTTTGATGATTATATGGATAAGGTCATAGAAGATTTAGGTCATATCACATTGGTAGGTTGTACCAACATTCTTAAGACGAAAGGGCATGACTCGATAATAAAAAGTACCGATTTGATATAAATTTTCACTTAAGTTCTAAAGAAAGAGAGAAAAGAAACTTGATATGGGTATGGTTGAAAAACTTGTTTGTTTATACACGTGTTAAATCAAAATATTTTGAAGATCTCTTTAGCTTAGGAGGAAGAGCCGTAGATATGAAAACACTAAAGCAAACTTGTTTGTTAGACATATAGTTAAGTGAATTACCTAGCAATAGCTAGATCCCAGAAGTGAGGGCTTCTTTAGGGGCTATCAATCTACACATTTCAAATAATCAAGTCAATAAAACTAGAAAGGAGGTACTTGCATCAATTAGAGAAGATTACTAAAATTGAACAAAAGATTGCTTGCTAAGAAAATAGACTAGAAATGATCAAATTAGTGATAAACTAATTAATACTTATTCTAAGAGGTTGGGGTATGCTTTAGAAAATCTAAAAGAGGTTTGTGAGTGATTAAAAACATAGAAAATTAGATTTGATTAGGTGTAGGTGGGTGAAAATAGGTTGCTAGTTTTTGGTGGCATAGGTGATCAACAATGGTTGGGGTGACTATCGGTGGTTATGCCTGACCATCAGTGGTTAGGATTTGATCATCAGTGGTTGACTATGTATTTCTAGGTTTGATCAATAGTTGAATGATGGGATTCCATAGATGATTTTTAGCAGTTGGGCATGGGATAGGTTAATTGTGAAGTGGAATTAAAGCATGTGAATATTGACAAATAAGTACATGTCTTATCAGAAGTTGGTTAGGTGGGTGGTTGATGTAGTTAGCCTATTGGTGGAATCTAACTTGAATCTAATAGATTATTGACACCTAAAAGCTTTGTTGAGAGGTGACGGTAAGTTGGCTCTCAATAAGATGGTTAATAATGCTAATAATGTTGATTGACCTATAAAAGAAAACTCTCAAATGCCTAAGTGCCTAATAATTATTGTAGAAGGATTTAACATCTTAGGCCTCTTTCTCTTATAGACACAAACAAGAGGTGGAAGTGAAGGTGTAACTGGGTCATCTAAATATAATTTGTGCATGTAAAGGCTCGTAACACAAATTAGACAAGGTTATATTTAGAAATGGGTTGGCAGAGCTTGCATGCTCTTAACTAAAAGGTGGATCCTGATTGTTGATGGTCAGGGGTTCTCAAATCTGACCATCGATGGTCACCCTGATTGTCGATGATCAGGTTCCATAAGAATAGGGTCCTGAAGGTCAGGGTTATTCGGTTAGGTGAAATTGAGACCAAAATGGTTGGTTTAGTCCCAATAGGTTTAGGTTGGTCCCAAGGGGGTCCTACGGGTATTTCAACATTCAGAAGTGTATGTGTAAATATTTTTGGTCTCTACATTTTATCCCTTTTTGTTGTGTAGCTTGCATGAATGAACTACAAAATAAAAACATAGTATAGGTCAAGGGTTTGGTTGTCTCGAGAGTGGAAGGAGGTGTTCCCCTTCAAAATAGGAGTTGATGAGGTGAAACTAAAATGGGTACATGTTTAATATATGGTAGATGGTTAGACACGAAGTTGTGACACAAAGATGGGCATTTGAGATGTAAACTTGTGCATAAAATGCAACAAAAGGTGTGATAGCCAAGATCGCACATAGACTAAGCTATCATATTTGGTAAAAATAAGGGTTAATGCTAAGTAAGACTAATGACAAGTGAACCACGTGATCACTTATAGGTGTGGTGGTTAGGAAAACTCATAAACACAAGTCTCCTGAGTAATTTTAGTGTTTTTAATGGGTATCTAAGGTAGGAAGTGCTCCCATGGAAAACATGAATGGGTCATGTGTCATGGGTATCTAAGGTAAGAAGTTCCTTTGGTGAGACACAAGTGGGTTGGTATGTATGAGGTGACACTAAATGTAAAAGGGGTCAACATGGCAATGTTGTCACTGTGGTTAAAGGACCAAGTAATAAGTGTTGTTAAATATCACGCTAAATGGGACAAAATAGACCAATGACAAGGTGATGAGGTGGTCAAGATGGTGGGAGAAAGGCATCTCCAAAGTAGGTAAGAGCTTGGTGTTAGGATTTAGTAGGTTACAAGTAAAAAATGGAATTGGGGGTTTAAAAGGTTTCTTGATTGTCGATGGTTAGGGTCCCCAGAAGGTGACTGTTGATGATCATCCTGACCATTGATGGTCAGGGGAAATCTTAAAAATTTGGGGGGTAAAAGTAAAAAACAAAAGTCATTTTGTCATTATTATTATTTAACTATGTTTGACCAAGCTCTGGTGATTTTGGCATTTTGTGAGAAAGGTATTTGTTGAGGTGGGTGTTGCTCATTAGCCAAAGGCATGTAGGTGATTATGTGGATCCAAAATGCATGGAGTATGAGGACACAATCGGGCACCTACACATGGGCTTAGACTATGGAGGAGGTCACAAAATGAGATAAGGGTGCATTTAAATTGGTAGTGTAGTTTAATTTTGATATTTTGAATTTACTCTGGTTTGGTAGGTGTGAAAATAGGTTACTTTGGCCTATATACCCTAGGTAGGGATTTTGGAGGTTTTGTTCAAAAGAGTGTCAAATTGATAGGGTGGATAGGGAATTTGGGTAGCACATTAGCTAGGTAGGGTACTTAGGTTAGTGTATTTCAATTTTGTTTATTATTTTGGGCCTTGGGGGTTTTGGGCATTTCAGTCATGAAACATCCATAAGTGACCATTGATGGTCAGGTCTGACCATCAATGGTTGACACCCTAGGAACTAGGGGCCCCCAACTATCGGTGCTCAACTTGATTGTCGATGGTTAGCTAGGATAGAGAAGGGTTTTTAAAAGTGTTTAGGGCTTAGGTATGGCATTTAATTTTAAATTTTAATGGTTAGGGTTAAGATAAGTGCTTAGGCTTGAAGTTTGGTCAAATAGGTTAGGTGCAAAGAGGTAAATGGGTTGTGGTTTTTGTTAGGTTTAGATTAAGGGTAATGGTTTGAGAAGAGAACATAGGTTGCCAAGGGGTAATATAGCCAAGGTGAGATAGGTGGGTAAAATTGATAGAAGAACAAGTCAAGTATCAAAAAAGTAGGGTAAATAGGACTAGTAATAATAATTAAGCTCAACATTTGGTTTAGTGCAGGTTCGAGAGTAGATCCAGATGCATGATCATGTGTTATATATCTTCCCTATGCTTCTCAAGGGGATGACCACAAATGACCAGGCACACATGGAAGAGGTAGGGCTAGGAGCAATGAGGTACTACTAACATGTGCCTAGAGATGCATCGATGATAGTATCACTCATCAAGAGATGAGATCCTTCTACTAATACCTTCTTACTGTCAACCAAGGAGATGACTATTCTCCCAAAGTATGTACATAAGATCACTCAACTCCCACTATGTGGTGAGGCAATATACTAGATAGAGTAGGAGGAGTGAGATGAGTATGTGAACTATCTGTATGGGGATAATAGTGACCAAGTTTGGTGGCATTTTGGAGGTTTTAGCTACATAACATTATATGAGAGGGATCTAGAGGAGAGGAGGCTTATGATGATGCTGATGATCGTGGTTACATGCTTTGGGCTCCTAGATTATAATAGCGAGAGGTTTCCTTATATACTATTGGATGTTTTGGTTGAGTTACTACTTGGGAGGATAGTGTTTGATTGGATCTTAGTGTTGCTGTTTTAGATTTATAGGGATCTATGGGGTTTCAGACACCAAAGGAGATATGGTATCAGCATGGGCCTAGTTCTTAATTACTGGGCTTATGAGCACATCCATGTTTTGAGACTGATCAGATTATCGTGGGTATGGTATACATAGATCAAGTTCCCTATAGGATTCATGAGATGGAGAGATGATATGGCTATATCAAGGGCAGGAGGTGTAGCACATGATGTCGATTGGTTTAGAGGCACCCTAGGTGAATTGGTAATTGGGGATATCATTTGGAGGCCATATCTATAGTTTTCCATCTGGTTAGGCTATAGGAGGTAGACCCTTACAATGCAGAGTTACAAGTAGATAGTGGGCCACCGAGAGGGTGAGGTTGAGTTGATTCCATTCGACTGGGTGTGGCCTCTATTTGGCTTGCTACAAGATGTACTAGGTCCACATCCATGATACATGAGGTAGGAATCAAAGGTTTAATTACCAGTGACCTAGCCTACTCAAAAAATTTTAGATGGTGGTTTTGAGGAGCTTCTTGTTAGGCTCCTATGATTGATGTAGGGTACATATATGGTTATATGGCTTGGTACTAATCAATCTATGCATTAGTAGATGTGGGTGGAGATGATAGAGGGGTGAGGCCTATGGTTGTAGATCTATCCAACTAGGATAGATAAGTAGGGATGGAATTGGATATAACCTAGGCTAAGATATAAGTGTTATAAGAATAGGTGGCTACACTACAGGGTAAATCACCATATTGTAGGGTCAACTTGCCACTATTACAAGTGAGAGAGACCTACTTAGATAGAGGGTTAAAAGAGGTGCAATAATAGGAGGGCTACCAGGGATAGTTCCATGATCATGATACCTAGCCACCATAGAGGATGTTAGATACTATAAGGTGATGGTATTAGAGTAGCTACCCTAGGCTATGAGGTTTGTAGAGTACAGAGCTAGTTTGGTCAGTAGGCCATCGATAGTTACTTCGAGTCATTGGGCTACTATAGTGGGTCAGGTAGGGGTCCTAGGGGGACCACCACTAGGGATATAGGGGTCTAGTGGTAGTGGTACAAGCCCATGATGATGTTTAGATGTGTTATTGTGATGTACTATTTTGATACCAGCCTACATGCTGATGTAGTGAGATGTATGTTTTTTTGAGAGAGCTGATACATTGTTAAATGCACTATTTTTTTATGATTTGATGTATATGATGTATATTTATTGATGGTATATATGATGGATGCTTATGGTCCATGTGGTGCTTATGTTTATGATTATGGTTATGGCTTATGGTTCTTGACTTGTGGTGTATGATGTTAGTGTTCCAATTAGTATCTTAGGCATGTGATGTTAGAAAGATAGTTATGATGTTGTGATTTTGTTCATGGATATGATAGGATGTGTTATTCATGGATGTATGTTATATGATAATGTAATGGTTTTGTTTATGGCCATATGGATGGAATGGTAAATGGTATATGCTATGATGTCTTGCTCATTGATTTGATTTATGGTTATATTGGTATAATGATATATTTATAGGCTTATATGATGTGATAATTGCAAATGGATAGGTTGATGTTTATGGTCTATTATTATATGCTTACATTATGTTTGGTGCATAGAGAGATAGATGGTCTTACTTATTGACATAGTTGATAATGTTCATGATTTTGATGTGATGTTTATTGTTCACAATCAGACGGGTTGAATGTGAGTATGGTTAAAGATGAAAATATATGAAGTAAGTAGGTAACAAACTAGATGTGTAGGAAAGTGATAAGAATCATGAGAGGTATATCCACATGAACTGATAAAAGATAAGAAAAGGAACAGGATGCCTTTTCATTGGTAATGATCGACTCAAAACCCAAATTTGGATTGGCTTAGTGAAGAGAAGCCTTTTAGATGCTTTGCATTTGCATGCTTAGGTTGATAAACATGTATCTTGATCACATTGTGTCAAGTAAACTCATAGTCTCGTGCACATGAGATGTGGAGGGAGAATGGGTGAAACTAGAACCATTAGTGAGACTAGTATGCCTTTTCTACAGGTTTCCAAAGAGGTACTATAAATAAGTCTATGTTTATATATAAAGTGTAGAATTATTAATGTAGAAAGACTACTGAGGAGGGCCTATTGTAGCTTTGTAAGATTATTGCATTTATGAGAGCTGATTATGGCTTTATTTTTTTTGTTTTTGCTTGGGGTTTTTTGCTATTTTGCTTTTGTTTTAGGGTTGGGGAAGCTGATCGATGTGAGAAGCTTATAAAAAATTTCAATCTTTGATAAATTCATTACACAACCATCCTTCAAGGGAGTGGTCTAAGTTTATGTGCTCAGTTCAAAAGCTTTTGATAGTTATGCTTTAAGGGATCAGTCCACCTTATGCTTTGCAATTTTAGATAAGGGTTTAATAGCTGTCCTTCAAGGGAGTAGTATTTTAATGCTAAGCATGACCCATGATTTATTTTTAAATTTTGATATTGATTTTGATTGACATAGACTTGATTATACATGCTCAAGCGATTACCTTTATGAAGGCAAAACTAGGTTGACATGAAGGCCCAGTCGGTGAAAAAGGGGTATAAGTGATAACAATCATAGGAACTTATCTCAAAGAGATGGGAAGTAATATGAGAATCATCCCATGGATAGAGCTATGGTACCCATAGTTTAATATTAGGCTATGACTATGACAAATAATCACATGGTTTGGTTATAGTCGGTTACCCCTAAAAAGAGGGAAATGAAGATGGTTGTAAAGGATGAGTTTAATTTACACATGTGATGATTATGATCCCTAGTTAACAATAAAAGGGACAAAGAAGTGAAGCATTAAGAGGCTTGGGTTCTATTTTTCCTTCAAGGGAGGACAAATGAAAATATCTTGATCTATACTTATGTGTTATGATGTAGGGTCCAAGCCAATTGAAAACAAATTTGCCCCTTTTATTTTTCTCCATATTAGTTACATGTTAATTTTCCTTGAGAACAAGATCTCCAATATTGAATTCTTGGACTTTCAAGTATTTGTTATAGGCATATTTGATTCGTTATTGATAGACATGGAGATGGGAAAGGGTGGCCAAATGATGCTCATCAAGTAGCTCAAGCTGAGCTAAATGTCCCTGATGATAGTCATTATCCAAAATAAGATCATGCAAAGATATGCGAAGAGAAGGTATATGGACTTCAAGAGGTAATACAACCTCAGCTCCAAACATGAGAGAAAAAGGTGTAGCACCTATAGGGGTTCAGATGTTAGTATGATATGCGCATAAGGTGAAAGGGATGTGTAAGTGTCAATCCTGACCTGAGGCATTGACCATTTTGGTAAGCATATTGTTAAGGGTTTTATTAGAGGCTTTAACTTGTCCATTTGCTTATTGGAAATAAGGTGATGAAAAGCTAAGTTTAATACCAAATACATCACAAACGCCTTGAACTTGTTTATTTTTGAAGGATTTTCTTTTATTGGTGATGATCTTATGGGGAACATTGAAATGGTAGATGATGTGATGGGTGATAAATTCAATATTTTTTTCAGCTTTTGTTGAGATAAGAGGAATAGATTCTACCCATTTGGTAAAATATTCAGTCATGGTAATGATAGAATGATGTCCTTATGAAGAGTGGGGGTTGATTTCATTGATAAGGTCTAGAACCCATTATGAAAAGGGATAAAAGTCCATAAAAATACGAAGATTATTGCCACGTGTGTGATGTAAATTAACATGTTGTTAACACTTGACACACTTTTTCACATAATCATAATAGTCTTGGTTAAGGGTGGGTCAATAATAGCCTAGGCGAAGGATGCTCTTAGCCACAATGAGTCCATTAAAGTGGCCCCCATAGAAACCCTCATGTGTCTCCTTGATAACGTGAGAGGCTTTTAGAACATGAAGGAAATGGAATAAGAGGCCATCAAAACCTCATTTGTAAAGAATTCCTCTCATAATGGTGTCATGGGAGGTGCTCTGAATAAACACCTAATGGATATTCCTAGAGGGAACTATGCCAAAGTGAAGGTAGTCAAAGGTTTGTTGATACCAAAGGTCAGGCATAAGCTCTTCCACACTAAAGATAGTTGGAGTGTTTAATTTGGTGTAGGAAGGTTCGGTTAGGTGATGGAAAATGACTAAAAGTTTGGAGTCTAAGGGTATTGATGGGATATGCAAAGCAAGAAAAGCCATGGTGATGGTGAACTTATTGGTAGATCATGGGGTGGTTTGAATATGGTAATATCCGAAGGATGCTAGGAGTTTTGTAACTAGTTGTCTATACAGTTGCATCATTTCATTCTTATACTGGTAAATATCATTGACTTGGTTGACCACAAGTTAGGAGTCACTAAAGATATTGATTGTTCTAACTCCCAAGGTGAAGGCCATTTGGAGACCTATTACTAGGGCTTCATTTTTAGCCATATTATTGGTACATTTGAAGTCAAGTTTAATGACAAAGGAAGTGGTTCACTGATAAGGGGGATAAGGATGATACTAGCTCCCCCACCATGTTAACATTTAGAACCATAAAAAAACATGGTTACTTGATTGTAAAATCTGATTGAGATAGGTTTGTGACAAACTCATTTAGAAATTCAAGAGGAGGAGGTTGGTTGTTTGTTAGGGGTGCATCAACCAATTGGTTGACAATGAATTGCCCCTTAATCAAATTTTATTAGAGGAACTTAAGGTCAAATTCAACCAAAAGCATGAGCCACTTGGCCATACACTAGTTTGGGTATGGTCTGGAGTGCATGTACTGAGTGGGTCAGTATTAGTTATGATAAAAATTTTATGGTTAAGAAGGTAGTGGCAAAGTTTGGTGGCTACAAAGACTAGAGCCAAGCATAGTTTCTCGGTATGTGTGTACTGAGTCTTGTACTCAATAAGTGTGTGGCTATTGTAGTAGATGACTTGATCTTTATGTTTTTCATCCTGATGGGCAAACATTGCCCCTAGGGAATGGTCAGTGGTAAATATATAAAGGTAGAAAAGTTGGTCATCCTTAGGAGGTGTGAGGATAGGTGGAGATAAAAGGTATTCTTTGAGTGTAGAAAAGGCCTTTTAATAATCAACATTCCAGTTGAAGATATGTCCTTTTTTTAGAGGTGGTGGAAGGGTTGACACTGATTGGAGAGCTGAGAGATGATGAATGGATTAGAGCTTCTCCTAAAAATTACATAGTTGCTTAATATTGGTTGGAGATAACATCTCGAGGATGGCTTTGATTTTGGCTAGGTCAACCTTGATTTCTCAAAGGAAAATAATGAAGCCTAGAAGTTTGTTTAATAAGACCCTAAATATACACTTCTTGGGATTGAGGTGGACATGATAATGGATAAGTCACTCAAAGATAATCTTGAGAATGATTAAGTGGTCTTTGCAAAGTTTGAACTTACAGAGAAGGTCATCCACATAGTCTTCAATGATTATGTGATAAGGTCATGAAAAATATAGGTTATGGTATATTGGTAGGTTTCACCAACATTCTTAAGACTGAAGGGCATGAATCTATAACAAAAATTCCCCCATGGGGTGATAAAGGCAGTGTTATGCTGATATTTAGGGGCAATTAGAATTTGATTATAACTTGAGAATCCATCCATGAGTGACAACATCTCGTGGCCTACCATAAGATAAATAAGTTAGTCATGATAGGTAGAAGAAAGTCATATTTTGGGTAGGTGAGGTTGAGGTCATGAAAGTCTACATAGATACGTAGTCCCCTTATGGCCTTAGTGGTAAGCATGATGTTTAAAACCCACTGAGGAAAATCAATGGGTTAAATGAAGTTGATAGAAAGGAGGCATTAGAGCTCTTCTTTTACAAGGAAAGCTATGCAAGGATGCATTTGGTGGAGTTTCTATCTGACAAGCTTGGCGTCATGATTAGTCATAATGTTATGGGTGGCAATGGTTGGGTCAATACTGAGCATGTCAACATATAACCAAGTGAATGCAATACTACGGTCCTGAAGGAAGGTAGAGAAGTCCTATAGTTCCTTAGGGGTGAGAATTTGGCCTAGTTTGACAACATGGGGGTTGTTCAAAGTACCTATGTTAATATCTGTGGTGGGTTCATTATACATGGTTGAGGTCTTTGGAGGTAAGGATTTATGGATGGAGGAATCAAGTACACCAAGTAAGGTGAGAATGGAATCATCATCTTGGTACTAGATAGTGTGAATGGTAGGAGAGTATTCTCCTACCAGTTTAGGATGGACTAAAGGGATGGATATGGGTGCCCCTTCCTTTTGATAAGTTAGGGGGCTAAGGGTAATCATGTTGATGGTAAAATAGAAATTAGGTGGGATGATGTCCTCATCTTCACCTACAGGTGGAGGGGGTGTTGGTGAGGAAGGGGTCTCTTCTTCAATAATGGTAGGGGTAGTGTCAGGATCTCAACAAGAACAATTGATTACTTTTGCAAGCAACTAAACACGGAATTAACCAGAATTGAAAGTAACTAGAAATTAGAATCAACAAAGAATAAGAGATACAAGAAACAATGAAAAATTGTATTAAACTCTTGGAAATACAATTGAAGAAATTTCTCTTTCTTCCACACCTCTCTCAGATGTACAGATCTCTTTCCCTCAAGAGTTATCTCTTCACAATTACAAACACAATTCAACTACTTGAATTGTCTATCTTACACCTTACTACTTCTACACAAGCTATGAAGATCTATCCCTATATATAGAATTAGGGATCATGAGTTATGCAATATCAACCATTAGATACACCTCCTAATCTAAGGCTTAAAATAGTCTTACTAAAGATAGAGATGCGGACTCAAGACTAACACTTAATCTTATCATGCAAACATTATATTTCATCCACGAAAATAGACTTTCTAGATGCATAGGTGACTGATGTCAGTCCCTGTTAGTCTACACGTGACCGATGTTAGTCGATCCATAACCGACGTCAGCAGCCTCCAGTCAGTCCCTAACTGATGTCGGTGACTGTGTAAATCTTGCAACTTTGCATTTGCTCATCCATGAAGCTTTTAGCTCCACACCTCAACAATCTCCCACTTGGAGATAAATAGCTGCACCTGTACCTATACAACAACATCTTCTAGCTTATCCTCCATCTTCAAGCTCAATTTTGAAGACCAACAAAAGTTGAATGAAGATTCAACTTCTCCTTTTTTACCAGCTTTGTTAACATATCCGCAAGGTTCTCATTTGTATGGATCTTTTCCAGCTTCAACTCACCATCCTCCAATACCTGTCTAATGAAGTGGTACCTAAGCTATATATGTTTGGTTCTTGAATGAAAGGCTAAATTCTTTGCCAAATGAATTGCACTCTGACTATCACTATATAATTTGCAACTCTCTTTCTCCTTTCCCAAATCTTCCATGAATCGAGTCATCCATATCATCTCTTTGCTAGCCTCTATGGCTGCAATGTATTTTGCCTCTGTAGTAGACAAGGCAACAACCTTCTACAACTTTGAAATCTAGCTAACCACCATTCCACCAATAGTGAAAACATAACCTGTGGTGCTTTTCCTGCCATCCAAGTCACCTGCCATATTTGCATCTACATATCCATGTAGAGAAGTGTTTGACCCTCCATAGCATAAATGCCTACTGCTGGTCCCTCTCAGATATCTGAGAATCCATTGAACTACTTTTCAGTGTTCCTTCCCTGGATTGGCCATAAACTTACTGAAAACTCCCACTGCTTGGGCACTATCAGGTCTAGTACATACCATTACATACATTAATCTCCCAACTGTGGAAGCATATGGAACTCTACTCATGTACTCTACCTCATTATGTGAATTAGGACACTGTTCTTTACTCAGCTTGGAGTGTCCAGCCATAGGTGTGCCTACCGGTTTTGCATCCTGCATATTAAACCTCTCCAACACCTTGTTCACATAATCCTCTTGAGACAAAATCAACCTGTGATTTTTGGCAAATGTGTGAGCTAATTTTACCTTAAGCTCAAAAATATCCTGCATGTGTGAACCTACAACAAGCATATCATCTACATACAACAATAGGATAATATGTCTACCATTATCCAATCTCTTAAAATACACACAATGGTCAGATTGACATCTACTGAAACCATGCTCAGTCATAAACTTGTCAAATCTAAAATGCCATTGTTTTGGAGCTTGCTTAAGACCATATAAGCTTTTCTTCAATCTGCACACAAGCTTCTCCTTACCTTTGACCTCAAAACCTTCTGGCTGATCCATATATATTTCTTCATCCAAATCTCCATGAAGAAATGCTGTCTTAACATCAAGCTGCTCAAGATGCAAATCCTCAATAACAACTAAAGACAATACAGTCTGAAAAGAAGTCATTTTTACTACAGGAGAAAAAATTTCACCAAAATCAATACCTAGTTTATATGCAAATCCATTTACTACCAACATGGCCTTGTGTCTCATTTGTCCATTCTCACCTTCCTTTAACCTGTAGACCCATTTGTTTTTCAATGCTCTCTTACCCGCTGGAAACTCAACCAAATCCCACGTTTGGTTCTCTCTCAAGGAATCAATCTCCTCTTTCATGCCTAGTTCCCACTATTTTTGGGTTTTTACCTGCATTACTTCATCAAAACTCTCTGGTTCTCCACTATCAGTAAACAATAAGTAGAATAATGAAGGGGAATATCGAATTAGAGGTTTACTTACCCTTTCTGACCTCCTCAAGGGTGTTTGAGACTCATTCACTGCTTGCTGTCTGCCCAAATTCTCTGTCAGTGACCGATCTCAGTCATCTCCAAGTCTGTACCTGATCGACGTTGATTCTACTCGATCGACGTTGGTTCTTGTCTGACCGACATCAGTTCTTGCATGACCGACATCAATTACTATCTGACCTATCTGACTGACGTTGGTTCTTGCCTGACTGACGTCGGTGTTTGTGTTTTTCTGGAAGTGATTTCTTGTGAGCTTATTTTGGATCACAATCTCATCCATATCTCCATTGCTCTGCTCAGAATCATTCAACCTTTTGAGCTGATCCCTATACATCACTTTCTCATTGAAAACAACATCATGGCTTCTAATAATCTTGTTAGTTTCTAGATTCCACAATTGGAATCTGAAATCTTCAGAGCCATAACCAAATAGTGCACCTCATAGATTTAGCATCCAGCTTTTTTCTATTTTATTTATCAATGTGCACAAAAGCTTCAAAACCAAAAACTCTGAGAAATGAAAGATCTACCTTTTTACCTATCCAAGCCTCTTCTAGAATTCCACCATCCAGTGTAATACAAAGTCCTCTGTTAATCAGGTAAACTGCAGTGTCTACAGCTTCTGCCCAAAACTGTAAGGGCAAACTAGCATGCAACCTCATACTCCATACACGCTCCATTATTGTTCTATTCATCCTCTCAAAAACTCCATTTTGCTGAGGTGTCTTTGGAACCATCCTTTGCCTTCATATTCCATTCATAGAACAGTACTTGTTGAACTTATAGCTGCAGTACTCACCACCATTGTCAGATCTAAGACACTTCAATCTCAAACCTATTTCATTCTCAACCAAAGCTTTCCATTTCATAAATGTGTCAAATACATCATATTTCTTCTTTATGCAATAGACCCATACCTTTCTTGTAGCATCATCAATGAAAGTAACATAATACTGTGATCCTCCAATAGAAGCTACCTGAGCTGGTCCCCACACGTCTGTGTGAACAAGCTCCAACTTGTGCTTCCTCCTTGTTGACCTAGTTTTGAGAAACTTCACTCTCTTCTGCTTTCCAAAAATACAATGCTCACAAAAATCTAGATCTATGCTTTTCAAATCTGAAAGCTTACCTTTTGACTTAAGAACTTTCATTCCCTTCTCACTCATGTGGCTGAGCCTATAGTGCCACAACTTTGCATCTACATCTGAAGTAGATAATACAAAAGGAGAATAATTAGTAATACAATTAAATAAATAGAGAGTACCTTCTCTCTTACCTCTGGCCAATACAAGTGCACCCTTGGTAACCTTCCAAGATTCAGCTGTGAGAGTTACTGTACAACCCTCATCCCCCAACTTTCCTATAAAAATTAGATTCCTCTTTAGGATGGGTACATGCATGACATCCCTCAACACCCATGTGATGCCATTCTACAATTTTAGCTACACTTTTCCTTTGCCAACAATTTTACAAGGCTCATCATCCCCTAAATAGACTTTTCCAAAATTTCCCTAGACATAATCACTGAAAAATTCTCTATTTGGGGTTGCATGGAAAGAAGCACTAGAATCTACAACCCAATATTCTATTCTATTATCCAAATAAAGTACAAGAGCATCTTGTGCAACAATACCTGCAACTTTTGCTTCTTCTTTACCTTCATGCTGATTTTCTTCTTTAACTGGTAACCAACAATCTTTCTTTGTATGCCCTATCTTTCCACAATTCTAGCAGGTTATTCTTCTTTCATTTTTGGATTTGGATCTTCTTCTCATCTTTGACTTAGACCTTGATCTCCCTTGCTTGCTTTTCTCTTTTTGCCTTCCCCTGCTTTCAATACTTAAAGCATTACCTGATGATTCCCCTCTGCTTTTCCTGCGAGTCTCTTCATTTAGGATTACACTAACAACATCATCTACTTTCAAGATATTTGTAGCAGATGTAGTATTACTAACTGCCATTACTAAACTATGCAAACTTTCAAGCAAAGAGCATAATATTAAAAGAGCCTTAATTTCATCATCAAAAACTATTTTGACTGAATTTAATTGATTTACATTACCATGGAAATCATTTAGATGACTAGATACAGATCCACCTTCCTGCATTTGTAAATTAAATAATTGCTTCATAAGATATACCTTATTTGAAGCTAAGGGCTTTTCATATAAATTTACTAAAGTGTCCATCAAATCTACCATTGTCTTTGCCTGTGACAAGTTGGAAATCACAGAAGATCCTAGAGCCTTTCTATCAAGAACATTCCATTCTTCATCTTCCATATCTATGGGCTTCCTTGAAACCCCACCCAATGGTAAGTACATATCTTTCTAATACAAATAATCTTCTATTTTCATCCTCCATAATTGATATTTCTTTCCATTGAACTTCTCTATTCTCAGTTTACTTTCTTCTGCCATTGCTATGCTCCCACTCAAACAAAAACCCCTATGAGTGCCCTGTAATCAATACACACTAAACAGATCTGAAACCACCTATTAGTGAACCCAAGCTCTGATACCACTTGTCAGTTGGTATCACTTGGTGAACTAGCAACCTAGCTCTGATACCACTTCTCAATATCTTAACAAGAATAATTGATTACTTTTGCAAGCAACTAAACACGAAATTAACTAGAATTGAAAGTAACTAGAAATCAGAATCAACAAAGAATAAGAGATACAAGAAACAATGAAAACTTGTATTAAACTCTTGGAAATACAATTGAAGAAATATCTCTTTCTTCCACACCTCTCTCAGATGTATAGATCTCTTTCCCTCAAGAGTTCTCTCTTCATAATTACAAACACAATTCAGCTACTTGAATTGTCTTACACCTTACTACTTCTACACAAGCTATGAAGATCTATCCCTATATATAGAATTAGGGATCATGAGCTATGCAATATCAACCATTAGATACACCTCCTAATCTAAGGCTTAAAATAATCCTACTAAAGATATAGATGCGGACTTAAGACTAACACTTAATCTTATCATGCAAACATTCTGTTTCATCCACGAAAATAGACTTTTTGGACACACAGGTGACCGACGTCAGTCCCTGTTAGTCTGCACATGACTGACATCAGCCAATCCATAACCAACATTGGCAGCCTCCAGTCGATCCCTGACCGATGTCAGTGACTGTGTAAATCCTGCAACTTTGTATTTGCTCATCTGTGAATCTTTTAGCTCCACACCTCAACACGTAGTTTGTGTGGATTTCTTCCTATTAGGTAGAATGAAACCAAGGTCATGATTCTCACGAGGGTTTTGGGTCTCAATCAAAGTCAACATGTGTGGGCCATGATCATATCATCATAAACTAAATCCCTTCCAGGCACACCTATGAACATATAATTTGGTGAAGTCTGGGTTGTCCAAATAAGAGAAGGTGGAGGTGAAGAGGGAATGGCAACAACATTAAGTGGCTTGTCAATTCCCCCATAAATAAAGTTAGTTTAATAATTAAGAGGCCCTAAGGGGGAGATGGATCTAATGTTGTGGTCATAACCTGGTTGATGGTTAGGATTTCCATATTCTTGGGGAGTTTAGAAGGCATCAAGGGTGAGGAGGTAGTTTTATCCAAGGGTAAGGAGTTGAAAGGTGGGTTCCAAAGGATTAGTGGTGAGTATCTGGTCTATAGGGATAAATGAAATGGTAGATGCCTCAGTGGAAAGGGAAATAATAGCTTTGGCTTCTGTGGGCAAGGGCTTGGTGATGGTTATTTGTGGTGCTTTAGATAAAGGAAGGAGAATGTCATTGGGTCAGTAGGTCATATTGCATGCTACGAAAGGGCTAGGGTCAGCTTGTATGGTAATAACTTGATCTTCATGTTCAAGCTTGACACAATGATGGAGGGTGGAAGGTATACAACCTATGGCATAGATCCAAGGTCTCCCTAATAAAACATTGTATTAGTATTCACTTTTGACTACATAAAAGATTTCAAGAAGCATATGAGGTCCTAACCAAATGTGAAGGATGATGGTTCCCAAAGTGGTGGTCATAGTGTTAAAAGATTTAAGGACAATTGAATTTTTAGACATGACATTATCTGATAACTTGAGTTGGTCATAGGCATGAGAGGAGATGATGTTGATACTAGCTCCCCCATTGATCATAACCCATTTATTGTAGGTTTGGTTGATGTGGACTGTAATAAAAAGAGGGGGATCTAGGTCTTCAAGGTGGATAAAAGGTATCTTTGAGTCCCTGAAGATAATAAGGGTGGAGAGTTGGAGATCACCTATGAAGGCCTCTATAGGTTGGGAATCTTATGGTTTGACTTTAATGGCTTGCATAACCTTGATCATGGCTAAAAATGAGCTCATAGAGGCTCATATTAGCTGGGGTTTGGTGAAGTTGTTTAAGAATGACCCTCCTAATGGATTAAGAGGGATTAACCTCTGAGGTGCCTAAGATGGGTAACTTTGGGCTTAGCTGTAGACGTGGAGGTTTGGGTCAAGTTTGGTTTAGGATGAGTTGGTGGGTATGTACATAGAATGGACACTTTGGCTTTCCCTTTATCTTTTTATTATGATCATGTGACCACATTAATAGTATGGATAGAGGGGAAAGGTGGGATATAAGGTTAGATAGGCTCTTGATCACTCTGAGGTGAGAGTGGAAGATTAAATGTTCATTGGTGAATGGATGTTTGGTGAGTTGGTAGAGGAATGGATGGAAGCTCATATAGTAAAATATCATCCTCATCATCGAATTGGTGGATAATGGCTTGGAGAGCTTTTCAATTCTTTATGTGATGCCTAGGTGTCCTGTGATAGAAGCATATTTGACAGTCATTGTACCAGGATGACTTCAAACCAAGGGGATCAAAAGGTCTGATAGGAGCTAATGTGAGGTAGGAGGTCTGCACTAATCTTTGAAGAATGGTTATATAGGATTTTTCTAGAGGTAAGGAAGGTTTAGGGATCATGGTTTTGGTTGGTAAGATGGGCATGTTGGTGGTAATAGATTGGGTGAGAGATGGTTTGGATAAGGTGGTTCTAGTGGATAGTTTTGGTTTGGGTATGCTGGTAGTTGGGGTGGCTGAGCTTGATGGTTTAAATATTGGAAATATGGGAAGGACCGGTGCATTAGATAATAAGTGGGATGGCATAACCAATGACAATAGGTGACATTTATTAAAATGGGGTTACTTTTTAGGTAAACTAGAAGGGTGAGGCCCTAAGATAAAGGGCAAGGTAGAGGGAATTAGAGTCTTAGTCATGTGTCCCTTCAATGTTTATGTCCCCTTGGTTGGTATGGGTCAATATATAGGTATAGGCTTCGGCAGGGTTAATTCCACTTTTAAGGATGGATGAAGCAAACTCTGAGTAGGGAAGGCACTAAGAGCTTTGAAAGGTTTGGTTGGTGGTGTTGACATTAGAGAGGTAGTTATGTTGGTTGATTGAGAAGGTGAGGGTTTGGTAGAAGTTTGGATTGGTTTAAGAGATAATGGAGATATGATGGATTGGTTGGTGAAAGGTGCAATATAAGGTTTAGGTTTGTTGATTTAGGGAATCCCTAATTGTCACTAGAAAGTGGTTTGATCCATGTCTAGTTTTGTAGCCACACCTAACTTTTGAATGAGTTTGGAAAAAGGTTTGTAAACTAGTCTAGCCTCCTAGGTAGTGGGTGTTGAGGAGACACCTATGGGTTAAGGAGGAAGGTTAATAGCATTGTTTATTTCCTTAAGAAAGGGAGGTAAGTTTGGGCTGGGTGGCTGCTCCATGAGGGGTGTTTATGAAAAAGGTTGCTCCCTTGGGCATGATGTCCATAGTTATGGCTTGGTCTGTAGTTATGGGAGATGGTGGGCTAGTATTGGTTGTCTATTCAGGTTGGCTATTCAAAGGGGTGCTTGATGATTCTAAAGCCTCTATGAGTGAAGTTAAGGAAAAAGGAACCTCCTCAGTTTGGGCTTCCAAAAGAAGGGAAAGTGACTCTGCCATCTTGGTAGATGAAGTGGGGGAACAATAGATAGGTTGGATGATAGGCATATTGAGGACCATATTGATCTTGTGGGTATCATGAGAATATTCAGCTTGTTTATCCTCATTTTTAATAGGGGAATGGTTGGGAAAAGGTTTCTTAAAGATGTCAAGAGCTTGATTTTGAGGGGTATTGGGATTATTTTACATGATTTCCCCTTTATTGATAAGAATCTGAACAACATTCTTAAAAGTATTACATCAGCTCACGTCATGTCCAGTTACCTGATGAAAAGCACAAGGGTCATTAAATTATAACAAATAGGTGATAAATGAGAAGAATCAAACTACTATGGATGTTTGATGGGTGGAAGTTGTAAAAGGTTAGCTTTTAGTAGCTTCTCCAGAACTGAGGTATAAGATTCTCCAAGTGGAGTGAATTATTTTTGGTTACTTTGTTTTGGGTTCCTTGTATTTTGGTTAGAGGTAATGGGAGAATTTTGTTGATTGACATTGGGTGGAGGGGCAATTTTAAAGATGACAACATTCACTGTTCCCCTGGTCTTGGTTCCAGTATTGGCTTGGTTCCCTAGTTTGGAGGAAGAGGTTTCATTAGTATTGAAGGTAGAGTTCTTATTTCATAACTTCAATTTACCCTCATTTATGGCTAAGTTTTATAGATTACGTACCACGGTAAAAGCCTCATCAAAAGTTTTGAAGCTTTGGACACACAGTGTAGTATGTTTGGCATAGGCTCGAGCAAAAAGTTCTATAAGTTTAGGTTGAGGTAGGGAAAAGGAAAGCTGATAATCAGGATTCTCTAATGGGAAACAAAATTGGCAATGGACTCATCATCAAATTACTTGATAGAATAGAGGTTTGTGATAGAGACCTTCTTGGAAATGTTAATGAAAAAGTGATCTAAGAAGACTTGTGCTAGTGGAGTGAAAGAAAAGATGGAATGTTTGGTGAGGGAACTATACCAGTCGAGTGCTGGGTCAGATAAAGACATGGGGAAGGTTTGAAGGAGAAAGGCATCATCATAAGATATCATATAACATGCATGCCTGAAAGCCCTAAGGTATTTCTTGGGGTCCTCTTTGCTTTGAAATTTGGTAAATTTTAGAAGCTCCCATTGAGGATAAAGACTGATGGGGATAGAAGGATGAATAGGTTCATTACAAATCTAATCATAGAATAGGATGTTATGAGCCTCTAAAATAGATGACTCAAGGTTGGTCATCTTGTCTATGAGCATTTTCATTAGGTTAGTTTGAGGTGGTGAACTAAAAGGATTGTAAGGTTGATATTGTTATTGAGGTTGGGCAACATATTGGTAATTATTTGGTGGTTGAGACGCTGCCACATATTAGAATGTGGATGCTAGAGGTTGGGTAGGGTAGGTGGATGATGGTGGTTGGGTTATGGGTATATAACCTTGAGGGTTAGGGATGTATCCTAGATTGGGTGCAATGGGTAACTATTAAGGAGTCCCTATGGATTGGGTATGGGTGGTAGTTAGGTTGGCGATAAGAGGTGAGGTAGTGACCTTTGTGATAATGAGTGGTGAAGTAGAAGGGATAGATACCCCCATGCTTGGTAAAGGGGTATTAACCAGTGGATTAGGTTTGATAGAGGAAATGTTGGTAGTGATAGTGGTAGATGATCAAAGAACAAGTAGAGTATGATGGGTTAATGGTTGGGTTGCTCCCAAGGTAGAGGAGTCACTAATAGGGGCAAAAGGTGTAAGGTTAGTAGTTGGTTGGATAGGTTGGTTTTCATCTATGGCATTAGAGGGGTTGGTAGATGAAGATGCCTAGATGGTCAAAAGTTGGGTGGTGATCATGACAATAGGGATACCCTTCATAAGGTAAGATGGCATACCATAAGGAGGATCCTAGGGTGGTGTTGAAATTGGGATATTGTGAGGGGAGGTATTAAGATAGTGCTAAAGGGCAACTAGATTATTATCTAAAAAAGTGGAAAAATCCATGTCTCCTTAGGAAAATACCTAAGGAAAAGTTGGGATTACTAATGAATGAGGTGAATCTTCTATCTTAGATATGTACTCCATAGATGAGGAGGTAGAAGAGGTTGATTTAAGTGATGGGTTATGCTCTACTAGGTCTCTTTGTTGCTGGCGAGTGAGAACCATACAAGAAAAAGGGGAGAGAAAACAAGAAAAATATCACCATCAAAAAAAAAGAAGAGAAGAAAATTATTAGGGTAATCAAGACACACACTATGAAGTATGTTAAGCCTAGACGTTAGTTTTAATCTCACTTTTGGCTTATGCCTTAGTTTACGAGAATGTGTGATAAAAGTTGGCTTGTAGATTAGGTACTATAGAAGCAATCTATAGTTGGTTTCAGTTTGTAAAAATAATCTATATTAGAATCAATACATGGCTTAGTATTGAGGCCTACCCCCTCACTTCACAATCTCACAATGATAAGAGTGTCAGGTGTTTAACCAATATATATTGATATCTAGAGTTTATACTCAACTAGAGCGCTGAGTTGGTTCTCCCCTTGGTAATGACCTCCAAGTAGGATCTTTGAGAAAGGGTAAAGTGACTGCTAGGTGATGAAATCCTAATCGGGCCTTGTCTCAAATTGTTTTGATGTTTGATTGATGAAAGTGTTCTGGCTAGTGTGTGTAACAAAAAGTGGTGCTACGATAAGATTATTGTGTTTTAATTCAAGGTGAACTCATATTAAAAGTAAGCAATGGATGTAGTTGATCTTAAACCCAAAATAAATTTCAATTTCAATTATGTGCATAGATAGAGATAAAAGCATAAAAATGCAAAGAAAATGTGAGTGAAGACTCTAGGTCCCACCACGTGTGCCAAAATGTTTCATGAAAATTTTTACTTAAGTTCTAAAGAAAGAAAAGAAACCTGATATGGGTATGGTTGAAAAAATTATTTGTTTATGCACATATTGAATTAAAATATTGTGAAGATCTCCCCTTTGGCTTGGGGGGAAGACCTACAAATAAGAAAGCACTAAAACAAACTTGTTTGTTAGACAGATAATTGGGTGGATCACCTAGTGATAGCTAGATATCAGAAGTGAGGGCTTTCTTAGGGGATATAAATCCATATGTTTTAAACAATCAAGTTAATAAAATTGGAAAGGAGGTACTTGCATCAATTAAAGAAGGTTACTAAAACTTAACACAAGAATGCTTGCTAAGAAAATAGACTAGAAATGATCAAATTAGTGACAAACTAATTAATACTAGTGCTAGGAGGTTAGGGTGTGCTTTAAAAAAGTTGAAAGAGGTTTGTGAGTGATCAAAAACACAAAAAATTAGGTTTGATTGGGTGTAGGTGGGTGAAAAGAGGTTTCCAGTTTTTGGTGCCATAGGTGACCATCAACAGTTGGGGTGACCATCAACAGTTATACCTGACCATCATTGGTTGGGGTCTGATCATTGATGGTTGACTGTGTATTTCTACGTTTAATCAATAGCTAAAAGATAATATTCCATAAATGTGTTTTGAGAGTTGGGAAAGGGTTCGGTTAATTATGAAGTGGAAATAAAGCACATAAATATTGACAAATAAGTATGTGTCTTACCAAAAGTGAATTAAGTGGGTAGTTGATGTAATTAGCCTATTGGTGAACTCTAGCTTGATTCCAAGAGAGTAACGGTACTTGAAATCTTGGTTAAGAGGTGATGGTGAGTTGGATCTCAATAAGATGGTTGACAATGCTTGATAATGTTGATAATGTTGATTAACCTGATTGACTTGTAAAAGAAAACTCATGAATACTCAAGCTCCTGATAATTATTGTAGTGGATTTAACCTCCTAGGCCTATTCCTCTTATAGGCACAAGAAAGAGGTGGAAGTGAAGGTTTAATTAGGTCATCTAAATATAATTTGTGCATGCAAAGCCTCGCAACACAAATTAGATTAGGCTATATTTATAAATGGGTCAGTGGAACTTACACGCTCTTGGCTAAAAGGTGGATTTTGATTGTCGATGGTCAGGGGTTCCCAAAGCTAACCATCGATAGTCACCCTAACTTTCAATGATCAGGGTCTACAGGAATAGGGTCTTGAAGGTCAGGGTTATTGAGTTAGGTGAAACTGAGTGCAGATTGGTTGGTTTAGGCCTGATAGGTGTAGGTTGGTCCCAAGGGGGTCCTAGTGGTAATTTAACATTTAGAAGTGCAGGTGTGTGGATTTATAGTGTCTACAGTCCCCCATGAGGTGATAAAAGTATTTTTTTTGCTAATCTTTAGGGGCAATCAAAATTTGATTGTAACCCAAGAATCCATCCATGAGAGACAATATCTTGTGGCCTGCTATAAGATCAATATATGTTAGGTAGAGGAAAGTCATCTTTTAAGTAGGCAATGTTAAGGTCATGAAAGTCCACATAGATACATAGTCCCCTTGTGGCTTTAGTGATAGGTATGATGTTTGAAACCCACTAGGGATAATCAATAGGTTGAATGAAATCGACATAAAGGAGGCATTGAAGCTCTTTGATAAAAAGGGCTATGAGAGGATGCATTCATCAAAATTTCTATTTGACAAGCTTGGCTTTGTGATTGGCTATGATGTTGTGGGTGGTAATGGTTGGGTCAATACTAGGCATATTAGCATATGACCAGGTGAATGCAATGCTATGGTCTTGGAGGAAGGTAGAGAAGTCTTGAAGTTCCTCAGTGGTGAGAGATTGGCCAAGTTTGACAACATTGGGGTTGCTCGAAGTGCCTATGTCAATATCTGTAGTGGATTCATTCAACATGGTTGAGGTTTTATAAAGGTAAGGATTTATGGATGGAGGAATTAGGTGCACCAAAGTAGGTGAGAATAGAATCATCATCCTAGTACTAAATATTGTTATTGTTAGGAGAGTTTTCTCCCACAAGTTTAGGGTGGGTTAAAGGGATGGATAAGGGTGCCCCTTCCTTTTGATAAGTCAGGCGCTGAGGGTTATTATGTTTATGAAAAAAAATTTAGGTGGGATGATGTCCTCATCCTCATACTCAGGGGGAGGGGACATTGGTGAGGAAGGGGTCTATTCTTCAATAATGGTACCAGTAGGCTATGTGACTTTCTTCTTATTAGGTAGAATAAAGCCAAGGTTGTGCTTCTCATGAGGCTTTCAAGTCTCAATCAAGATTAATGTATGTGGGCCATGCTCATATCATCCTAAACCAAACCCTTTACAGGCACACGTATGGAGGTATATTTTGGAAAAGTTTAGGTTGTCCAAGCAAGAGAAGGTGGAGGTGAGTGGTTGAGGTGGAGAGGGTATGGTGAAAGTTTTAAGTGGATTTTCAAGTCCCCAATAGATGAAGTTGGTTTGATAGCTGAGAGGTCCCAAAGGAATAATGGCTCCAATGTTGGGATCATAATCTGGTTGATAGTTGAGTATACCATATTCCTAAAGAGTTTGGAAGGCATCAAAGGTGAGGAGATATTATTCCCCAAGGGTAAGGTGTTGGAAAGTAGGTTCTAAGGGATCAATGGTGGGTATCTAGTCTATGGGAATAGGTAAATTGGTAGATGCCTCTATGGATGGAGAAGCAATGGCTTCATTTTATATGGTTGAAGGCTTGGTAGTAGATGCTTAGGGTGCTTTTTTCAGGGGTAAGAGGATGTCATTAGGTCGATAGGTCATGTTCATGATACAAAAGGGCTTGGGTCAACTCGTATGGTAATAACTTGACCTTCATGTTCAAACTTGACACAATAATAAAGGGTAGAAGGTACACAACCCATAGAGTGGATCCATGTCTTCTTAGTAGAATGTTGTACTAGAATTCACCTTCAACCACATAAAAAAGTTTGGAAAGCATTCAAGGTCCTTGATGAATGTGAAAGATAATAGTTCCCAAGGTAGTGGTCACAACATCGTTAAAGGATTTAAGGATGGCTGAAGTTTTAGACATGACATTGTTTGGTAATTTGAGTTGGTCATAAGCACGAGAAGAGATGATGTTAATGTTGGCTCCACCATCGATCATAATGTGTTTGATGTGGGTTTAGTTGATATGGGAAGTAATAAAGAGAGGATATAGGTCCTCATGGTGGATAGAAGGTATCTCTGAGTCCTTGAAGGTAGCAAGGGTGGAGAGTTGTAGAGCACCTACAAAGGCCTTTATAGGTTGGGAGTCTCCTAGTCTAACCTCAATGGCTTATATAGCCTCTATCATGGCCTGGTGATGGTGAGGTGAGGTGGAAATGAGCTCATAGAGGCTCATCTTAGTTGGAGTTTGGTGTATTTACTTAAGAATGACCCTCTTGATGGATTCAAAGGGGTTATCCTTAGAGGTGCCTAAGATGGCCACTTTGGGATTAGTTGAAGATGAAGAGATTAGGATCTAGTTTAGTTAGGGTGAAAAGGTGGGTATTTCCATGGAATGGACACCTTGGCCTTCCCTTTATCCTTTTTTTGTGATCATGTGATCACATTAATGGTGTGGATAGAGGGGAAAGATGTGATAGGAGGTTGGGTAGGTTCCCCATCATTCTAAAGTGGGAGTGGGGGATCAAGCATGCTTTAGAAAATGGCTATTGGGTGTGTTGGTAGAGGGGTAGAGGGGAGTTCATCTAATAAGAGGTCATCTTCCTCATAAAGCTGATATGTAATGGCTTGGAGAGTTTTGTAGTTCTCTATGTCATGCCTAGGTGTCTTGTGATAGGAATAGATTTGACGGTCATTATACTAAGCTAGTTTTGAACCAAGAGGATTGAAAGGTATGATAAGAGGTAAGGTGAGGCAAGAGGCTTGTAATAACCTTTTGATAATGGTTGTATAGGATTTATCCATAGGTGGGAAAAGTTTAGAGGTTATGGTTTTGGTTGGTAATCTAGGTGTTTTGGTGATAATGGGTTTGGTGAGAGGGGTTTTAGGCAAGGTGGTGTTTCTAGTTAATGGTTTTGGTTTGGGTATGCTGGTGGTTGGAGTTTTCAAAGTTGATAGTCTATCCATTGGTAATTTGGGAAAAACTAGCCTATTAGATAGTAAGTGGGATGGTATAACCAAAAATGGTGGGCAACATATGTTAAAAAGAGCTTGTTTCTATAGCAAAGTTGAGGGATGAGTCCCAAGATGGAAGTTAAGGTGGATGGAGGTAGACTCCTAGCCATATGGCCTTTCATGGTTTCACCTCTTTGGTTGGTTTGGGGCAAGGCTTAGGTATAGGTTTAGATGTGGTTAATTCAACTTTCATAGATGGGTAGACCAAACTCCGTGTAGGGAAGACACCAAGATTTGTGAAGGGTTTGGTTGGTTGTTTGATTGCTTGAGATATGATTGCCTTGGTTAATTGAGAGGGTGAGGGGTTGGTCGAAGTTATGATTAGATTAAGAGGGAGTGGAAAAATGATAGATTGGTTGGTTAATGGTGTACCAAAAGGTTGGGGTTTGTTGATGTAAGGGAGCCCAAACTATTGCTAGAAAGTGGTTTGATCCACATCTAGTTTTAAGGCAAATTCTAATTTCTGAACTAATGTAGAAAAAGGTTTATTTAACCGTCTTGATCCCTAGGTATATAAAGGATAAAATCATAGGATGGGGAGGATGGGTGGTAGTTTGGTTAGTGTCCTCGAGAGAAGGATGTAAGGTTGAAATAGGTAGTTTCTCCATGAGAGGTAAAGTTTCTCCTCTAGGGATAATGCCCATAGGAGTAATGGTTTATTTGGTAGTTAGGGGAGATGGTGAACTAGTAATAGTTGTTTGGTTAGATATGTTAGTCAAGGTGGTATTTTATGATTTCAAAGCATCTATGAGTGAAGCTAGGGAGAAAGGAACCTCCTCAGTTTGGGTCTCCAAAGGAGGGGAAGGTGACTTCACCACCTCCATAGATGAGATGGGGGAAGAGTAGGTAGATTGGATGCTTGAGTCTTCATGGATAAGTGTATCAAGAACCATATTGATCATGTGGGTGTCATGAGAGCATTTAGCATGTATGTCCTCACTTTTTAGAAGGGCATGGTTGGGAAAAGGCTTCCTAAAGATGTCAAGAGCTTGATTTTGAGGGGAATTGGGGTTATCTAACATGAGTTACCCCTTGTCAATAAGGATCTAGATAACATTATTAAAGGTATTACATTGGCTAACATCATGTCTAATTAATCAATAAAAATTACAAAGGTCATTCTCATTATACCAAGCAAATGCAAGATGAGAAGAATCAAACTGCTAAGGAGGGTTGATGGGGGGAAGTTGTATGAGGTTAGATTTTAGTAGTTTCTATAGAACTTAGGCATAATATTCTCCGAGTGGAGTGAACTATTTTTGGTTGCTTCAGTTTGGGTTATGCACATTTTGGTTAGAGGGATTGGGAGGATTTTGATGCTTGATATTAGGTGGTGGGGTAGTTTTAAGGAAAACTACATTCGTAGTTCCCTTACTCTTGGTTCTAGTGTTAGTTTGATTACCCAGTTTGGAGGTGGAGGTTTCATTGGTCTTGCAGGTAGAGTTCTTATTTTGTAACTTCAATTTACCCTCATCTATGGCTTAGTTTTCTAGCTTATGTGCCATGGTGAAAGCTTCATCAAAAGTTCTGAAGCTTTGGACACACAATGTAGAAGAAATATGTTTGGCATAGGCTCAAGCAAAAATATCTATAAGTTCAAGTTGAGACAAGGAAAATGAAAGATAACTAATTAAGATTCTCTAATAGGTGATGAAATCAAGAATGGACTCATCATCTAATTGCCTGATAGTATAGAGGTCAGTGATATAGAGCTTTTTGGAAATGTTAATGGAAAAGTGATCTAAGAAGACCTGAGCTAGTTGGGTGAAAGAAGAGATTGAATTCTTGGTGATGAAACTATACCAATCAAGTGCTAGACCAGATAAAGACATGGGGAAGGTATGAAGGAGAAGGGCATCATTGTAAGCAATCATATAACATACATGTCTAAAATTCCTAAGGTGTTATTGGGGGTCTTTATTGCTCTAAAAATTGGTAAATTTTGGAAGCTCTCATTGAGGAGGGTAAGGTCTGATAAAGACAGAGGGATGAATAGGTTCATTACAAATATGATAATAGGACAATATGTAATGAGCCCTTGAAATGGATGACTCAAGGTTTGTCATCTTGTCATGAAGTTGAAACTAGGGAATGGTGAGGGGAGGTGTTGAGATAATGCTAAAGGGCAATTGGGTTATCCAGAAAACTGGTAAAGTCTGTGTCTCCTTGTGGAAATACCTGAAGAAAAGTGGGGCTTCTCAAAGGATGGGGTGAGTTTTCTACTTCAGAGATTTACTCCATAGGTGAGGAAGTAGAAGAGGGTGGTTGGTCTAGTGATGGGTCCTGCTCTGTTAGGTTTCTACACTGCTGGTATGTGAGAACCATGCAAGAAAGGGGGAGAGAATACAAGAAAATTAACTCAGCACTAAAATAGGAAGAAGACAAGAAAAAATGATCAAGGAAATCAAGACACACTCTATAAAGTATGTTAAGCCTAAAATTTAGTTTCAATCTCACTTTTGGCTTATGCCTTAGTTTATGAAAATGTGTGCTAGAAGTTGGCTTGTAGATCAAGTAATATAGAAGTAGTCTATGGCTAGTTTTGAGTTATTTAGGTGCTCAAAAGAGTCTGTATTGGAATTTGATATATGGCTTAGTATTGGGGCCTACCCCCTCACTTCACACATCGCAATGATAAGGGTATAAGGTGCTTTACCAGTATATACTAAATTCCAGAGTTTCTACTCAACTAGAGAGATGAGTGGGCTCTCCCCTTGGTAATGACCTCTAAGTAGGATTACCAAGAAAGGGTAAGGTGACCACTAGGTGATGAAATCCCAGTTAGGCCTTGTCTCAAATTGTTTTGATGTTTGATTGATGAAAGTGGTTTGGCTAGTGTGTACAACAAAAATGGTGTTACAATAAGATTACTGTGCTTTAACTCACAATGAACTAATATTAAAATCAAGTAATGGATGCAATTGATTTTAAGCCCAAAATAATTATAGTTTTAATTATGAGCATAGATAGAGAGAAGAGCATACGAATGAAAATAAAAATGCAAGTAGAGACTCTATGGTCGCATTAGGAATTTTAGAATATTTCATATAAATTTTCATTTTAAGTTCTAAGAAAGAGAGAAAAGAAACTCAGTACAGATATGGTTGAAAAACCTATTTGTTTGTGCATGCATTGTATCAAAATATTATGAAGAACTCCTCTTTGGCTTGGGAGGAAGACTTACAGATAAGAAAATACTAAAGCAAACTTATTTTTTAGACATATAATTAGTGGATTGCCTAGCGATAGCTAGATCCCAGAAGTGAGAGCTTCCTTAGGGGCTGTCAATAACCATGCTTTAAATAATTTAGTTCACAAAACTGGAAAGAAGGTACTTGAATCAATAATCAAAAGTTACTAAAATTAAACATAAGAATGTTGCTTAGAAAATGTTGGTTGAATATTTTGTCCATCAACGTATTGATAAACAAAATAGGTCTGATCAGCCAAAGTAGGAAGGTTAGTCATTCAAATGTGTAGGTTTACCACATCAGAAAGACACTGATCTCTCCTCTCATCGAGGGGAGGTTCCCTATAGGTATGCTATATATATATATATATAAACAAAAAATAATACTCATGGGTAGGACAAACCATCCATCTCTCTTTTTATAGAGATGATGCATGTGGATCAAAGGAAAAACTCAAGGGAAATGATAGACAATACTCCTCTTCTTTCAGAAGTACTATTCAACAAACCACAAGAATACTCCTGGTAGTAACAACAAAATGTAGCAAAGGATGTAATAACCAGCAAATTGAGATGCAACACAAAGTCTTCACCTGGATTGCTCAAGAGTAAGATACGAAGGACAATGAGGGCACAAAGTTGCCCCAAGGTCCTTTACATAGAAATGAAAAGAAAACACACTAAAGGCAATTATGGGGGCACAAAGTCTCCATAGTTGACTCTTTAGGACACCTTCTTGACTGCTGTCACTAATTCTACTTATTGAATTAAAGGAACAAAATATATATTGAAGAAAAAGACATAAGAACAGTTTCCTCAACAACAAAGATATTACAGCACAAAGTCTGAAAAACCATTTGATTTATTATTCTAGTAACAAAATATGATCAACAATCTGAGTTCAAAGTCTCAGTAATGCCTTAAAATTTGGGTAGAGTTTCGTTCTAATTGTCAAAAAGAGATCCCTTTTACAATAAAAGAGAGTTCCTTATATAGCCTCTTTAAGAAGGACTCAGGAATAGTAATACATCATGTTGCATTAGAATCTGTTAAGAAGACAAGCTGGAACTTAGGGGCATTTTACCCATTTGATTTTATCAATGCTGGGAAACAAGTCGCGCTTATTGAAAGTTTGCAACTTTCAATGTCCACCTAGCGATCTGATCTTATCTTCATCATTCCTCTTTTTTTGGTTAATTGAATTGGGTCCTGGATTCAGTTTATTGTTCTGTTCCTTCCCCACTTTCTGCTGGTCTTGGCCTTGATATCTATGAATGTATTCTAGTCTGTATGTTTAAAGGATCAACAACTAGTTCACTGTGTTAAATTTGACATTTTTGGGCACGTCATTCCTTTATCCTCTTTTAGCTTTTCTATTTGGCATTTTTCTGGATTGAACTTGCCCTTTTGGGCCTTAAAAAATGACCCATTTTGAGTCGAGAAGAGCCTCCCACAAGGGTATCTACCCTTCAGGTAGTCTTTGAATGGCCTTCGAGCTTCTTTTGGCATCCCTTCAACTTCAAGAAGTGTCTTCGAATTGGCAGCTGAGAGTCCCCTGCAAGGGCACCTGCCCTTCAGGGTCCTTTAGGAAGCTCTTTGAACTTTGGAAATGAACCAACTATTGAACTATTCCATTGAACCATGGCTTTGAACCATTCCATTGAACCAAGGCTTTGAACCTCTTATTGAACTTACCTTTGAACCATGTTTTTGAACTAATCGTTGAACCAAGTTTTGGTTCAATGGTTCAAACAAAGCCTTGAACTGATTGATGAATTGTTTGATTGAACCAAAGGATGAACCAAAACATTAAACCACTTGGTTGAACCAAGACATTAAACCATTCCTTTGATTGAACCCACCTTTGAACTGGAAGCATTGAATTGATTAAACCTGAAACTCGTTGAACTTGTATAAATGAGCCTATTTGCAGAGTCTGTAGAAACCAAGTTTGTAGTTTTCTCTAACCTTGAAAGAGTCCATAGATTTCAACCTGTAGAAGCCCATTGAACTTGACCTGTTGAGTCTATATATTTTTGAGAAGCTTGAAAAATGAGGAATTTGAATGCCCAAGACAAATTTTGAAAAGAGAAGAGACAATTTTGGTCTGTAGGACCAAAATATTTCAAATGTTGTCCCAAAAATGAGTGATATTTTTGGGAGACAATAGCTGGCTCCAATTGGGGAACTTCTATCAATTACAAAAAGAATTGAAAAGAGTAAAATCTAGAATCTCCAGTGTCTTCATGTGTACCATTGGGTTATGGAGTCATGCTACCCAGAAATGAAAGGCATCAAAAATGGAAACAAAAAAAACAAAATAGAATTAAAAATTGTACAAATATACATATATACATATGCAATGGTCTGATACTTCAAGAGTTGAAGTGTTTTCGATGTTGCCCATTGTGAGGCAAAGAAAAGAGTGTGCCATCTTGATATTTTAGTAGAAATATATTTTCACCAATGTGCTAATGAATTATAAATGGGCCTCTCCAAAGGGAGTCAAACTTTCCATGCATCCCCTTTGGTTCTCTCCTTTTGTCCCATAGCAGGACTTGATCTCCAATCTAGAAATCATGATTTCTGGCCTTCTGGTCAAAGAGTTTCTTTACCAGACTTTGATTAGCAGCAATTCTATCTACCACCATGGTTCTCTTTTTCTCCAACTCAGTCAAGCACATGATTCTTTTATCAAGAGAGCTTTCATATGTCTGATCTTCAATTTCCTTTGCCAATTTCAAGGGTGGCAATTCTAAGGTGATTGGTATCTCAGCATTGATACCATAAAGAAGTTGAAAAGGAGACATACCAATTACCCTCTTTGGTGTGATTTTGTTTGCCCACATAGCATCAACCAATGCTTTATGCCATGTTCTTTGATTGTCATCTGCCAGCTTCTTGATAATAGTTACCAGATTCTTATTGCTGGATTCAGCTTGTCCATTCCCTTGTGGAAAATAATCAAAAGAGTGAGAGTGTAATTCCATAATGGAAAAAAAATTATGTAATTTCCTGAGAGGTGAAACAATCTACATTATTAGTAACAATTTTGATTAGAACTCCAAACCTAGAAATGATACTTTTTGAGGAAGCTGCATACAACTTCTGAAGTAGCATGCTTAGTTGGGATTGCTTCTACCCACTTGGTGAAATAGTCAGTTGCTATAAGGATATAATCATGTCTAACACTTGAAGATGGGTTTATGGTCCCAATAAAATCAAGTCTCCATTGTTGGAAAGGTTACTCTATGATCACTAGCTTGAGAGGCATAATAGCTAACTTGGGTCTTCCAACAAATTGCTGACAGAGTTCACATTTCCTCACCCACTTATGTGCATCTTGGAAAAGAGTTAGCTAGTAATACTTGGCTCACAAAATCTTGTGAGTAGTCATAGGAGCAGAATAATGTCCTCCATAGGCCAGATTGTGAAAAAATTTCAAAAGCTGGCTTTGTTTCTCTTTGTCTACACAACGAAGGAATACTCCATCTATGCTTCTCTTGTACAAGCCATTGTCCCACAAGACAAAATTGGTAGCTTTCAACTTGATAGTCCTCCTTTCTTTGTAAGACAAATGAGCAGGACATTCACCATAATTAAGGAAATGAGCAATACCTAAATACCACTCATTGGTAGTGGAGACAAAAAGGACTGTTGGTGTCTCTTCCACTTTAGTTTCTTCACGTTGTGTGTCTTTTGGCTTATTGTCAACAATTAATTGGCATAGGCCTTTACCCCTGATCAGCTTTGTTGGCTTGATGTCTAGATCAAACTCTTGGATCTTTACAATCTAATTACCTCTTTTCGTGCCAAACTCCTGCTGAGTTAATATAGACTTGATTGTAGTGTCAAGAACTAAGCCAGTAGTATGTGAATTCAAAATATAGAAGCAGAAATGTTTGACTGCTTTCACCAAGGCATAAGCATGCTTCTCAATATTTGAATACTTCATCTCATGGGTTTTGAGGGGGCAACTCATGAAAGAGATAGGAGATTCCATACCCTCCTTATCCTGTTGAAAAAGAATTACTGAAAGAGTGTTTTTAGATGCATAGCTGTATATGATGAAATCTTTGTTGTAATTTGGACAAACCAATGTAGGGGCATGAGCAATGGTGGTTTTGATATCTTGAAATGCTAATTTACCTTCTTTAGTCTAGCTGAAGATAGTCTTCCCTTTCATCATGTTCATAATGTGTCTAGTCTTCTCAGCAAATTCAGGGATGAATCTCTATAAGAAATTCACCTTTCTGAAGAAAGAATGAACAACATTCTTACCTGTAGGAAAATTAAGCTCTTTAATAGACTTGACTTTGTATGAGTCAATCTTTATGCCTTCTTTGGACACAATGTGTCTAAAGAGTTTCCCCTCTGTTACTTCAAAAATAAACTTTTTAGGATTTAAAGAAATACCATTCTGGTGGCAGCGCTCTAGGACTTGTTGTAGGTGGTGCACATGATCAGATCAATGCTTTGAAAAGACAGTCAAATCATCAAGATATACCACTATAAATTTACTAATCTCATCTTTGAAAGCTAGATCCATAGCTCTCTAAAAAGTAACACTAGCATTTATTAGACCAAAAGGCATTCTCTTATATGTAAATGTACCCCAAGGCATTGTGAATGTAGTCTTGTGTTGGTCTGCTTCACCAACTTCAACTCGACTATAACTTGAGAAGCCATCCAACATTGATAACATCTCTACACCTGTCACTATTTGAAGCACTTGATCCATAATTGGCAAAGGATAATTATCCTTCAAAGATGCTTGATTCAGATTTCTAAAATCTACACAAATACAAATTTTGCTATTCTTCTTCCTTACAGGCACTATGTTTGCAATCCATGTAGAATGATGGATTGGAAAGATGATTCTAGCATTTAACATCTTTTGTATCTCAAACATAATAGTACCTGATATTTTTGGATTATACTGTCTAAATTTTTGCTTGTATGCATTGAGTCAACCTTGAGAGGAATGTTATGGTGGATTTCATCTGGTCTGAGAGACTTCAAGTCTTCATAAGAATATGCTAAGACATCCATGTATTGACAGAGTAAAGAAGTGAACTTGAATCTTTCTTCAGGGGTACAATACTTACCAATATTGATCATCTTGGGATATTCTTCAGTAGACAAATTCACTTGATCAAATCTTTGAAAGAAACTCGAGTCTATTTGCTGTTGTTTAATGAATATATAATGTTTGTCAAATAGCTTTTCAAGAGAAACCAGGCCTTTGGAAATTCTATTTCCTTTCCGTTGCAAGAATTCTTCATTTATATCTAGGCTAGATTCAAACATAGATTCATTCTTCTGAGGTTCACTACCTTTAAAACATAGTTGTTCAAAATTATCTTTTCATTCTAGGAAGGCAATGATTTGATGATCATCATTGAATACTTGCCAATGATCAGCATTGTTAGGAACACTTGGTCTATAGTCCAGCTCAATGGTATACCTGTCTTCTTTGAAATCTGAATGAGGAACTAAAAGAGTTTCTGAAACAACAAGTGCATCAGCTCTATCATTAGACTCTCTGGGTATGGCAAAAATGTTGAAAGCTTCAAAACTTTCAATTTGGTTCCAAACCAAGTTACAGTAGTGGCGTAATCTTTCATTCTTAGTTTGGTATAAGTTCTTCACTTGAAAAACTATTAATTCAACATCTACTTTGGCATGAAGAAACTTGATGCCTTTTTTTTGAGCAGCCTTCATACCTAACAACAGAGATTCGTATTCAGCTATATTATTAGTGTTGTTAAATTGTAATTTGTAAGATGAAGGAAACATATTTCCTTGAGGAGATATCAAAACAATCCCAGCGCCTGAACTGGTAGAGAACAACTGCCATCAAATTCCAAAGTCCATATTTCATCTTATACTAACTTTTCTTTAGATTTTCCTTCATCATAAATGGAGAATCCTTCTTGGTCTGTACTGTAGCCTACCAATTTTTTTGCTATTCTTGTTGAACTGATTTCTAATTTGATACTTTCAGGGGTTTCATGCACTTCATCTATAG
The DNA here is from genome assembly GCA_037957365.1 of Torreya grandis. Lineage (NCBI taxonomy): Eukaryota > Viridiplantae > Streptophyta > Pinopsida > Cupressales > Taxaceae > Torreya > Torreya grandis. The sequence continues at coordinate 1,553,098 of JARHVA010001485.1, forward strand.
ACTGGAAAATAGTTACCCATACCTGTGGATTCAAAAAGAATTTGAGCTTCAGGGGTTGATGTCTGAGTGACCACATATTTTGCTTCCTTTTTAGGGAGCAATCTCTTCTTCATGCCTTGGATAGGATCCTTGCCTCAGATAGATCCATGCTTAATTCTCCTCCCATGTCCTTGAAATTTTTTTGTCCAAGCAAAATGCCATAGGATGCTGGGATGTCAGCCACCAACACAATCATCTTGATTCTCTTGTCTGGGAAGGCTAAAAATGCAAATTGGGCATCTTTGATTTGCCCCAGTAATGGTAATTGCTTATTCTCCATGGAGAAACATCTCCCAGATGTCTTGGTCAGTGTGAGACCAAGGGATTTAGCCACTTTAGTAGGCATGACATTGTTTGAAGCTCTAGAATCAATGATGTGATTATTCAGCTGATGTCCATTTATCAACAATGAGACATAAAAAGGTTTAGTCCTACCAAGAGCAGCAGGGGGAGTGGTGACAAGGTTGTTCTTGGTGGGTGCATTTTTGGTAGCATCATGTGTCACTTTAGGAATCATTAATTCAACATGGATGTTCTAGTTTTTAACACATTAAACCAGTCTGTCTAATTTCTCAGGATGGGACTGCAAAAATTTAAATTTAGACATTTGAATTTTGGTTCTCTTTATATGGTCAATGATATCAAATGTCTAAAATGAGCTAGGAGTAGAGGATGGGATTTCATCATTTTGATTTTTGAAAGGGGGAGGATTGGACTGTGAAATTGAAGTAGAAGGCGTAGGGGCATTTGGAGTACTTACCTTTCTTGAAACCATCGGGTCCTTTGGCTAGAAAGGAAGAGTGGATACCCACTTAACAATTGAAATTGCTAGTTGAGGTCACTCCTCTACTTTATCTTTATTAGCTTGTTGGGCTGATTGATTCTTAGACCGAGTGAATACAGCATATGACCCCTTAGCTACATGGCCTTCACTTCTAGGTTCATCCTGATAGTTTAGGAAACTAATATGGGAGTTGCTAGCTAATTCTTCTTCTTTGTCAGTGAAAAGATTAGCATCATCTTCAATATTTAACTCAGACTGGAATGAAAAATTTGCTTCAGCTTCAAGATATCTAACTACCAAGTTGTTTGGAGGTGCTTCAAGGGTGAGATTCCTCTGTGGGGGAGGAAGGCAATTTTGCTGTCCCTAATTCCTGGTAGTATTGCCTTGGTACACATAATTCTAGAATGTCCTCCTAGGCATATCTCTGTATGTAGGAGTAAATGACATCCCTTGTGACATTTGCTTTCTAAGAGCTAGCATTTCATTTACTAGCTTTTGTACAATTGGGTCAGTAGTGACTATAGGGGAGTACTCAGAAGATGAAAAGGATTTACTTTTATTAGGTTCTCTCCTTATCTTTCCTACCAAGATAAAGTCATCTTCTACCTTAGTAGCCAAGTCCTGAGCAGCAACAAGGTCTATGTGTCTGGCCTGTCTCAGCAAGAAACTCACTTCAAGCAGTTGTGAGTTGATGAAAAAGCATTTGAGGTTCTGAGGTGTCAGCTGGGTGACCATGGGAATCTTGTGCCTCAGCTTATCGAACCTGGCAATAAAATCCCTCATAGGCTCATGAGGCTCTTTCTTCATCTGAGTGAGCTTGGCCAAGAAGGCATGTGCATATTTTGTAGGCTTGAACTTGGCTTCAAATTTGTAATGTGTTCATCAAGATGAACCTTCCCATCACCAAAGAATTTGGAGAAATTCTTCCTTGAACTACGTGGAAGCTCATGCAGAGGTGGAGTCAAATTTAGGGGACCAAAAGAATTACCCCAGGGTCCTTGAGCCATGATTTGATTATGCAAAAGTGGGATCAATAATCCAGGTGGAGTGTGGGTAGGCAAGGCTTGACCAGTAATAGAAAAAGAAGCTTTGCCTTGTGTTGGTGGCCTGGTAGGGCTAGGAAGAAGACTCCTAGTTCATCCAAGGTGAGGTTGTGGAGGAAACAACTCAAAATTACTCTGCTGTACCAACTCAAAAGTAGGGTCGACAACACCTTGGGATTTTTAGCCTCTGGTATAACATGGAGTTGCTAAATTACAAAAAAGCAAGATCTGCTTCAGCTTGAAGTTTGAGACTTCAAACTATGTGCTCTTCCCTAGTGGAGTCACCAAAAATTGTTGGTTGAATATTTTGTCAATCAGTGTACTGATAAACAAAATAGGTTTGATCAGCCAAAGTAGGAAGATTAGTCATTCAAATGTGTAGGTTTACCACATCAAAAAGACACTGATCTCTCCTCTCATTAAGGGGAGGTTCCCTGTAGGTATGATATATATATATATATATATAAACAAAAAATAATACTCATGGGTAGGACAAACCATCCATCTCTCTTTTTTCAGAGATGATGTGTGCAGATCAAAGGAAAAACTCAAGGGAAATGATAGACAGTACTCCTCTTCTTTCAAAAGTACTATTCAGTAAACCATAAGAATACTCCTGGTAGTAACAACAAAATGTAGCAAAGAATGTAATAACTAGCAAATTGAGATGCAGCACAAAGTCTTCACCTGGATTGTTCAAGAGTAAGATACGAAGGAGAATGAGGGCACAAATTTGCCCCAAGGTCCTTTACATAGAAATGAAAAGAAAACACACTAAAGGAAATTATGGTGGCACAAAGTCTCTCCATAGTTGACTCTTTAGGACACCTTCTTGACTGCTGTCACTAATTCTACTTGTTGAATTAAAGGAACAGAAGATATATTAAAGAAAAAGACATAAGAACAGTTTCCTCAACAACAAAGATGTTATAGCACAAAGTCTAAAAAACCATTTGCTTTCTTATTCTAGTAACAAAATATGATTAACAATCTGAGTTCAAAGTCTCAGTAATGCCTTACAATTTGGGCAGAGTTTTGTTCTAATTGTCAAAAAAGAGATCCCTTTTACAATAGAAGAGAGTTCCTTATATAGCCTCTTCAAGGACTCAGGAATAGTAATACATCATGTTGCATTGGAATCTGTTAATAAGATAGGCTGGAACTTAGGGGTGTTTTACCTATTTGATTTTATTAATGCCGAGAAACAAGTCGTGCTTATTGAAAATTTGCAACTTTTAATGTCCACTTGGCGATCTGATCTTATCTTCATCGTTCCTCCTTTTCTAGTTAATTAAATTGGGTCCTGGATTCAGTTTGCTATTCTATTCCTTCCCCACTTTATACTAGTCTTGGCCTTGAAATCTATGAATGTATTCTAGTCTGTATGTTCAAAGGATCAATGTCTAGTTCACTGTGTTAAATTTGACATTTTCGGGCTCGTCATTCCTTTGTCCTCTTTCAGCTTTTCTATTTGGCACTTTTTTGGATTGAACTTGCCCTTTCAGGCCTTAAGAAATGACCCATTTTGAGTTGGGAAGAGCCTCCCACAAGGGTATCTACCCTTCGGGTAGTATTTGAATGGCCTTTGAGCCTTTTTAGGTGTCCCTTCGACTTCAAGAAGTGTCTCCAAATTGGTAGTTGAGAGTCTCCCGCAAGGGCACCTGCCCTTCGGGGTCCTTTGAGAAGCTCTTTGAACTTTGGTGATGAACCAAGTATTGAACCATTCCATTAAACCATGGCTTTGAACCATTCCATTGAACCAAGACTTTGAACCTCTTGTTGAACTTGCCTTTGAACCATGTGTTTGAACTAGCCGTTGAACCAAGTTTTGGTTCAACGGTTCAAATAAAGCTTTGAACTAATTGAGGAATTGTTTAATTGAACCAAAGGATAAGCCAAAGTGTTGAACCAAGACATTGAACCATTCCTTTGATTGAACCCACCGTTGAACTGAAAGCATTGAACCAATTGAACTTGGAACTCGTTGAACTTGTAGAAATGAACCTGTTTGTAGAGTCTGTCGAAACCAAGTATGTAGTTTTCTCTAACCTTGAAAGAGTCCATAGATTTCAACCTGTAGAAGCCCATTGAACTTGACCTGCTGAGTTTGTAGATTTTTGAGAATCTTAAAAAATGAGGAATTTGAATGCCCAGGACAAATTTTGAAAAGGGAAGAGATAATTTTGGTCTGTAGGACCAAAATAGTTCAAATGTTGTCCCAAAAATGAGTGATATTTTTGGGGGATAATAGAAAATAGACTAGAAATGATCAAATTAGTGATAAACTAATTAATACTAGTGCTAAGGGGTTGGGATATGCTTCAAAAAATCTAAAGGAGATCTATGGACAAACAAGAACATAAAAAACTAGGTTTGGTTGAGGGTAGATGGGTCAAAATAGTTTGCTAGTTTTTACTACCATAGTGACCATCAGTGGTTAGGGTAACCATCAGTGATTAAGGTGACCATCAATAGTTGGGCAGACCATTAGTGGTTGGGTCAATGATCAAAAATTACTATGTGAGTTTTGGGTTGTTAAATTTCTTAATAACGGGATATAAAAGATGAATTCTAGGAGATGGGCAAGGGCTAGGCTGATTACAAAATAAGAATAAAGTATATAAATATTAAAAAATAAATACTTATCTTACCAGAAGTTGATTGGGTGAGTGGTTGAAGTAGTGAGCCTATTGGTGGTATCTGGCTTAAATATGACAAAGTAATGATACTCAAGAACTTAATTAAGAGGCGATGACAAGTTGAATCTCAATAGGATTACTAATTGATCATGTTGGTAACACTAATTGACCTATAAAAGAAACTCTTGAATACCTAAGCTCTTGATAATTATTGTAGATGATATGACCTCCCCAGCTCCTCTCTTTTTATAGGCACAAGCAAGAGGTGGAAATCAAGGTGAAACTAGGCCATCTAAATATAATTTTTCCATGCAAAGGCTCTCAACAAGATTTAGATGAGTTATATTTAGCAAAGGTCAGTGAATGATTACATGCCTTTGATTAAGGAGGTGCACCATGATCATCGACAGTCAGGGTTTCCCAAAGGTGATTGTTGATGGTTACCTTGAACATCAACGATCAGGTCCCAAAGGAAAAAGGGGATGAAGGCTAGGCTAAGCCAATTTGTGAAACTGAATGCGGATGAGATTATTTAGGCTAGATTGGTGTAGATTGGTCTTAAGAGGGTCCTACGCAGTCTATGAGTTTTTTGACATTTAGAACTGTAGTGTGCATATTTTTGGTGTCTACAGTCATACTTGGGTGTATTTTCTTAAGCACAAATCAGAGGTGTTTGATCATTTTTAGGAATGCAAGGCACTTATAGAAAAATAGTTAGGTAAATCCATCAAGATTTTGTGAACTAAGAATGGTAGCAAGTATGTCAGTAACTATTTTGAGTAATGTTGTACATCAAATGAGATTGAACTATAACATATAGTTCCATAAAATCCTCAATAGAATGGTGTTGTAGATTGCAAGAATAGGTCCTTAAAGTAAATGGCCAATTGTATGCTATACCCCAAGTCTCTTGTACCTCAATATTAGGCCAGGGCCATCAAAAATGCATGTTATATATATAACTAAGTTCCTTATAAAGCATTGAAGGGAATCACTCCTTTTGAAGCTTGGAATAGTTAAAAACCCACAATGAAGCATTTTTGAGTGTTTGTATCTCCTTTTATGGCCCACATTCTGGATACAAAATGTAAGGCAATGGAACCTTAGAGTCAGACTTGCATATTTTTTAGATATCCTAAGGGTGTTAAGGGATATATGATTCTCCATCCCACCACTCATGAGTTTTTTGTTGAGACAAGTTTTTGATTTCAAGAGGGTCCTTTAGACTCCACACATGACACACCTCCCTCTTCCTTAGATGCACTAGGATTTGATGATAGTTTTCATGATTCAGATTTACATGGGCAACTACCTGATGATCCAAATTTTTAATCTAGTTTTGATGATGAGAGCAGTGATGAGGATTCCCCTCCTCCTCCCAAAATTTCTTCATAAGATGAGGAATATCCTTTTGACTCTCTGAGCACTAGTCCTCTTTGGGATAGATAGACACTACAAAGTGTTGGCTAATGGGTTAGAGATCCATATGGCACCAATCAAACCCATTCATAATTAAAAGATGCCCCACATGCTTTCATTACATCTACTTATGATCCAAACTCATTTTATGAGGTGTTAGGCAATCTTTAGTGGGATACTGCTATGGAAGATGAATATGGTTCCTTATTGAGGAAAAACACATGGGATTTAGTCCCTCTTCATAAGGGAAGAAAACTTGTTCAATGTAAGTCGATCTATCAAATAAAATTTGAAGTAGATGGGTCCGTAGACAAGTTTAAAGAATTTTTAGTAGTAAAGGTTTTTATCAGGTACCTAACATTGACTATACCAAGATGTTTTCCTCAGTTGACAAAATGAACTTAATCCAACTCACTCTCGTCATTGTCATAACACATCCTTGGGATTTTTATCAGATGGATGTGAAGAGTGCCTTTCTTCTCAGTGACCTTAAAGAAGAAATATACATGGACCAACCATAAGGATTTTTGGAAGATTACTTAGTTTGTAAACTTTAAAAATCTATCTATGGCCTCAAATAAGCTCATTGAGCTTGGTATTCCAAGATGGGATCTTTTATTCTTTTAGTTGGTTTCACTAAATGTCATTATGATCTAAATATCTAAATTATTTGAAAGGATGATTCATTGTTGATTATGGTTCTCTATGTGGATGACCTATTGATCAAGGGAGTTCTTCACCTACCATCATAGTAGTGAAAACTGCTTTGTCTGATAGGTTCTCAATGACTGACTGGAGCTTGTTACATTTCTTCCTTATGATGGAAATTTATTAATCTGACTATGAGATTACTATTTCATAATCTAAGTATGTTCTTGATTTGATTTCATAATTTAACATAGCTAATTATAAGCCAACTCTGACTCATTTTCTATTTATTGTGAAGCTTGAGGTTGATTATCCATCTCCTTTGGTTGATGCTTCTTTGTATCAAAAACTTGTTGGTAGTCTCATCTACCTTAAGTAGACTAGACTTGATATTTCATATGAAGTGGGCATGGTCTCCAGATTTATGTATGAACCATATGAGCTGCACTAGAAAGTAGCCAAGTGGATTCTCTACTACATTCAAGGTACTCATAGTTTTAGGATTCATTATGGTGTAGACATCAATATCGACTTGATTGGTTATATAAATTCAAATTGGGATGGTGATATTCATATTCATAATTCTACTTTCAATTGTAGTTTCTCCCTCAATTCAGGTCTAATTATTTGGTCAAGTAAGAAGAAAAATGTTATTGCTTAATCTTCTATAGAGTCAAAATATAGAGGAGTTGTTAATGATTCCACTGAGGTTATTTGGATTTAGGGGATTCTAAATGAGTTTGGCATCTAATTTTCATGACCAATAATCATCTTCTATGACAACCAAAGCAAAATCTAAATCTACAAGAATCTAGTCCTCCATCAATAAACTAATCATATCAATATTCACATGTATTTCATTCAAAAACTCATCTATGAGCATGTCACTGATCTCTACTACATCTACATAATTAATTAGATTAGTAATATATTCACCAAACCCTTTATTAAGAGAAAGCATTTTCACTTGTGGGCTCCATTTAGGTTTAGGTAGCTCCATTTTTGGCACATACATCATCATTACCAAATATGGATTAGGTGCTTACAAACTAGCAACATAATAAGGAGAAGATCTTGATGAACCTATAAAAATCATGCATCTCAAATGCTTCCATGCCTAAATGGTTCTAGTGCTAAAATATATATGTAAATTAAAATAATAAAAGCAATATTTAAAATAAAATCATAAAAATAAATAAAAAGCAACCAAAAAGAGAAATAAAAATAATTCGTCCAATAGTGAAAGCCATTATTATGGTGTTTTGGATAAGTATTATGATGAAACCCAGTTTTTGAAACCATGCATAGAGCGTTGTCTTTATACACCCTAGTTACTTGGGGGAATCCCCTAACATTATCCATTTATATATATCAACTATCTATTTATATACTTATCCTTATTCATATATATATATATATATATATATATATATACATATTCCATCCTTTTAGTTCACTATGACATTTTAGTTTAGGGTTTGATCTTCACGGTTACATGGCCATGACTTTACTCATGTTTCAGAAGAATATTGTAAATAACCCTTAGGTAACACCACACATGAACACATCCATCCAACATCACTCTAAAAACACAACACTTATCTATAATCAAACTATGTCAACTATCATCATTTCTTGGGAGGGTATCTTTCATCTAATCATCACCATCTTACCTAATATCTTCACTTTCCATCTCTTCCCTCATTGGGAGAACTATATCAACTTGAATATTTCATGGACTATGTAGGTAACATGCATTTACATGGGGTATCCGAGGTCATCTCGTCTACCATCACAAAAAATCTAATAATATCTAAAAACATTGAAAAATCCCCAAAAATAGAAAAAATCATAAAACCAGTCCAAAAATAAGTGTTGTTAAGGATAGCATTTTTAGAAAAAGTTGTGTTACAAATTTTTATGCTCAATGTTTCAGACCATCTTTCATGATCTTTAATTAAGAGAAACAAATCATATGAGGAACAACAGATCTAACCCCCTTAAAAGCTGAAGGAAATTAGATATTACAAAAAGTTTCTAAAACAAATAATTAGCTGTTGTAAAAAAGGTTTCTAAAATGAAAAAATTGCTATTGTAAAAAAGCTTTCTAAAATGAAAAGATAGTTGTAAAAAAAGTTTACAAAAATAGAACCAAGAAAATAGGAAATAAGATTTATAATGAGGATATTATAATAACGTGTAGTGTTTAATTTATCATTTATGGATCAAATTTCAAATTCATTTTAATTTAAAATTAAAAACCAAAGATTGTATTTGGTAGCTTTATTAAATATTTAAATTTTTCTAGAAGGTTATTATAGTGGTGTGTTACTAATCATAAGGATCATTATTTAATTAGAATTGATACAAATTAAGAGATTGTTAATTTAAAATAAGTATATAAGATACAATAGATACAATTATTATTAATATTAACAATACTACATAAACATTATTATTCTTAGACTAATAATATTATCATTATTATTAAGAGGTTATGAGGTAAATAATAATCAAAGAAAGAAAATTAAAAGAAATAAAGAGCTCATGAACAACAAAATCAATGTCAAAAAGGAAGGCTAAAAAATAAATTCTAACCCCTATAAACTATGGGCTTCCATACGTGACTTATCCTTATCCCTTCATCCCTGTTAAAATTATTATGATGTTTTAAGATTTCAATGGACTCCCTTAACTTACACTTTTTGAATTGATCTTATGAAATAATGACTCTAGATTCTTTTATGTTGATAGCATGCTTAGTCTTGAAAGAGTGTTTGACAAGAGCTGATTTTTTAGGTAAGGGACATTGATGCTTCCTTAAAATAGTCTTCTTCTTTTAACAGTCTATCACAGGCCATCATAATTTATGAGCCTCAAATTACATTTAATAAAGGAAAGTCAAGTGGTTGGATAAATGTTTTTGATCATGTTGAGGGTCAAAATAAACAAAAATCTAAGAGAACTTTTCATCCTAAGTTTTTACTGGGATTAAAGTTTAAGAAAGGCCCTATGATCTTGTGCATTAAAATTATTGAGGAAGGATGGAATGAGATCTTGGTGTCAGTTTGCCCCACCTCTAGGAGTGCATATGATGTGGATTTAATAGCTAGAGAACTGATTATTCTCTACCCCAACTACTCTCCTATGCCAATATCCAGAATCATGACTCACCATAGGGGAACAAATGTTGAAGCATCTCAATATATGGTTGGAGAGATCTTAGTAAATATATCAGCCCTAATTGGAAGCATTGAGATGGAGGAGGATTCACAGTTAGGCATAAGCATTAAAGAAGGAAATGAGTTGGTTGCCCCCTGTGTTTTAAGTCAAGAGTTAGGAGTAGGGTCTTTGACTCATGGTGATTGTATTATTTATAGTTATAATTTTTTAGATTGTTGTGTTGTTATTTTTGATGATGATGATGATGATGATGATGATGATGATGATGATGATGATGATGATAAAATTCTATATGAAGAGAATAAGAACCAATTTTGTTTTTATAATAACAAATTAAAAAATCAAGCCAACAATATTATCATTTCTAATTGGGAGGATAAATTAGTTGTTAATCTTTCAAATTTATCATTAAACAAACCTTCTTTTAATATATTAAAAAAGGGTTTAGGATTTGATATTGCTGCTCGTAGGATACCCAAAGAAGACTTCATTATAGGTATTGATAATGTTCTTAGGTACTTGTCATTAAACATAGTGGAAGAAGTAAGGAAAGATTGTGTTATTGATTTATGTAAGGCTAAAACTCCTTTGTGTAACATTTATAAAGAAGAATACAGGGTTATTAATACTCTTAGGATTAATAAAGATATAGTAATCCTCAAGGACAATAAAGGTAATGCTACAATTGTCTTAGATTAGAGTGACTATGATGATAAAATGATCAATCACCTCACCAATAGTGGTAGTTATAGAAAACTTGACGATAACCCAATTAGTCACATTATTAAAAATGTGACTAAGGTCTCAAAAAAAACCTCTTTGGATGATTTAACTAAGAAAAAATTGATTCCTAGAAAAGAGGTGACCCTTATGATCTATGACACTCCAAAAATCCATAAGAAAGGTGTTCCATTGAGGCTAATTGTAGACACAAACAACTCCCCTACTTATAGTCTTGCTACTTTCCTAACAAATAAAATCAACAAATATATTAAAATCTCTAGTAGACAAAACATACTCTTTCATTCATGACTGTAGGGATTTTCTTGAATTTATCAATGATAAAAAGGTATAAAAAAATGACTTGTTAGTTAGCTTTGATGTGGTTTCGCTCTATACAAAGGTACCCATTAAAGAAGTTATATAAGTAGTCCTTAATCTTACTAACATTGAAACAATTGAGCTTGTCTCATTATGTTTAAACTCCACTTTTTTCACCTTTAAGGGCATTGTAGACATCAAGAATCTGCACACCTACATTTTTGAATGTCAAAAATCCCCTTAGACCTACCTAGGATCCCCTTGGGACCAATCCACACCAACCAGGCCTAATGAAACCCATTCAAACTTAGTTTCACCAAACTAACTCAACTTGGCCTTCAAGACCCTTTTCCTCTAGAACCGGACCATCGATGATCAGGGTGATCATCAACCGTCAGCCCTAGGGACACTTGACCATTGATGGTCAGTATCCACCTCCTTAATTAAAAACATGCAAGTTTCACCAACCTATTCTATATATAACTCATCTAAATCTTATTGTGAACCTTTACATGGATAATTTATATTTGGATGGCCTAGTTACACCTTCACTTCCACCTCTTACTTCTTCCTATAAAAGAGAGAGGCATGGGAGGTCAAATCCATCTGTAATAATTATCAAGAGCTTAGGGATTCAAGAGTTTTCTTTTACAAGTCAATCAACATCATTAGCATTATCAAGCATTGTTAGCAATCCTATTGAGAGCTAACCCACCATCACCTCTCAACCAAGCCCTCAAGTACCGCTACTCTACTAGAATCAAGCTAGATTCCACTAATAAGCTAACTAATTCAACCCCTCACCCAACCAAATTATGGTAAGCCATGTACTTATTTGTCAATATTCATATACTTTATTTCCATTTTGCAATCAGCCTAGCCCTTACCCATCTCTTGTAATCCATCTTTCATATCTCATTATTTAACAATTCACTAACCTAAAACTTACACAATAACCATCGATGGTTGAGTCAACCACTGATGGTCTACTCAATCATTGATAGTCAGTTTGACCATTGACGATCACCTTAACCACCAATGGTCACCTTAAATACCAATGGTTATTGTGGTAGTGAAAACCAACAAGCTATTTTCACCCACCTAGCCTAACTCAAGCCTAATTTTTTATGTTTCTAACCATTTACAAACCCTTTTAAATTTTTTGAAGCATACCTCAACCTCTTAGCACTAGTGCTAATCAGTTTGTCACTAATTTGATCATTTTTAGTCTATTTTCTTAACAAGAATTCTTGTGTCTAGTTTTAGTAACTTTTGATTATTGATGCAAGTATATTCTTTCCAATTTTTTGAACTTAATCATTTAAAATTGTGTGGATTGATATCCCCTAAGGAAGCTCTCACTTTTGGGATCTAGCTATTACTAGGTAATCCACCCAACTATCTGTTTAATGAACAATTTTGCTTTAGTGCTTTCTTATCTGCAGGTCTTCCTCCCAAGCCAAAGAGGAACTCTCACAGTCTTCTGATTTAATACATGCATAAATAAATAGGTATTCCTACCACAACCCATATTTTTACTTTTACTACCTTCTTTTGGATAATAACAAAATTTGAGTGAAACATTCTGGCATGCCCGATGGGACCTAGAGTCTCTACTCATGTTTTCTTTGCATTTTTATGCTCATCTCTCTATTTGTGCTCATAATTGAAATTAAAATCTATTTTAGGCTTAAAATCAACTACATCCATTTCTTGATTTTCATATTAGTTCACTTTGAATTAAAGCACAATAATCTTATCATAGCATCGCTTTTGTTGCACACACTAGTCAAACCACTTTCATCAATCAAACATCAAAACAATTTGAGATAAGGCCCAACTAGGATTTCATCACCTAGCGGTCACCTTACCCTTTCTCAACAATCCTACTTAGAGGTCATTACCAAGGGGAGAACTAACTCAGCTCTTTGGTTGAGTATAAACTCTAGATATCAATATATATTAGCTAAGCACTTGATACCCCTATCATTACAGGACTATGAAGTGAGGGGGTAGGCCCCAATACCAAGCCATATATATATATTCTAATATAGATTTTTTTGATCACCTAAACAACCCAAAACCAACCATAGAATACTTCTATAGTACCTGATCTACAAGCCAACTTCTATCACACATTCTCATAAACTAAGGCATAAACCAAAAGTGATATTAAAACTAACCTCTATGATTAATGTACTTTATAGTGTGTGTCTTGGTTTTTTTGATCATTTTTCTTGTCTTCTTCCTATTTGAGTGGTGATTTTATTCTTATTTTCCTTCCCCCTTTCTTGTATGGTTCTCACTCACTAGCAATGAAGAGACCTAGTAGAGCAGAACCCATCACTCAAATCAACCTCTTCATCTATGGAGTAAGTCTTTGAGGCAAAAGACTCACCTCATCCTTTGGGAAGCCCTGCTTTTCCTCAAGTATTTTCTCAAGGAGACACATACTTTACCACTTTTTTGGACAATAACCTAGTTGCCCTTCAGTAATACCTTAACACCTCCCCTCACCATGCCCTCCATCTCTAGATCCTCCTTATGGTATGCCATCCCATCTTATGGGGGATGTTCCTATTTCCATGGTCACTACCCAACCTTCAACCACCCAGGCATATTCATATACTAACCCATTTAATGCTACAACTAAAAACCAACCTATCCAACCAACCACTAGCCTTACATCTTCCACCCCTACCAATGACTCCTCCACTTTAGGAACAACCCATCCATTAACCCATCACACTCCACTTGTCATTGGAGTACCTACCATTAACACTACCAAAATTCCCTCTATCAACCCTAGCCCATTAGTTAATACCCCTTTGACAAGCTTAGGGGTACCTATCCCTTGTACTTCACCACCTATTAACATGAAGGTCACTACCTATCCTTTCATTACCAACCCAACTACCATTCATGCCCAATTTATAGGGATTCCTCAGTAGATACCTGTTATAGCTAATCTAAGATACATCCCTAACCCATAAGGGTATTTACCCACTACTCTACCACCATCATCTACTTATCCTTATATACCACCTACCCAACCTTTAGCATCCATATTTCAAAATGTGATAAACTCTCAACCACCAAACAATTACCAATATGTTACCCAATCTCAACCATAGTATCCACCTTACAACCCTCTTGGTCCAACATGTCAAATTGACCTAATGAAGATGATCATGGATAAGATGACAGACCTCAAGTCATCCATTTTAGGGGCTCATAACATCCTATCCTATGATCAAATTTGTAATGAACTTATCCATCCCTCTGCCTCTATCAGACCTTACCCTCCTTAATGGGATATTTTGAAATTTACCAAATTTTAGAGTAAAGAGGACCTCCAAAAACACCTTAGGGATTTTAGGCATGCATGTTACATGATTGCTTATGATGATTCTCTTGTAATCCAAACCTTCCCCATGTCTTTATCTAGCTTGAAACTTGACTGGTATAGTGCCCTTACCAGACATTCAATCTTTTCTTTCACCCAAGTCGCTCAGGTCTTCTTAGATCACTTTTCCATTAACATTTCCAAGGTCTCTATCACTGACCTCTATTCTATCAGATAATTTGATAATGAGTTGATTTCTAATTTTATCACCTGTTGGAGAAGCTTGATTAATCAACTTTCATTTTCCTTTCCTTAACCTGAACTCATAGAGATTTTTACTTGATCCTGCACCAAACATATATCTTTTACATTACATGTCCAAAGCTTCAGAACTTTTGATGAAGCTTTTACCATGGCATGTAAGATAGAAAATTGGGCCATAGACAATGGAAAATTAAAATTATAAAATAAAATATCTACCTTCAAGACCAATAAAACCTCTGCTTCCAAACCAGGCAACCAAGCCAACACTAGAACCAAGAGTAAGGGAACTATGAATGTAGTTGTCCTTAAAACTGCCCCCCACCCAATGTCAATCAACAAAATTCTCCCATTAATTTTAACCAAAACACAAATAACCCTAATTGAAGCAGCCAAAAATAGTTTACTTTGCTTGGAGAATATTATAGCTTGATTCTTGAGAAACTACTAAAAGCTAACCTCATACAACTTCCCCCCCATCAAACCTCCTCAATAGTTTGATTCTTCTCATCTAGCACCTACTTGATTCAATGAGAATGACCTTTGTCATTTTCATCAAGTAATTAGACATGATGTCAGTTGGTGTAATACTTTTAATAATGTTGTCCAAAGCCTTATCAATAAGGGGAACTCATGTTGGATAATACCAATGCTCCTAAAAATCAAGCTCTTGATATCTTCAAAAAGCCTTTTCCCAACCATTCCCCTACCAAAACCAAGGTCACACAAGTTGAATGTTCTCAGGATGCTCACATAGTCAATATGATCCTAAATACACTTATTGACAGGGAACCTACCATCCAACCTACCTACTTCTCCCCCACTTTACCCACCCAGGTGGTGGAGTCACTTTCCCTTCCTTTAGAGACTCAAATTAAGGAGGTTCCTTTTTCTTTAGCTTCACTCATAGAGGCTTTAGAATCATCAGAAACCCATTGAAATAACCTATCAAAATAAATAACTATTCTCAATCAACCACCTCCTATAACTATAGGACAAATCATAACAATGGACATCGTGCCCAAAGGAGTGACCTTTTCAAAAATACCCATCATGGAGTAGCCACCTAGTCCAAACTTACATCCCTTGCTTGAGGAAACATATAAGACTACCAACCCTCCTCCTCAGCCCATAGGTGTATCCTTAACAGCTACTTTCTAGGAGGCTAGACCAATATACAAACCTTTTTCCAAACTCATTCAAAAATTAGGTATGGTCATAAAATTGGACATGAATCAAACCATTTTTTGGAAATAGTTAGGTATTCCTTACATCAACAAACCCAAACCTTTTAGCATGCCCTTAACCAACCAATCCATCATTTTCCACAACCTCTTAAACCAATCAGAACTTCTACTAACCCCTCATCTTCTCACTCAACCAAAACAACCACCTCTCCAATAACTGCACCACCAACTAAACCTTCCAAAAGTCTTGGTGCCTTCCCTAAACAAAGCTTGGTTCACCCATCCTTGAAAGTAGAATTAACCTCATCTAAGCCTATACCCGAACCTCAAATTGAACCAACCAAGGGGGAAAAACCATTGAAGAGCCATATGGCTAGGATTCTACCTCCCTCTACCTTGCTTTCTATCTTGGGGCCCCATTCCTCAAATTTGATTAGAAAGCAAGATTCATTTAACATATGTCACCCAACATTATTAGTTACACTAGCCCACCTACTATCTAATGCATCGATCCTTCCTAGATTACCAATATCTAGACTATCAACCTAAAACACCCCAAAAACTACCATACCCAAACCAAAACCATTGACCAGAAACACCTCCTTACCCAAACCCTCTCTCACCAAACCCATTGCTACCAATATGCTTATCTTCCCAACTAAAACCATAAACTTTATGCCTTCCCCACCTCTAGAATAATCGTATATGACCATTATTCAATTATTTTTATATACCTCCTACCCCCCATTACCTCCTTTCAGACCTTTCAATCCTCTTGGTTTCAAAGTTGGCTTGGTACAATGACCATCAAATTTGTTCCTATCACATGACACCTGGGCATGACATGAAGAATTATAAAGCTCTCCAAGATATTATCCATCAGATCTATGATGAGGATGATCTCTTATTATATTAAATTCCCATGACTCCTCTACTAAGCATTTAATATCCATTTGTTAGTGCATCCCTAATCCTCCAGTCTTACCTTAGAGTGATGAAGAATTTACCCAACCTACTATCACACCTTTCCCCTCTATCCATATCATTAATGTGGTCACACAATCACAAAAAAAGGATAAAGTGTCCATTCCATTAACATACCCCCAAATCATCTTAAACCAAACTCAATCCAAACCTCTACATCTGTAGCTAAGCCCAAAGTTACCATCTTAGGCACCTCTAAGATTAACCCATCTAAATCCATCAAGAGGGTCATTCTTAAGCAACTTCACCAAACTCTAGCTAAGATGAGCCTCTAAGAGCTCATTTCCACCTACCCTCACCATCACCAGGCCATGATAGAGGCTATGCAAGTTATTGAGGTTGGACTAGGAGATTCCTGACCTATAGAGGCCTTCATAGGTACTCTCCAGCTCTCCACCCTTGTTACTTTCAAGGACTCAGAGATTCCCTCTATCTACCTTGAGGATCTAGATCCTCCTCTCTTTATTACTGCCCACATCAACTAAACCCATGTCAAATGGGTTATGATTGATGGGGGAACCAACATTGACATCATCTCTTCCCATGCTTATGACCAACTCAAACTACTAAACAATGTCATGTTTAAAACTTCAACCATTCTTAGATACTTCAATGACACTATGACCACTACCTTGGGAACTATTATCCTCCACATTCGTCTAGGACCTCACATGCTCCCTAAAATTTTCCATGTGGTCAAAGGTGAATTCTAGTATAATGTTTTGCTAGGGAGACCTTGGATATATGACATGAGTTGCATACCTTCTACCCTCTATCATTCTATTAAGTTTGAACATGAAGGTCAGGTTTTCACCACACCCTCTTGACCTAAACTAAACACCTCCACCTTCTCTTACTTGGACAACATAGGCTTTGCCAAAGTATAGCTCCATAGGTGTGCCTAGAAATGATTTATCTTAGGATAATACAAGGATAGACCATAGACATTGATCTTGATTAAGACCCAAAAACATCATGAGAAGCATGGCCTTAGTTTCATTCTACCCAATAAGAAGAAAGCCAAACAACCTAATACTACTATTATTGAAGAAGAAACCCCTTCCTCACCAACACCCTCTCCACCTAAGTGTGAGGATGAGGACATCACCCCACCTAACTTTTTTTTCCATCAACATGATTAACCTTAGCCCCTTGACTTATCAAAAGAAAGGGGCATTTGTATCCATCCATTTGATCCATCCTAAACTAGTAGGAGAAGATTCTCCTACCATTAACACTATCCAGTGCTAGGATGATGATTCTATTCTCACCTACCTTGGTGCACCTAATTTTGCCATCCACAAATCCTTACCTCCAAAGAACTCAACCATGTTAAATGAATCCACTATGAATATTGACATAGGCACTTCAGGCAACTCTAATATTGTAAAATTGGGCCAATCTCTCACCCTTGAGGAACTTCAAGACTTCTCTATATTCCTCTAGGACTGTAACATTGTATTCACTTAGTCATATGCTGATATTCATGGTATTAACCTAGCCATTGACACCCACAACATTGTAACCAATTATGATTCTAAGCCTATCAGATAGAAACTTTGATGAATGCATCTTCGCATAGCCCTTCTTGTCAAAGAAGAGCTTCAATGCCTCCTCTCTATCAACTTTGTTCAGCCCATTGATTATCCCTAGTGGGTTTCAAACATCATTATTATCACTCAAGAAATAATGGGATTACATATCTATGTAGATTTTTGTGATCTCAACCTCACCTTCCCAAAGTATGAATTTCCTTTAGCTAGCATTGACCAATTTGTTGATCTTACAGTAGGCCACATGATGTTGTCTCTCATGGATGGATTCTTGGGTTATAATCAAATTTTGATTTCCCCTAAAGATCATCACAAAATTACCTTTATCACCCCATGGGGGAATTTATATTATAGGGTCATGCACTTCAATCTTAAGAACATTGGTGTAACTTGCCAATGTGCTATGACCTACATCTTTCATGACCTTATCCACATAATCATCGAGGACTATGTGGATGACCTCCTAAAAAAAGCTAAACTTTGTAAGGACCACTTAGTCATTCTCAAGATTATCTTTAAGAGACTTATCCATTACCATGTGTGCCTTAATACCAAAAAATGTATTTTTAGGGTCTTATCAGGCAAACTCCTTAGCTTCATCATTTCCCTTTAGGGAATCGAGGTTGATCCGACCAAGATCAAATCCATCCTCAAGATGCTACCTCAAACGAATCTTAAGCAACTCTAAAATTTATATGGGAATCTCTAATCCATTTGTCACTTTATTTCTCAACTCTTAGATCGATGTCAACCCTTCCATCACCTCTTGAAAAAGGATATCTCTTTAAAGTGGAATGTTGATTGTCAAAATGGCTTTAATTCACTCAAAGAGTACCTTTTATCTCCAATTGTCCTTAAAACTCCTAAGGACAACCAAACTTTATACCTTTATATCTCTACCACTAACCACTCCCTAGGGGCAATGATTTCCCATCGAGATGAACAACACAAAGAGAAAGGCATCTATTACATAAAATGCACCCTTATAGACTATGAAACTTGGTATACACATACTGAGAAACTATGTTTGGCCCTAGTCTTCATGTCCACCAAGCTTTTCCACTACCTTCTTAATGACAAATTTTTTGTCATAACCACTACTGACCCACTCAGGTATATGTAATCCAAGCCATACCAAAAATAGTGTATGGACAAGTGGCTCAAGCTTTTAGCTAACTTTGACTTTAAGTTCTTACAACATAAGCCAGTTAAGGGGCAAGTCATTTTTGACCAGTTGGCTGATGTACCCATACCAAGCAACCAACCTCTTCCTCTTGAATTTATAGATGAGTCCATCACAAACATATCCCAAGTAGACTTCACCAATCACGTAACCATATTCTTTGATGGTTCCAAATGTTAGCATAGTGGGGGAGCTGGTATCATCCTTATCTCCCTTGTTGGTGAACTACTTTCTTTATTTTTTAAACTTGACATTGAATGTACCAACAATGTCACTAAATATAAAGCCCTAGTAATAGGTCTATAAATTGTGCTAGCCTTGGGAGTTAGAATAATCAACATCTTTAGTTACTCCCAACTTGTGGTCAATTAGGTCAATGACATCTACTAGTGTAAGAATGAGATTTTGCAACTATATATATATTTAGTTGTGGAACTGTTGACATCATTTAAACATTACCATATTCAAACCACCCCAAAATCTACCAACAAGTTTGCTGACACCATGGATTCTCTTGCTTCCCAGATCCCATTAATATCCTTAGACTCTAAGCTATCAATCATTGTCCATCACCTCACTGAACCTTCCCAAATCCAATTAGACACTCTAACCATTTTTAGTGTGGAGGAGATCTAGTCCAACCTTTGGTATCAACAAACCTTCAACTACCTGAACCTTGGCATAGTTCCCTCTAGCCTCTCTAGGAATTCTTGTCAAGCATTTATTAAGAGAACCTCCTATTATACCATTATGGGAGGCATCCTCTATAAATTTGGTTTTGATGGCCTCTTATTCCATTGCCTCTGTGGTCCAGAAGCCTCTCATGCTATTAAGGAAATGCATGATGGTATTTGTGGGGGTCATTTTAGTGGACTTGATATGGCTAAGCGCATCCTCTACCTAGGTTATTACTAGCCTACCCTTAACAAAGACTATTGTGATTATGTGAAAAAGTGTGTCAAGTGTCAACAACATGATAATTTACATCATGCACCTAGTCATAGTCTTTGCATCTCTATCAATTTTTGGCCTTTTTCATAATAGGGTCTCGACTTTATTAGTGAAATTAACACTCACTCTTCACAATGACATCACTCTATCATCATCATGACTAAATATTTTACCAAATTGGTGGATGCTATCCCTCTTGTCTCGATAAAAGTTGAAAATATCATCAAATTTATCACCCATCACATCATCTATCACTTTGGTGTTCCCTATAAGATCATCACTGATAATGGAAAATCCTTAAAAAATAAATAATTTCAAGGTCTTTGTGACGTATTTGGTATCAAGCTAAGTTCCTCATCCCCTTATCACCCATAAGAAAATGGATAAGCAGAGGCCTCTAACAAAATCCTTAACAATATGTTTACCAAAATGGTCAATGCCTCAGGTTGAGATTGACACTTGCACATCCCTTTTACCTTATGGCCATATTGTACTAGCATCGAAACCCCTATGAGTGCTACCCATTTTTTTATTATGTTTGGATCTAAGGCTCTATTACCTCTTGAAGTCCAAATACCTTCTCTTTGCATATCTTTATGTGACCTTATTTCAGATGATGGTTACCATCAATAATGTTTAGCTCAACTTGAGCTACTTGATGAATGTCATTTGAATACCCTTTCCCATCTTCATGTTTATAAAGAATGAACCAAGTGTGCCTATAACAAACACTTGGAAGTCCAATAATTCAATATTGGAGATCTTGTTCTCAAGTAAAATCAACATGTAACCAATATGGAGAAAAGTAAAAGGGGCAAATTTACTTTCAATTGGCTTAGACCCTACATCATAACACATAAGTATAGATCATGAGCTTATCATTTATCCTCTCTCGAGGGCAACCTAGAACATGAGCCTCTCAATGCTTCACATATACATCCTTTCTATTGTTAAATAGGGGTCACAATCACCATTGGTCTAACTTAAGCTCATCCCAAACAACCACATTCATTTCCATCTTTTAGGGACAACTAACTATAGCTAAATCATGTGATTATCTATCATAGTCATAGCCTAATCTTGAACTATCAGTACCATGACTCTACCAATGGCATGATTCTCATGGTACTTTCTATCCCTCTTTAGGATAAATTCCCATGGTTATTGTCACCTAAACCTATTTTAACCTTCATGTGCCTTTAGTTTTTCCTTTATAAAGGTAACCCCTTGAGTATGTTTAAACAAGTCTATGCTGAGCAAAATCAAATAAAAGAAAAAACAATATCAAAGTCAAAACTAAATCATGGGTCATTCTTAACATTCATAGGCTGCTCCCTTAAAGGACAACTGTCAAATACCTTATTCAAAATTGCAAAACCTTAAGGTGGACTACTCCCTTGAAGGGCAACTATCAAAAGTATTTAAACTAAGCATATAAACTTGGACCACTCCTTTGAAGGATGGTTGAGTAAAGCATTTGTCATAGCTTGTAACTTCTTGGAAGCTTCCCACATCGATTAACTTCCCCAACCCTAAATTAAAATAAAAAATAGCAAACGACCCATAAGTAAAAGCAAAATCAATGAGAAGATGCCATAATCATCTCTCATAAAACCAATAATATTGAAAAGCCATAATCAAATATCCCAAGTAGACTTCTTGCATCGATCAGTCTATGATTTATATAGGAATATAGGCTTGCTTATACTATCCTCTTGGAAGCCTACAAAAGAGGCATGCTAGTCTCACAAAAGGTTCTAGTTTTACCCATCCTTCCTCTATATATCATATGCACAGGACTATGAGCTTAATTGACACAATGTGATCAAGAATACCTGTTTATCAACCTAAGCATGCTAATGTGAATCATTTGAAAGGCTTGTTTTCACTAAGCCAATCCAACTTTGGGTTTCATTTTGGTCCTCACTAATGAAAAGATGTCATGTTTCTTTTCTTATCTTTTTATTGGTTCATACCTCTCATGATTTCTCTCACCTCCCTAAATATTTAGTTTTTTTATCTACTTACCTTATGTATTCTCATTACATCTTCAACTATATTCACATTTTATCTCCATGATCATAAACAACAAATATCAAATAAAAAGCGTAACATTATGAACTCTGTCTATAAACAACATCATCCATCTATTTATAATCAAAACACAATGAAAGAATATCATGAAATAAGCATCATCCTATCCATCTACCACTAAAGCACTATTTGAGCATATATAATATCATGAGCAACCCTAATTACACCATTCATCAGCATAATCATAATTAAAATAATGAGCAAAATATCATGAACCATAACATATGTCATCTGCCAATCTATCCATTTACTAGACACTACCTTGATTCATCATATAGCATCAACTCATGTCAAACACATTAATATAACCATGAACTAATCCATTACATTACCATATGACATACATCCATCAATAACATATCCTATCACATCCATGTGCAAAATCATAACATTATAACTATTTTTCTAGCATCACATACCTATGCTACTAAGTCATATAACTCATAAAACATATGCAAGAATTCATAGTTCATAAACCATAACACATGAACATCATGGACCATAAACATACATCATATATAACATCATAAACCATCACCATCATATACATCTAGTCATCATAAATAATACTTGTAACAATGTATGAAGCTCTCTCTCTCAAAAAAAATATACATCTCACTGCATCATCACATAGGCCGATATCAAAATAGTATACATATATTACTACCAATATATTAAAACATGTTTGAACATGGTCATAGGGTACCACTACCATTGGCCCCACCTGTATCTATACCTAGTCATGTATCACTATCATTAGCCCCACTTGTACCTACACTTAGTCTTGTGCCACTATTGTTGGCCCCACTTGTACCTATACCTACACCTATACTCGATGGGGGTTCCCCCTAGGACCCCTACCTAACTGAATATAGCAGCCCACCATCTTGGAGTAGCTATAGATGGCCCACTGACCAAACTAGCTATGTATTCCCCATACTGCATCACCTATAGCAACTAATCTATCACCATCACCTCATAATATCTGAGCTCCTCCATAGTATCTAGATAGTGTGCCTATGGCACTGTGTCTGATGGCCCTCTTACTATTTCTATGGCTATTCCTACCCTCTACCTCAATAGGTCCCTCTCTTGTGTAACTACCCAAAGGGATGCCTGTGCCTGATCCTTCTCACCTATAATAGTGGTAAGCTAACCCTATAATATGGCAATCTAACCCTATAACATGGCCACTTGTCCTTATAAATCTTGTACTTATGCCTGCATTGTAGAAAATTCCACCCCTACCTATCCATCATGGCCTATGGGATCTATAACCATAGTTCTCACACTTTTGTCATCCCCACCAATATTTATAATGACATATATGGGCTTATACGAAGTCATGTATTTGTATACATATCTAACATCATCTACAAGAGCCCTAACAGGGAGCTCTTCATATCCACCATCCAAAATTATCAGAGTAGACTGGGGCACTAACAACTAAACTTTTGAATCTTGCCTCTTATATTGGGGAAATGGACTTGGGACACCCTATACCAAGCCAAAAAGTTAATGCACCTTGTCAAATGGGATCAACTCCACCTCCCCCTCTCATCATCCCACTATCCATCTGTAGCTTTGAAGGGTGAGGGTCTACCTATGATACCTTGGCCGTATTTAAAACTGAATATATGGCCTCCAAGTGATGTGTCCAACAATTAATGCACCTAGTGTACCCCTAAACCACTCAACATCATAGGCATCCCCACCTACACCTGATGCAACCAAATCATCCCTCCATCAAATAAACCTAATAGGGAACCCAATATATGTGTATCCCACCTAAGGCAATCCTAATGGTCTCAAAACCCAAATATGCTCATAGGCCCAATAATGAAGAACCAGGTTGATAATTATTCCATATCTCTTATGGTGCCTAAACCCTCGTAGATCCCTGTAGATCTATAGAAGCAAAACCAAGACCCAACCAAACACCATCCTACCAAGTAGTAACTCTACCAATACCCGTAGTAACACATACATAAACCTCCTGATACTTGAATCTAAGAGCCCAAATCATGTCACCACAATCATGAGCATAATCACAAGTCTCCTCTCATCTGGATCTCTCTCATACAATGCTAAGTAACTAAATCCCCTAGCATGCCATCGAACCTAGTCACTTGCATCCATATACAAATTATTAATAAAATCCTCCCACTCCTCTTGCTCAATCTAATATATCACCTCATTATGTAGTAGGAGTTGAGTAATCTAGTGTACATTCTCAGGGAGAATAATCATCTCTCTATTTGATAATAAGAAGGTGTTCATAGCAGGATCCCATCTCTTGATGAGTGCTATGACCATAGATGCATTTTGGGGCACACATTGGTAGTGCCTCATCCCCCTATCCCTACCTTTTCTATATGGGGCCAGTCTTTTGGAGTCATCCCCATGTATATCATGGGAAAGATATGCAACACATGATCATGCATTTGAATCTACTCCTTGGCTTGCATCATATCAAACACTTGGCTTAGTTATTGACACCCGTCTTGTCTAAACCTAAATTTTTGACACCTGACCTATTCCTCTATCACTCCTACCTATCTATCTCACCCTAGCTACGTTGTCCCCTAGTATCCAAGATTGGCCTATCAACACATAGATTCTTAAAACACTTCAATCTAACCATTACCCTAACCCCTAACCCTAGCCCATTATCCTAAAAACTTACCATAACCCTTACCATACCCTATAAAAAACATACCTATCCTACCCAAATGTTAGTGGTCTACTGACTGCTGAGGGTCAGAGACCCCTATTTCATAAGGTGTTAACTATCGATGGTCAAACCTAATTATCAATGGTTACTATGGGCATTCCATGAATGGAATACCCAAACCCTATCCATAAAAAACAACCATATCAAATTTTAAAATGACAACCTAAATAACTAGTCTCCTACCTACCCCACCCACATCACCTCCCCTAACTGTCAAATTTTGACTTTACCCAAAAAATTTCCCATAAACCCCAAAACCCTACCTAGGGCATTCTAGCCCATACAAAACATTCCTAGCATAAATCTTGACCTCCCTAACCTAATTCAATTACATAAATCACACCTAAGTACCAAGTGGAATACATCACCTACCTCATTCCTTGACCTCTATCATGGTTGAATCCCGTCCACAACTACCTAGTCACATCCACATGCTCCCTACATCTTGGGCCCATGAAACCAACCCACACACCTTCCACTAATGATCAAGCAACAAATCAACACTCACCCTCTTAGCTAAATGCCAAAATTGCCAAAGCCTAGTCAACTAAGCAAGAAAGTAATAATGAGTCAAAGTAAGTTTTTATTTTCACTTTTTACCTAGCAAACTTTTAGGGTTTCCCTTGAATATCGATGGTTAGGGTGATCATCAACAATCATCTTTTAAGACCTTGACCATCGATAGTTAAGAGGCCCCAATTTCCAATTTTTAACTTATACTATAATTTTTAGTCACACCTAAACCAAGTCTTACCCACTTTTGAATGTGCCCTTCTCCCACCAACCCAACCACCTCATCATCTCACTATTGGCCTATTCTAGCCCATTTAGCACAAAATTTGTTACAATTTTTGCCTGGTCCTTTGATCGTAGTGACAACATTTCCATGTTTACCCTTTTTACATTCTACACCAACTCACACATACCAACCTACTTGTGTCTCACCAGGAGTACTTCCTACCTCAAATACGCATGACACTTGACCCATTTGAGTTTTCACTGGGAGCACTTCCTACTTTAGATACCCATCAAAACCATATAAATTTCTTAGGAGACTTGCATTTACAAGTGTTCCCAACTACTATGCCTATAGGTGGTCACATAGTTCACTTATCACTTGTCCTTCTTAGCATTGACCCTTATTTTTTACCAATATTGGCAACCTAGTCTATATGTGATCTTGGCTATCGCACCTTTTTGTCACACTTTGTGTACAAGTTTATGTCTCAAGTGACCAACTTATTATTCACCCATTTTCATTACCAACTACCATTTATCAAACCCTGAATCAATTTTAGTTTTAAATCATTGAATCTTAGTTTGAGGGAGAACACCTCCTCCTACTCTTAGGGCAACTAGACCTTGAACCATACTCCACTTTTGTTTTACAACTCATTCATGCAAGTTGCATAACAAAAGGGGCAAAATATAGACACCATAAATATGTGCACCTATGTTTTTGAATGTTGAAAATGCCCCTAGACTTACCTAGGACCCCCTTAGGACCAATCTACACTAATTAGGCCTAACCAAACCCATCTGAACTCAGTTTCACCAAACTGTCTCAACTGGGCCTTCAAGACCCTTTTCCTTTAGAACCTGACTGTTAATGGTCAGGGAGACAACCTTAGGGACATCTGACCATCGATGGTCAGCCCTAAGGACACTTGACCATTAACGGTTAGAATCCACCTCCTTAATAAAAAACATGCAAGTTTCACCTACCTCTTCTAAATATAACTTATCTAAATCTTGTTACGAGCTTTTGTATGGACAATTTATATATAGATGGCCTAGTTGCACCTTCACTTCCACCTCTTGATTATGCCTATAAGAGAGAGAGGGCTGGGAAGTAAAATCCATCTACAATAATTATTAGGAGCTCAGGGATCCAAGAGTTTTTTTAGTAGGTCAATTAGCATCATTAGCGTTATCAAGCATTACCAACAATCCTATTGAGAGCCAACCTGCCATCGCTTCTCAACCAAGCCCTCAAGTACCATTATTCTACCAAAATCAAGCCAGATTCCACCAATAGGCTAATTAATTCAACCACTCACCCAAATAACTTTTGGTAAGCTAATTACTTGTTCATCAATATTCATGTACTTTATTTCTATTTCACAATCAAACTAGCCCTTACCCATCTCCCATAATCCATCTATTATATCCCATTATTTAGTAATTCACCAACCCAAAACTTACACAGTAATTTTTGATGGTTGACTCAACCACCAATGGTCTGCTCAACCATCGATAGTCAACTTGATCATTAACGGTCACCTTAAGCACTAATGACCACTATGGCAGTGAAAACTAGCAAGCTATTTTCACCTACCTAACCTAAACCAAACTTGGTTTTCTATGTTTTTGACCAATCATAGACCCTTTTTAGATTTTTTGAAGCATACCCCAACCCCTTAACAATATTATTAATCATTTTGTCACTAATTTGATCATTTTTAGTCTATTTTCTTAACAAGCATTCTTGTGTTCAGTTTTAGTACCTTTTGATTATTGATGCAAGTACCTTCTTTCTAGTTTTGTGAACTTAATTATTTAAAAACATGTAGATTGATATCCCCTAAGGAAGCTCTCAATTCTTAGATCTAGATATTGTTAGGCAATCTACCCAACTATTTGTCTAACAAACAAGTTTGCTTTAGTGCTTTCTTATTTGCAGGTCTTCCTCCCAAGCCAAAGAGGAGATCTTTATAGTCTTTTGATTTAACATGTACACAAACAAATATTTATTCCTACCATAACCCATATTTTTAGGTTTACTACCTTCTTTTGGATAATAGCAAAATTTGAGTGAAACAAGCGTTATCTATGAACAGTGTGAAGGCATGGTAATGGGCTCTCTTTTATCCCTTGTGGTTGCCAACCTTTTTATGGAGAGATTCAAATAAAGTGATCTTCATTCATTTCATTTGAAACCTAAATGGTGGAAAATTTATGTAGATGATATAAATTTATGTTGGAAACATGGGATAAAAAGTCTAGAATAATTCCATTCCCACCTTAATAGTTTGTTGCCTAGCATACAATCACCAAATACATTAAGATAGAGGGTAATCTACCTTTTTTAGATGTCCTCATGATAAGAAAAGAGGATGTCACTTTATCTAGAAAGGTATATAGAAAAGTCACACATACAAATCTTTACCTACAGTCCTCCTATTATCACCCTGCTCAAAAAGTAGGGGTGCTCAAAACTTTGATCATCAGGGTGTTCAAAATATGCGATGAGGATAACATTGATCAAGAACATGAGCACCTAAAAAGATTTTTAAGTTGAATGGGTACTCTGGTAAGTAAGTAGATAAAGTTATCAAACAAGTAAAGGAGAATATCAATAGAACTAAAGGTAATGATTATGTAGTGGAAGGGCCAATGGCTTTCTTGCCACACATTGAAGGCATTTCCAAAAAGATAGCTAAAATTCTCAAGCACCAAAATATTAGCTCCACTTTTATTCTTGTTAATAAGTTACATATGACTTTAGGATTGACAAAGGACCATATATACCTTAACCTTTGAAGTGGAGAATATTTTGTCGATTACTCATGTGGCATCCCTTACATAGGGGAGATAGGTAGGTATGTTTGCACTAAAATTAAGGAAAATGCTATGGATATTCATCTTGAAAGAAAAGAAAAATTGGCTCTTTTTGAACACTTGTTCAAGACTAAGCATACTATCAACATAGAAGAAGCTAGAGTCACTATTGCAAAAGACCACTTCCAAAAGTGTAAGTTAAGGGAGGCGATTAAAATCTTAAAACACCCTAATAATTTAAATAGGAATGAAGGGATAAATTTAAGTCATGCATGGAAGCCCATGGTTTATAGGGGTTAGCATTTCTTCTTTAGCCTTCCTCTATGACATTGGTCTTATTGTTCATGAGCTCTTTATTTGCTTTTAATATTTTTCTTTGATTATCACCATTTCCCTCAGAATCTCAAAATAATAATGATAATATTATTAGTCTAAGAATAATAATGTTTGTGTTGTATTGTTAATATTAATAATAATTATATCAATTGTATCTTGTATACTTATTTTAAATTAACAACCTCTTAATTTTTATCAATTATAATTAAGTAGTAATCCTTATGATTAGGAACACACAACTACAATAACCTTATGGCAACAATTAAATATTTAATAAAGCTACCAAATATAATATTTGGTATTTAATTTTAAATTAAAATAAATTTGAAATTTGATCCATAAATGATAAATTAAACACTATAAGTTACTATAATATCCTATTATAAATCTTATTTCCCCTTTTCCTGGTTCTATTTTTGTAAACTTTTTTACAACAACTATCTTTTCATTTTAGAAACCTTTTTTTACAACAACTATTTTTTCATTTTAGAAACCTTTTTTACAACAACTAATTATTCATTTTAGATTTTTTTTGTAAAAACTACTTTCCTTCATATTTTAAGGGGGTTAGGTCCTACTATTCCTCATACAATTTCTTTCTCTTGATGAAGAATCATAGAAGATGATCAGAAACATCGAGCATCAAAATTTGTAACACATTTTTTTCCAAAATAACTATCTGTGTCTGTATGGATAGTGAAAGGATCAAATATTTAAAAAGTGTCCTTAGTAAATGTATCCTAGTTATCCTTTACATGGATTACCCATTGAATGGTTAAAATTGTCAAATATCTCATATCTCAAAGGATTTTACTCTAGCCAAGGACATGTAAAAACATATTTGTTTACTTATTTTTATTGACCAATTATTTCTGTTCTTATTTGTAAAAATTGAGTGTTTTACATGATTGTACAATTGTTTATTTACTTCCTTATTTATTTATTTTACTTGGTTTCATTGTTGCAAACACTTTTTTCATTGTTTCTTTTGTTTTCATTATTTCCAAATGATGTTATTATGATCTTCCATATCATAATGAACTAAGTCTTGCACTTGTGACTCTATCAGTTCTTACACATATAACATAATAGACATCATGGTTTTTAATAAAACTAGTGAATATTGTATTACAAAACAAAAAAATAAAGGTTGTTCAATTCATGTTAGAACATAACATTAGAACTCCAAGAAAATGCTATCAAAATCAAATATTCAATCACTCCAAATCATTACTTCATATCAAAACATACATCACATATATAACCCATTTCAACCCATTCAAATAATAACAATCTAACTCCAATTTCATGCTAATCACCCATAACTAACTCCCTAAACAAATCAATATGTTTCATCAATAATCCATCAGGAATGTTAAATCATACATCTTATAATTACTGCTATCTAACAACAATAAATCAAATGCATGATACCCAATCATGTGATTAATTATCATTAATTTATGTAGTCGATTCACTTCTTAGGTTATGTTTGTGCATCAATCAACTAAATCAAACCATAAACTTAATAATTTACCTAATATTTTCATTCAGTCTCCCACACCTGTTGATTGGGAATTGACAAATCATGACATCCATATTATCTCCAATCCAAATCAATCCATTATCAAAACCAATTAAAATGTCCAAGCACTATCTTAAGAAGGTTAATTTCACACATGGGTTGATCTCATTCATCAATCATTGTACTCCTATCCATTCAAGATTTTTAGCCTATTCCAAAAAAATTCCCACCTCATTATCACAACCCTCATCATATAACCAATTAATTAGATTATCCAATCTCTTTATTTTAGCTTACAAATTAATCTAATAAAATTTTATCAATTATCCTTGGAAAAATTATTTCTCCTTTTATGGCCTATAACTTACCAATAAGATATATCATTCTCACATCCTCCTTTTTTCATATATCATTGCTTGGGGCAAAATTCAAGTGTGAAATTAAAAAATGGGAAAACTTATTTTTATAATCAACTTTCTAGCACCTATTCACTCAAGGCAAATCATTTTTACATATGCCTATCACCATGAAAACATTTTATTAAGACTCATACTTATACTAAATGGTGGTATTGATTGTATCATTTATCCACATATCTTTCATTTCAAGTGTTTGTTCTCACCCATTCTCTAATAGGAACACTCGAGGGGACATCATTTAGTGATTCATAACCACACGTGGTATCATCTTTCTGCATCTGTTTTCATTCTACTTTTTTTATTCTTTGTAAATGCATTACTTCTTTTAGTTATAACACCCTCTCAAAGAGGGGCAAATGTAGACACCTAAATTATGCCAATTTAGTGTCGTAATTTACTTTGATTAAAATTGACACACTAACTCAATCACCATCCTAAATTTGAATTTTCATCTAACATAATTTTCCTCCCCTTTTCAAATAATTTATTAATCTATATTAATTAATTAATCATGCACACTACTTCTTTAAAATTAATTAAAAGCCATAATTTTCACCTCATCAAAACATCTTCCATGATTATCTCAACCAAATGTTGAGTCATCCAACCAACTCAAACTTTTTCAACCAATTTTTGAGTCATAATTGAACATTTCAACTACTTTGGTGAGTCATCCAACTACCTTAACTCACTCTTAAGTCTTTTTCAACTACCAACTTTCCCCTTCTCTTTGACACATTATAATTAGTCATTATCCATTAAGATGAGGACTCAAATTTAACTTTTGATAATTATAATTATCAAATAAATTTGGATTTATCCCAACCATTTATCTCATCACCCTCAAACCTATAAATCGAAGTGTCATCCTCCATTTTCATCATCCACCTTCAAGTTATCGAATTATTATCAAATTAAACTCACACATCTATTGAGAATCTAAGATATTTTCACCCATATGCTACCCAATTCATATTTTTTAGAGAAATGAATTGAGCACCCACATCCAATGATGTAAGAGCAAATCACATGTTCATAATCAAGAAGGTGATGAGTTTATTTTATATGTTTTGCAAGTATATTATTATTTAGATCGATTTCATTATTATTGATTAATCTAATGCTTTATTTTAAATTTAGAATAGGATTCACATTAGTTTAATTTCTTACCTTGCATTGAAACTTTAAATTTTTAACTATCACAATACCTTAACTTACATTTCCACTAAATGACTACATGTAAACTGTTGTGTGAATATTTTATCAGCCAGCTAACTGGTGACGAAAATAGTTCCTATCACCACAGCATAGGGAGATTGGTCATCCAATGTTGTAGGTTTACCACATCTAAAGGGGACAAATCTATCCTCTCATCAAGGGGAGGTTCCTTATTAAATATACGGAGGCTATATACTATATAAATAAGCTGAAATTAAGACACAGGGGTGGGATAAACCATCCATCTCTCTTCTTTCAGAGATGATGCTAACAAATAGAGGAGAAAATCCTGGTGGAAAAATTGAAGGCACTTCTCTTCTTTTAGAAGTGTTCTTACAGGAAACAACAGGAGTTCTTTCAGGTAAGATAAGAAACTAGTAGCAAAAGGGTGTAGTAATAGCAGGATGAAATAGAATGCAAAGTTTCCACCTCAACTACCCAAAGAGTGAGATACAAAGAACAATGGGGGCACAAAGTCGTCTCAAGGTCCTTTACACAAAAATGGAAAAGAAAAACACACACTGAAGACAACTATGATAACACAAAGTCTGAAAGTAGTTGGCTTTAAGACACCTTCCTTATTGTCTCCACTAGTTCTGCTTGTTAAATCAAATAAACAAGAATGCTTTCAGAAGACAGACATAAGAACAATCTCCTAAAGTAGCATAGGCTATCACAACACAAAGTCTACAAGTAACTTGCTTTCTCATTCAATCAAAGAAATATGAACTACAATCTGAGCTCAAAGTCTTAGTGATGCCTTTCAATTTGGGCAGAGTTTCGCTTCTGGTAAGGGGAAGATATCCCTTATAAAAAATGAGAGATTACAATATATAGTGCTACAAGAAAGACTTGGGCACTTGTTTTCATGAAAAAGGCCCATGCTGCAGTCAACATCTTCAATGCACCTTCAATTCTATCTGGAGGGACCATGCTGGGAATAACGCATTGCCTCAATTATGGCATGTCCATTCATCTAATGTCCCTTCCTTGGTATGGACTATCTGGTCCTTTCTCTGATGTTTACATAGCTATCTAATTCAGCATTACTCCATGGAAAAAAAATAGGCTTGCATCCTTGATTTGGTGTGCTCAGAAGTCTACTTGATCCACTATTTCACCTAATAGAAATAACTCTTTTGAAGATATTTCTGGTCCTTTGGTCTCACTCCTCTCTTCACTGCTTAAGCGCTTCTTTGCTCTTTGGTTACACCATCAATTTGATTGAACTTGCCTTTGGAATCATTCATGTTGCTTCTTTGTCCTTTATAGCTCTTCTTGTCTAAGTCTTTGGGGGGTCCTTTCTATGTCTTTGATAAGTGGCAAGTTTTGCTGTTATGAAACTCATTGGAAAATTATAGAAAATGGGATCCATGACATGTCTTGCTTTAGCAAATTCAAAAGGGGAATGTGGATGTAAACACTTGTCACATTTTGCTGAGTCATCATAAGACATGTGACATACTCCGCTTAACTTACAGAAGCTTTAGAAACCTTTTGAGAGTCTTGCAGAAGATGACACATGGCAGCTTCCACTCTGCTTTATAATGGACACATGGCGGCTTCCATTGCACTTTGTCTTTTTCCATCAAGTGATTTTTCATGGGATTTCCTCTTTAGTTGGGCTTTTCCTTTACTTTCTTCAGGCTCTCTTTCCAGGTGAATTCCTTCAGACAATTTGTCTGAAGGACTCTATTTTTCTTTTTGACTTGTTTAATTTTTTGAAGGAGTTCACTTTGTCTATTTTTGCTCGCTTCCCTTCGCAAGGGTTCTTGGCCTTGGTTCACTACCCTCCATAAGGGCACTTGTTCCTTTGGCTTTGGGGTAGCCCCTTGAACCTACCGATTGAACCAACTTTGGTTCAATGGTTCAATGGTTTAATCAGTTCGTTCTTCGTTATTTGGCTAAGTCTTTTTGATCTTTTGCACCAAGCGCATTGAACCAATTGGTCATTAAACCCATTGAATTGATTGAATGTTGAACCCATTAAATCGATGAACCAAAATAGTTCAAGGTTCAATGGTTCAACAGTTCAAGCTTTTGAGACTTGTTAAGTGCTCAAGGCCATCGATCCTTTAAACGGTTGAACTTCGAACCTTTGACATATGCACATAGCCCTTTGAACCTTTGAACCTGCGATTCCCTTTACTAAAAAAGCTTTGAAAAATGAGGAATTTGTAAGCCCCTAAATAAATTTTGAGAAGGGAAGAGAGGGATTTTAGCCCTACAAGCCCAAAATAGCTCATATGTTGTCCCAAAAATAAGAAGTCATTTTTTGGGGGACAATAGCTGGCTCCTATTGGGGAACTTCCTTCAGATGACAACTCAAAATAGCTGAGGGGAGTAGAAACTATAATCTCTAGTACCTTGTAATGTGCCATTGGGCTACAGAGTCATGCTACCAAAAAAGAAAGGTGACAAAAATGAAAACAAAAAGCACAAAATAGAACTAAAGACTATACAAATATACATATGTACAAATGAACTTATCTGATGATTCAAGATTTTAAGCACTTCAGATGCCACCCATTATGAGACAATGATAATGGCATCCTATCTTGATAAACCAATAGGAAACCATTTTGTCCCCAAAATTGGTGATGGGCAAATGGAACTCTCCACTAGGAAACCACTTTTCTATGTCTTCCCCTTGGTTTTTTCTTCTTCTTGCCCCAAAGCAAGACTTGTCTTTTGGTCCAAAAACCATGAATCTTTAATCTCCTAGAAAAGAGTTCCTTTTCTTGATTTTGATGGGTAGCAGCATGACCTAGTACCATAATTTGCTATTCTGATAGCTCAGCCCAACACATGTCTTGATTGTCCCCCTCAGATATCTCAGATTCTTCTTCATTTGGAGGGGAGGGTTCTTTTGCACTTATGCCACATTCCACCAGTTCTTATGCTATTTCATCCTTGCCTAAAGACTCAAACAAAATTTGGGCTGTGGGGGCCACCATTTGGGTCTCGACACATTTGACATGATCAATTATGCCAAATGGCTGGATTGGACTAGGCACAGAGGATGGGAGTTCTTCCTTTTGGTTTATGGGAGGGGTGGGAGGACTGGCCTATGAATTTGAAGTAGAAGGTACAAAAATGCTTGGGATACTTACTTTCTTAGCAATCACTGGGTCCTTTGGCTGGATAGGCAGAGTGGCCCCACGCTTAACAATCAAAATTGCAAGTTGAGGTCGCTCCTCTATTTCTCCTTTATCAACTTGTTGAGTTGACTAATTCTAGGACTGGGTGACCACATCATATGATCCCTCGAATGCTTCACCTTTACTTTTGGGTTCATACTAGAAATCCAAGAAACTAATGTGGGAATCACCAACTGACTCTTCTTGATCCTCTGTGAAGAGACCAACATCATTTTCTTGATTAAACTCAAGTTGGAAAGAGAAATCATGCTCTGTTTCCAAATACCCAACTGCTGAGTTGGCTGGAGGTGTTCAATGGCAAGGTTCCTCTATGGGGGTAGAAGATGATTGGGTTGCCCTTGATGTGCTTGATTAGGGATGTCCTCCTTGGTACATCTCTATATGAAGGAGCAGATGACATCCCTTGTGCCATTTATCTTTTGAGGGCCAGCACTTCATTTGCTAGCTTCTGCAGGATTGGATCAGTGGTGGTTGCAGGTGAGTTATCAAAAGATGAGGCAGATGCACCTTTGTTTGAATCCCTTATTATCTTTCCAGGCAAGATAAGGTCATCTTCTAACTCAGTGGCTAAGTCTTGAGCAGATTTAAGATTTATGTGGCTAGCACGTCTTAGTAAAAAACTCACTTTAGGTAGCTGTGAGTTTATGAAGAAGCATTTGAGGTTCTCAGGTGTGGGCTGAGCAACTGCAAGAATCCTATTTCTCAGCTTGTCAAATTTTGCAACAAAATCCCTCATGGGCTCATGAGGTTCCTTCTTCATCTGCGTAAGTTGGGCTAACAAAGCATGAACATCTTTTGCAGGTTTGAACCTTGATTCAAACTTGGCTTTGATAGTGTCCCAGCCAGTCACTGATCTAGTTTGTAGATGGTAGAACTAGTCTGCAGTAGCACCTTGTAGTGTTTCCATGAAAAGCCTGACTACCAAATCTTTAAAATTTACCCCTATCACACCATAGGCTATGGTGAAGGCTGCAATGTTTCCATCAGGGTGGACTCTTCCATCACCAAAGAATTTGGGGAAATTCTTCCTTGAACTAAGTGGTAGCTCATGTAGGGGTGGAGTTAGATTAAGTGGGCCAAATGAGTTACCCCAAGAGCCTCGAACTGCCATGATTGGATTATGAAAAATAGGGATAACACATCTGAGTGGATTTGCCAAATTATAGGACAAAAATGGAAAAGAAACTGGCCCTACTTTATTTTAAAGCTTGAGGCTTCAAACTGCGCTTTCTTTCCTAGCAGCTCTAGTTTTGCAGACCAGATAATATAATGGAGATGGATGAAAATAGAGATGAATGTAAATGGTAAGGCTATAAATGGATAATGGGTAAGACCCAGATGGGAGCTACCAAAATCTATAATGGATAAGGTGATAATAATAATGGGTAAGACACAGGTGATGTTTCAATCTAAAACTTGAGGTTCCAAATTGCACAAAATTATTGTGTCCCCAGCAGAGTCACCAAAAATTGTTGGGTGAATATTTTGTCAGCTAGCTAACTGGTGACCAAAATAGTTCCTATCACCATAGAATAGGGAGATTGGTCATCTAATGTTACAGGTTTACCATGTCCAAAGGGGACAAATCTCTCCTCTCATCAAGGGGAGGTTCCCTATTAAATATACGGAGGTTATATACTATATAAATAAGTTGAAAGTAAGACACAGGGGTGGGATAAACCATCCATCTCTCTTCTTTTAGAGATGATGCTAAAAAATAGAGGAGAAAATCTTGGTGGAAAAACTGAAGGCACTTCTCTTCTTTCAGAAGTGTTCTTGCAGGAAATAGCAAGAGTTCTTTCAGGTAAGATAAGAAACCAGTAACAAAAGGGTGCAGTAACAACATGATGAAACAGAAATCAAAGTTTCCACCTCAACTACCCAAAGAGTGAGATACAAAGAATAATGGGGGCACAAAGTCATCCCAAGGTCCTTTGCACAAAAATAGAAAAGAAAAACACACACTGAAGACAACTATGATAGCGCAAAGTCTGAAAGTAGTTGGCTTCAGGACACCTTCCTTATTGCCTCCACTAGTTCTACTTATTAAATCAAATAAACAAGAATGCTTTCAGAAGATAGACATAAAAACAATCTCCTAAAGTAGCATAGGATATCATAGCACAAAGTCTGTAAGTAACTTGCTTTCTCATTCATTCAAAGAAATATGAACTACAATTTGAGCTCAAAGTCTCAGTAATGCCTTTCAATTTGGGCAGAGTTTCACTTCTGGTAAGGGGAAGATCTCCCTTGTAAAAAATGAGAGATTACAATATATAGTGCTCCAAGAAAGACTTGGGTGCTTGTTTTCATGAAAAAGGCCCATGCTACAGTCAACATCTTCAATGCACCTTCAGTTCTGTCTGGAGGGACCATGCTGGGAACAATGCATTGCCTCAATTATGGCATGTCCATTCATCTAATGTCTTTTCCTTGGTATGGACTATCAGGTCCTTTCTCTGATGTCTATGTAGTTGTCTAATTCACCATTACTCCATGGAAGAAAAATAGGCTTGAATCCTTGATTTGGTGTGCTTAGAAGTTTACTTGATCCATTGTTTCACCTACTAGAAATAACTCTTTTGAAGATATTTATAGTCCTTTGGTCTCGCTCCTCTCTTCACTGCTTAAGTGCTTCTTTGCTCTCTAGTTGAGCCATCACTTTAATCGAACTTGCCTTTGGAATCATCCATGTTGCTTCTTTGTCATTTATAGCCCTTTTTGTCTAAGTCTTTGGGGGGTCCTTTCTGCGTCTTTGACAAGTGGTAAGTTCCACTGTTATGAATCTCATTGGAAACTTACAAAAAATGGGATCCATAACATGTCTTGCCCGAACAACTTCAAAAGGGGAACATGGATGCAAACACTTGTCACATTCTATTGAGTCATAACAGGACATGTGACGTATTCTGCTTAACTTACAGAAGCTTTAGAAACCTTTTGAGAGTCCTACGGAAGATGACACGTGGCAGCTTCCACTCTGCTTTATAATGGACATGTGGCAGCTTTTGTTGCACTTTGTCTTTTTCCATCAGGTGCTTTTCTATGGGATTTCCTCTTCAATTGGGCTTTTCCTTTGCTTTCTTCAGGCTCTCTTCTTAGGTGAATTCCTTTGGACAAAATATCTAAAGGAATTCCTTTGGACAATTTGTTCGAAGGACTCTACTTTGCCTTTTGTCTTGTTCATTTTTTCGAAGTTCACTTTGTCTATTTTTGCTCGCTGCCCTCCGTAAGGGTTCTTGGCCTTGGTTCACCACCCTCTGCAAGGGCACTTGTTCCTTTGGCTTTGGGGCAGCCCTTTGAACCTACCGATTGAACCAACTTTGGTTCAACAGTTCAATGGTTCAATCAGTTCATTCTTCATTATTTGGCTAAGTCTTTTTGATATTTTGCACCAAGCGCATTGAACCAATTGGTCATTGAACCCATTGAACTAATTGAACGTTGAACCCATTGAACTGATGAACCAAATGGTTCAAGGTTCAAGGTTCAATGTTTCAATGGTTCAAGCTTTTGAGACTCGTTAAGTGCTCAGGGCCGCGAATCCTTTAAACGGTTGAACTTTGAACCTTTGACATATGTGCATAGCCCTTTGAACTTGCGATTCCATTTACTAGAAAAGCTTTGAAAAATGAGGAATTTGTAAGCCCCCGAATAAATTTTTAGAAGGGAAGAGAGGGATTTTGGCCCTGCAGGCCCAAAATAGCTCATATGTTGTCCCAAAAATAAGAAGTCATTTTTTGGGGGACAACACAAATATCATAATATCGATCATGGATGGTGCAATACTTGCATTTTATAAACCCTAGGGACATAAGGCTAAACATAGAAGCAATGCATGCATACATAGGATGGTTAAAGTAGAAATGGATCTCTCTCAAAACTTATTAAATTACTTGGAGAATTGGCAAGACAAGATCATAAAAGCTATGTTATAACCAAAAATCTAAGAATGTAATGAAAAATGATGAAAAAAGAATGTAGAACACACTAAATCATGTGAAAAATCATGTAAAACATTGTAAGTGAAATATCAATATGCATAAAATTAGACAAAGATATATACGTAAATGAAATTTAACCTCATGTAAAATAAGCATGTCAAATGAAGCATGAAGAAAACATAAATGTCTAAAAATGAAATGTAAATCAAAATGGGATACAAGAATGTCAAGTCAAATATAAATTAAAACATGTATATATGGAAATTTAATAACATAAGATAAATGAATTCAAAAACATCAAATAAGAACACGATGGATAAATGAAAATCAAAAGCTCTAAAAGATGACTACTCAAACTTGGTGCATGTTCTAAATGTGATGTAAGAAAGAAAAACCACCTAATGACATGACTATATGAAAATGACATGGTGTGGTATGCAAATGTGAAGGGGTGTTTGTGAGGAAGGTTTGGTCCTATCTGAGGTCTTACAATGTAACTCACAAAAGGAAAGCCAAGAGGCATAAATAAGAAGATTTGATTGGGGATGTGATTAGCTAAAAGTGATACCAATTAAGGGAAATATCAAGAAAATATGACGTAAATAATGAATGTAAGGTGAAACACAGGTGATGTAGAAATCCTTAGTGGGAATACGACACACTAAATAAGTGGGCAAGGCTAAGAGTTGTAGACATCCAAGAACTAAGACACTCTAACTATTGAACACAAATATTGGGATGACAAGTGAAGTACATAGATCATCCCATGTAGGCTATATACATGAAATTAAAATGGATCCTACCTTCTCATAACATGTTTCTCTCTCTTTGGGACCCCTTACAGAGCTATTTGTATATTGATAATATTATATAATTGTGTGAGAAGGTAGGTTACACTAAATATATAGGAATATATGTTGATATAATGATATGAGACCTCCTACCCCAATCTACTAGCCTATTTCACTCTAATGGACCTTAAAATTATCATTAGGCCAATTGCACAATAATGCATAACAAAAATGAAAGAGAGCCATGATATAAACAAGATATTTACAACAAGGCATAACAAATATTATATATAATATAAATAAGAAATCATATGAAAATATGATGAAAAATATGATATGATGCATATATGTACTCACAAATGTAGATACAAATCTTGACTTACATCATCAATAACATTTGATATATCTTGCTATAACTGGTATCAAGCTTTAATCATAGTTTCTTTTCCTTTCTCAAATAATCATGTAAGGATTTCATGGTGGACGAGCTCTATCAATAATGTAAGAATATTAGAAGAAGGAGGATCTAGTGCTTCCTATGAAGAAAACTCAATGTAAAGGACTTATGGTACTTGGTGCCTGATATCTTATGATCTAGTAGAAGGATCAAGTTGAGGATAAGGTTTCCCCTTTGTCTAATAATCACATTGGGAATATTATTTAAAAGATAAAGGTGTAAGTCTTAGGAAATCATAAAAGTGCTGATAGAGTACTCTACATCTATTTTTATGATGTGTAGTGCACTGATGTCAAATATAATAGAATTTTTCATGTTTGGGGATATACTCTAGAGATATATTCATAGGAGAAAAACTCTGGATATTAGGAAATTAGGTTACTTTAGGATGAAGTGCATCTAGGTACTTTCAAGGAGCTTGAAAATGATTCAAAGAATGTGTGTTCATACCATGGAAATAATAAATGCACATAGAAGTAAATGATAGTGGTGGTCTACTATTTGATATGGGAATTGAGCCTTGTAACTTTTATTGTGCTAATAATATTTGGTAAGCTTGATAATCCTTGGCCCAATGATCGACTATCTTGTAGAACTCATAATATGACTCTTATACCCATCTTATAGGTGGAGAGTTGTAGTGGGGTCTATCTGGAACCTCATAAAATAAGTCATCATTATTAAAGCATTTAAGAGTAGGTGTATGAATGGAAGTTATAAATAATTATTTGGGAGACTTCCTTAGTACAGGTTGTATCAATGTAACCAATATCTTAGAAGGCAACAAACTCAAAAGATCAGAAAATCTAGAGAACCTATAGGATCTCTTCATATATTGATCGAGGAGCATGCTTCAAAGAGGCTCCAAAGTAACTAAGTCAGTGTGGGAAAAAATTAGCATGCACTCCATCTCTAACCTTTGGACATCAACCAAAGGAAGAATAACATTAGGTGAAGGAGAAGGGGAACAAATGATATCAACTAGATTAATTTAATATGAAGATGAAGGAGACTCATAAAAGTAATAAAAGGAGGATCAATAATGAAGGATTTACACATCCTTATATTGACCATATCCAACAAATTATGGGTCATGAAAAGTATAACCATCATCATAATTAGGTGTATGATGGTCTATGTGAAGGGCATCGACCACTTGATTAATAGAGGAAGTGTGGTGAATCAACTTATTAAGAATGACCACAGAAGTGAAAAACTTGTTCGTAAGCTTCTTGTGAAAGTGAGGTAAAAAATAAGTGGGTAATTAAGTTATAATGATAGAAGGGAGGTCCAACATTTTAGTCTTAAGGCTGATCACATCATCCTCATCATCATTAAAATATAAGAGGTTAGGTGGTATATTTCCCACAATTTTGGGGTGACCCCTATAGCCTCAATTAGAGTGGATGAGATAGTTAAAGCATTGAGATTCAAGGAAAGGGATGCTAAGTAGAGGTTCAAGGGGACGTATTTTAAATATGCCATGTTCTTAGAATTTTTTAAAATTATAAGGGTTAGTATCAACTTGAATCTTATAGATAACACCATTGTGGGGAAATTTAACACAATGGCATCTAAAAGAATCAATTGGTCTAATGCAATAAGTCCAAGGTCAACCAAACAAAAAGTTGTAAGATAATGGGAAGTTGAAGATCATGACCTTAACTCTAACTCTAACCATGATAGGGGGACCATGATAGGAATCCAAACACAACCAGGAGGAGGCATTTGGTATTTATTGTAACCTTGACACATACTTTGGGTAGACTTAAGGTTTCACTTAAAGTATCCAAGGGGTTTAATGAAATCAAAGGAAGTGACATAGGTGTCAGACCCTTTATCAATCAAAACATGTTTCACTTGAATGCCACCAACTTGAAAACTAATGAAAATAGGAGGGTCATTTGCACCAAGTAGGATTTCCTCAAGGATCATGGAGGCAATGAGAAAGTTAGGGGAGAGAAACATCTATTGTCTTATCAACTCGAATGCATATTTATTCACACTATATTAAAATACTATCCTTAAACCTAGGCAAGATAACTTCTTACCCCATAGGTAGAGGTTGATGGATGTTCATTTAGAATAAGAGTTGTATCAATTGGTTATAAAGATGCAAAGAAGTCCTCATGACCTCAAGAAAAATAATTTGAGAAGGGAGCTTAGAATTTTTTGTAACTCATCAAATCCTAATAGAAATGGATAAGATTATGATAAAGGTGCACAATGCTAAAGTAAGTCAACTAAAGGAGGGGCTGAAGTGCATTTAAATCAAGAAGGGAAAATATTATGTAGTCTTAGCCCAATCATTGTAGTTTAGTTAGGTAGAATATACTACATCAAGCTATCCAATACAATTTGTTACATAAGATCACAAGATATATATTGCATCATTTGTCCACACGTCATCTAGGTTTCTACCTAAGGATAGTCATTTTGACCATGTATTAGGGCTCAGGAAAACACACTAAAAAAAGAGAGCTGACATAAAATATGAAACACTAGATTCAACACATGAATCCATTCCTTATATTCATAATGAAGGAATTTTAAGATTTATAATATGATTCAATGACACATTTTTGATCAAAATTTGGCAGCATAAAGCTTCAATGAGTACAAATGGAGAGAAAATAAAAATTTCATTATAAAAAACATAATGTACTTGTATCATAATGAGAAACCTCAAATAGAAAGCCATTTTTTTAGAAATAGTAAGAATGGGTTGACCTCATAGTTTCCTCTAGTGTCCATTCATCTTGTCAGATGTTTGTAAATAAGAAGATACAAAAAAACTAAAATATGTGTTTTTGCCTTCATCGTGGACCTAATCAGGTTCAAAAGGTATAACTAAAAGTAAATGAATGTGTTTAGTCTTTTAGATACCCAATTAGGATTTTTGGAAGAAAATAAGACTATTTGTAGTTAAAGGAAACATGATCGAGCTTTATTTCCTACTCAACACTATGTGAAATCTAATGCACCTTCCAATACCATTTTAAGCTTTCTATTTCCAATTAACATTGAGGCATTGAAACAAAATAAGCATATAACAAATTGGGCTTTATTCTCTAAACACCACTATGTGAACAACTCACCTTTGATAAAGACTTAATTAGAAATGGAACTTCAAATATCACTCTTCGTGTAATGCTTGTCATGTTGAAGACCAAGTTGAGTTTTATATCCTGTAAACCAAAGAACAACCAAACACTCAACACCAGGACCTATTCAAGCAATAAGTCATGATTAACATTATGTGACTAATTCATATTTTCCAAAGTCCATATCTAAGCCTATTTGGGCTTTTAACTCTAGATAACAAAGGATTTTATAGGTTTGAGTGTCTATGACCTAATCAAGAAACTAACACCCAATTAAAATTAAAAAATATTTTTGGTCATTTTCAAGACCTATTCATGAAATATAAACCATAATACCACTATAAAATCATTTGGTGGTTGCAAAGGCCTAATCATGGTCTGTAAACCTGATTAGAATTACCATGAAGAATTAATACATTTCAAGACTTAATCGGTGAATTCACACCCGATTAGCAAAAGAAGGATCTCCAAGGAAATCAAGACCTATTTAGGCTTCTAATGTCTTATTGCAATTGAAATTTGAACCATTATCACATAATACCTAATCAAAATATGGAAAAGTTTGATTAAGTTTGAAAGTTTACCAACTTTTGAAAAATGAAGTTTGACATTAAAACATAAGGCAAAAATAAATTTGTAAGGTGAAAGCTGAAAATGGAAGATGTGAACATTAACATGAGCATACAATTAGGATAATGGATAATCATAAAAACCAAGGAAACCACCAAGAATAACACACACAAAACCAAATAATAAATACATAATGACTTAGAAACAAACACTCTATTTTTGTATGATATATGATAGCTTGTTTGCCATGGATGTTCCAATATAAAAAAACCACAGTATAAGAAAAGGACCATGAGATCTTGATCATGAACCCATAATGATCTTTTATATTGTTTTTACATGTTTGGCTACCTCAGATACATTCGTCCAAGTTGCATCATCAATAGTTCTACCCTTCCACTTTACCAGGTACTCATAGTACTCGTGGACACATGTATTTTGGAAAATTTGAATCTCTAAAATAGTTTCTATTTTTTCCTTAGTTGCTTGTGGTAGTTTATGCTTCCAATCAACATCTAAAAAATCCACACTATCACTTGTTTCCCATTCAACATAAGGGTACAAATCAGCCACATTGAATATATGTGAGATGCCTAC
Organism: Torreya grandis; assembly: GCA_037957365.1. Lineage (NCBI taxonomy): Eukaryota > Viridiplantae > Streptophyta > Pinopsida > Cupressales > Taxaceae > Torreya > Torreya grandis. Next base: position 1,597,870 of record JARHVA010001485.1, read on the forward strand.
TCTATATGGCAACTCTATTTTGTATGCATTAGCTAAGAAATTACTCAAAATTATGAATGGTACAATAATTTCCCACTTTAGCTTGTTATAGTCACATTTTAGAAACCTTTCCTTATGTAAATGTGCCAACACCAAGTCCTCAACTTTCAAATTCACCTCTTTCTTACATAAATCAACATTTTACATGTATTTTCCAATGCTCTCTTTAACTCTTTTCTTAACTTATTGATGCGCCTCATGCATACCTTGAGCATAATATTCACCCTCTACACTTATCCTACTCATTTCAGTTGTAATTATTAACTCACACACCTCTATATATATGCTCCCATACATAATTTGAAAAAGACTCATGCCTGTACTCTGATTGACTGAATCATTATATGTAAATTCAACTTGTGATAACATCAGGTCCCATTGTTTTGGATTATCACCAACTATACATCTCAATAAGTTACCTAGATTTTTGATAGACCACCTCCATTTTCCCATCCATTTGGAGGTGATCGATTGAACTGAAGTATAATATTATACCCAACTTTTGCCAAAGTATCCTCCATAAGTTTATAACAAAATTTGCTTCTCTATCCAAGATAATATTTTGAGGCAATCCATCTAGCCTAAAAATCTCTCAAAAGAAAAAATTTACAATGTGGGTGGCATCATTAGTTTTTTTTCAAGCCAAAAAGTGAGCCATCTTTGAAAATCTATCCACAACAATGAAGATAAAATCATTACCTCACTATGTTCTTGGTAAACTAAGAACAAAATCCATGTTTAATGCATCCCACAATTTATCTATAATGGGCAATGATGAATAAAAACTAACATTTTTACTTTACCTTTAACAAGTTGACAAAATGTACATTGCTACACTAATTTATTCACATCTGTGCTCATCTGTGGACAATAATATCTCTCATTCAACTATGCCAACATCTTATCATATATAAAATGATTGGTAAGTCCTCTGGTATGCTTCTCCTTCAACAAGTTCTCTCACATGAAATGTTGTGATATGCACAAATTACATCCCTTGAATAAGAGATCATCCTATATCATGTAATCTAATGCTAGAGTCCTATCTATATATGTTGGATTCCTACACACTGCCCATGCATCTAAAAAATCCAATTCCTCCTTGTGCAACTCCATCATGGCTTCAAATCCAATGACCTCTACTCTCTACTCATTCACTCCAAGAGCTATCATACTCAAGGCATCTACTACCTTATTGGACTTTCCAATCCTATGCTTCAAAATAAAAGAATAGCTTTGAAGAAAATTTACCCATTTCATATGGTATTGATTTAGCTTACCTTGGCTATTTATAAAATACAAAACATGATTTTTTGTGTACAACATGAAATCCTTTGGCAATAAGTAATGTCACCACTTCTTGAGAGCTTACACTATCATGTATAAATCTTTATCATAAATTGAGTACTTTCACTTTCCTTCATTAAAATTATCATTAAAGTAAGCAATGAGATTACTCTCTTGACTGATCACTACTCCTATGGTTATTTTTCTTGCATCATAATCAACTTGAAACACTTTACCAAAATATAGTAAGGCTAACACTAGTCATTCTATCACTCTTTTATTCAAACATTGAAACCTACTCTCTATTGCATTAGTCTATTTAAACTTATTCTTATCTCCCTTCATAGTATTCATGATGGGTGCACATATACCACTAAATTTTTTAATGAATTTCCTATAGAAACTAGATAACCCATGAAAAATCATTAGTTCAAACATAATCTTTAGGGAAGGGCAATCAATAATCACTCTTAACTCATCAAGATCCATCTTCAACTCCTCTCTTGAGATCACAAACCCCATATATATTAGCTCATCTTGCATGAAATTTCACTTTTTTAGATAACCAACACTTACTCCTCTTTTAATTTATCCAACACCAACTTCAAGTATTGAAAATGTTCTTCTTTGGAATGACTAAAAATCATAATGTCATCCAAATAGACAATTACAAACTTACCCATGAATGGTTTCAACACTTTGTTCATGATCCTCATGGATGTACTTGGTGCATTCAACAATCCAAATGGCATGACCAACCACTTTTACAACTCATCATTCATATTGAATGTGGTCTTCCATTCAT